>BPLQ01000493.1:0-526880 GCA_021605075.1 Caerostris darwini | reverse complement strand
TTGATTAACTATAGTTATATTTCAAAAGCTTATCTCAAAATAATGTAATGCAGTTATTATTTTATGAATTAACAAAATCATTTCAGTTGATCGAAATTTTTAAAAAATTAAATGAATAAATAAAATATTCATATCGTTTTTTTAAACCAAAACAAAACATAAAATATTTACTAAAAATAGGGAACAGATGTATCTATTTCGATGAAAAAGTTATTACTTCTGAGACATCTAAATGTGTATTAATTATTGAATTCGATAAAATGTGTATTACTTATTGAAATGAATAAAATGTGTATTAATTATTGAATTCGATAAAATGCGTATTACTTATTGAAATGAATAAAATGTGTATTAATTATTGAATTGAATAAAATGTGTATTCATTATTGAATTGGATAAAATGTGTATTAATTATTGAATTGGATAAAATGTGTATTAATTATTGAATTGAATAAAATGTGTATTCCTTATTGAATTGAATAAAATGTATTTAATTATTGAATTGGATAAAATGTGTATTAATTATTGAATTGAATAAAATGTGTATTAATTATTGAATTGAATAAAATGTGTATTAATTATTGAATTGAATAAAATGTGTATTAATTATTGAATTGAATAAAATGTGTATTAATTATTGAATTGAATAAAATGTGTATTACTTATCGAATTAAATAAAATTATTAATTATTGAATTAAATTATTAATTTTTGAATTGATTAAATTGTGTATAAATTATTGAATTAAATAAGATGTGCATAAATTATTGAATTAAATAAAATTATTAATTATTTAATTGGATAAAATGTGTATTAATTATTGAATTAAAAGTGAAATTAAAGTAAAAATACAGTTTTTGTTAGTTTAAAAAAAATTTCCGAACAAAATCTATATATTTTAGTCAATTATTTCTCTGTTGTTTTTATGATACATAGATAAAACCTATTTTAAACCGAATTTCGTGCGGAGTCTGACTTGAACCACTTTGCTTCTGCATTTCAGAAAGATCACCGAACTAACTTCTTAGGGATGAATTTTTCTCCTGTCCCTGATTAGCCTTGGACAAAGGTTTTTAAGGAAGCGAGTTCAAGTCCATAAATTGCGTGTAATTTGATTGTGTAAAGGTGGATACTTTTTGGTCCTGATGAGTTGTTTGCTGCCACTTACTTTTAATTGCAGTGACAAGTATGAAAATCCCTTTTTTTCTTCCCCCTTTATTAGGCTTAAAAGGAAAGTTGAGGCTCTAAGAAAGTTAAGGGTTTGGATGGGAGAAAATTATGCATCACTAATAGCTGCTTGCTCTGAATCTAGAGCAGCATTAGCTTAAGGATTTTTATTTTTGAGAGTTTGAATATGAATCTTTGAAATGTTATTGTACCTTAAACCCGGGCTGTGAACTGTTAAGCGGGAATTTTTATAATTTTTTTTTAACAAATTCAACAAAAGTGACAGAATAAAACATTATCATTAACATTAAAAAACATTAATAATGTTTTTTCTTTAGTGGTACAAAAAACATCAGCATATACACTGAAGTGACAAAAGTCATGGGATACCTCTTAATATCGTGTCGGCCCTCCTTTCGCCCGGCGAAGTGCAGCAACTCGACGTGGTATGGACTCAACAAGTCGTTGGAAGTCTTCTGCAGGAATATTGAGCCATGCTGTCTCGATAGACGTCCATAATTGTGAAAGCGTTGATGGTGCAGGATTTTGGGCACGAACAGACCTCTCGATGATGTCCCATAAATGCTCGATGGGATTCATGTCGGGCTATCTAGGTGGCCAGATCATTCGTTGGAATTGTCCAGAATGTTCTTCAAACCAATCGCGAACAGTTGTGGCCCGGTGACATGGCGCATTGTCCTCCATAAAAATCCCATCGTTGTTTGGGTACATGAAGTCCATGAATGGTTGCAAGTGATCTCCAAGTAGCCGAACATAAGCATTTCCAGTCAATGTTCGGTCCAGTCGCACCAGAGGACCAAGTCCATGCCATGAAAAAACAGCCCACACCATTACGGAGCCACCACCAGCTTGAACAGTGCCTTGCTGACAGTTTGGGTCCATGGCTTCGTGGGGTCTGCGCCACACTCGAACCCTACCATCAGCTCTTACCAACTGAAATCGTGACTCATCGGACCAGGCCACGGTTTTCCATTCATCTAGGGACCAACCGATATGCTCACGTGCCCACGAGAGTCGCTGCAAGCGATGTCGTTCTGTCAGTAAAGGCACTCGAGTCGGTCTTCTGCTGGAATAGCCCAAGAAAGCCAAATTTCTCCGCACAGTTCTAACAGACAAGTCCCTTGTACGTCCCACATTGATTTCTGCGGTTATTTGACGCAGTGTTGCTTGTCTGTTAGAATTTACGACTCTTGCAGACGTCGCCGGTCTCGGTCGTTAAGTGCAGGCGGTCGACCACTGCGCTGTCCATGGTGGGATGTTATGCCTGAAATTTCATACTCTCGGCACACTCTTGACACAGTGGATCTGGGAATGTTGAATTCCCTAACGATTTCCGAAATGGCATGACCCATGCGTCTAGCTCCAACTAATATTCCGCGTTCAAAGTCTGTTAATTCCCGTCGTGCGGTCATCATCACGTCAAAACCTCTTCACATGAATAACTTGAACAGAAATGAAAGCTTTGCGAAAGCACTGCGCATTTATACCTGTTCTACGCGATGCTACTGCCATCTGAAAATTTGCATATTGCTATCCCATGACTTTTGTCACTTCAGTGTATAGTACATGAAATGCATATATATAGTATATATATATATATTATAAATTAGTTTCAAAAGTAGCAGAATATTTAAAGCTTTTTTTAGATATGTTTTTTATACTGGCAGAAAAAATATTTATTAATTAATATATACTAATGTTTTTCTAATATTTAATATTTAATAAAATATTAAATATTAATTAATTTTCGAATATTTAATGCTTTTTTAGTGGCAGAAAAAACATTAGTATATATATATAGTAGTTTAGTTTAAAAAGTTGCAGAATATTTAATGTTCTTTTTAGTGGCAGAAAACATTAGTATATAAACTATGTATATATAGTTGTTTAATTTCAAAAGTGGCAGAATATTTGTTTTTTTTATTGTTTATATAAAAAACAATAAATATTAACGTCAGAATATTTATTTCTTGTTTAACTTTTTTAAGGGGTAGGTTAGTACTTTTTACGGTCCAAGAATCATATTAGATCGGGACCTACAGTTTAAAGTGGATTCTGAACTACTACAAACATCCATGGCATGGCCTGGACTCTAATCCAAATCCTATGCAAAGAGACCCAGAGCGTTTGTCACTTTGCCATCAGGACCCTTAGTTTTAACTAGTCGTGATAACTTTCGTATAGCAATTTTGAAAATTGGTCTTTGGTATCACAGGCTTCAGGTTAGAATCCTGGAGGTGGTATGGATATTTGTTAGGGGTTCGGAATCTATTTTATATGTAGGTCCCAGTCTGTTTAGCCCTCGTGTGCATAAATAGATTGTAGAGCGGCAAACCAAACTTTCAAGAATAAAATAATGCTTCTTTTTAGCCTCCTAAGTATAGTATGAAATATTCTAGTATAATAGAATATCAAATGTGTTAAAAAATAGAAAATCTTTTCTTTTTAAATATGTTTTCATTTTAATATCGGATATTTAAATGTATGTGTATATATGTTGTGTATATAACTATGACTAATTATATATATGCTGTGTATATAACTATGCAAGTATTAAAAATATGAATGACAGTTGAATAATCATTATCTAAATAAATCAAATTAGGAATAAATTTGGTCCTATATATTTTAAAGATTTATTATTTTTAATGATCTATAATTGAAAGAGCAAAATTGCGAAAAATAAGTTTTTTCTTTTTTCCGATTCGAAGTAATCGCTGATAAAAGAAACTTCATTTCTTTCCAAAAGAAGTAATTCAAACATCGGAAAAACAGTAATAAACGATCGTTCGTAGGAAAAAAATAAAAATAAAAAAACGAGTTTAGTTGTAGTGATTACTTGCCTAAATGATATTTTTCATCTTCTATTCTTTTGAAAAACGCTTTTCTTCTATTGCGTGGCAGATGTTTATTTTCACAACGCTTATTGATAAATCTACTTTTCCTTTTGGAAGAAATTATCTCTCTCCAAAAACATATCTCTAATTTCTACCATAACGATTCGAAGTCCTCTTAGATTCCCAATACTAATTCGATCCGAAAGAGTACTACCTTGAAAAGACACAACTCAACTCAACTCCATTCCATTTACAAAACATTTGTTCTAATTGGGACGCAGACGATTATATTGAACTTTCTTCGAATTACTTTTTTGATGCTCTTTTATTTATAATGAAGGCACATTTAGTATGTTCGTGCTTGTTGATTATTGGCGTAAATTTCCCATCTATTCACAAAGATATCCACCCCTTCACCCCCCTGCAAACGATTCTTAATTCATTCTGTATTTGTAAATCAACCATCTCCTTTGACCAGATGAATAGCCGGATGTAATGAGATACATAAAACTAGTCTTTTCTTCGTCGTATTAATTTGAGTGTGTGCATGGCCGTTCTCTCTGATGGCTAGTAGCCATTGTAATTTCTTGTATTTCATTAATTTCGAATGGATAGGAAATCGTATCTCTTTTCGGTTTATTACCTCGTTAATAACTTATCCCGATTTTGGGTAAAACATTCATTTCTTTACCCCCACCCCCACCCCTTTTCTAAACTTAACATGCCTCTCTACTTTCCTCTGCTACCAAATTTATCTTCTTTTGTGAAGAGGTGGGAAAACATGAATCCAGTGATTTCTAATTTGAATGGGTTGCCATTTGGCGATGTTTATCTCTATTTCTATTTAAGATAGCGATCAATAATGAGAGAAATATCGTTTGCATGCAAACGATTGCTTCTTGGCGATTTTCTTTGTTTGATTAATTTGGACTTTCTATTGGATTTATAATTGGACTTTCTATTGGACTTATAATTGGACTTTCTATTTTTTTTTATTTTATTTCATTTATTCTATTTTTTTTTTCTAGTGAATGTTACTTTAAAATATTTGTCATAAATTAGTTATTGTTTTTATCTTTTTAAACGCAAAAAAATTTAAGAATAGTGTAAATGAGGAACAGATACAGAACCTAAGTTATGACCAAAATGTGACCAAAATACAAGTGACCAATATAGATGTAACCAAACTGTTGAAACCTTTTACTGCATTTTTTGCCTTCAAATAATTCTGTACAACTTGAATAAGAATGTATTATTGCTATCATTTTTTAATTGGTTTTTTTTTTTTTTTTTTTTTTTTTTACCTTTAAAACTTAATTCCATTTTGTTTCATCTTTTTATTTTTCGTGATAGTTCACAAGGCTTTGTTTTATTTCATTTATTTTATTTTTATTTATTTATTTGTTTGGTAAATACATTACATATTTTATTTTCTTCTGGTTTTTCTTATTTTTATGTATATATTTATTTATTTGAAAAATACAATAAATATTTTATTTTGTTCTGGTTTTTTTCTTATTTTTATTTATTTATTTGGTGAATACATTACATATTTTATTTTGTTCTGGTTTTTTTCTTATTTTTATTTATTTATTTGGTAAATACAATACATATTTTATTTTCTTCTGGTTATTTTTTATTGTTATTTTTTTTATTATTTTTATTTTCATCTGATTTTTCTTATTTTTATTTATTTATTTTTTGGCAAACACAATAGATATTTTATTTTCTTCTGGTTATTTGCTAGTTTTATTTATTTTTTTATTAGGTAAATACAATACAATAATTTATTTTCTTCTGGTTTTTTCTTATTTTTACTTATTTATTTATTTATTTGGTAAATACAATACATATTTTATTTTCTTCTGTTTATTTCTTAATTTTATTTATTTATTTGGTAAATACAATACATATTTTATTTATTTCTGATTTTTTCTTATTTTCATTTATTTATTTGGTAAATACGAATAGATATTTTATTTTCTTCTGGTTATTTCTTATAAATAGTTTGACATTTCTATTGATAGAATAAGAATTGATCAACAAATTAAAAAAATAGTTAAGAAACCACGGGGTTTTTTTACAGCATATTTAAAGCAAAATATATGCTTTAAAAAATAGAAGTGAGAAAATTTTTCAAAATATAGTGAGAGGAAAAATTTATTAAAAATATTAAAATTCGCCAAATATATTAAAAATTTAAGAAGAATTTAATTAAAAAAATTTTTTAATTTTAAAATCTTTTTTTTTTTTCTGGAATATATATTTTACATAAATTTTAACGAAATACGAAGTTTATTATTTCAAATATGAATATTAAAAAAAAAAAAAAAAAAAAAAACATTACAGGCGAAAAAAACAAATATTAAATAATAATAATAAATTAAAGAAATATTAAATAATAAATTTATAATAATTTTCATCCTTAACACGAAATCGGAGTAATTTTTCTTTGTTTAGACTATTAATATCCTTATTTTTGCAACCCTATTAAAACTATCTAACAAGAAAGCGAATAGGTGCCAAGAAGAATCCGTCGCCAAAGAATGATCTAAAACTAATGAAGCAAAAAAAAAAAAAAAAAAAAAAAAACGAAAAAGCGAATATTAAATAATAATAAATTAAAAAAAATTTTAATGATATATTTAAAATAATTAAAAAAATATTAAACATTTCATCCTTAGCACGAAATTAGGATAATTTTTCTTTGTTTAGATAGATAGATATAGATATTTGTTTCTCCATTCTTTCACTTAGCTTTTGCAAATCGATCTCAATTTAGGTATTGCACATCGTAATGGGTGTTGCAGGTTAACGTTCGTTATGTTTGAGCGTATTTTGTATTTGGTCAATTCCATTTTAGAAAAAGCAGTTTGCATGTGTAAGTTGAGTCAAAAGTGCTAACAACTTCAACTGTCTAGTTTGCTCTACTATCAACAATCAACTGTGCGTATCTAGGGATAGTCACTGCATCACTGAGGTCACTTAAAGTGAAACATAGAACCTGTTATATTGTATGTTCCACTGGTCATCATGAGATAATTTAATTATTCTACGAACTCATGACTGTAAACTCATAGATAAAACAGGCAATATCTGTCCTGTATTCGTAAGAATATTATTTTAAAATCAAAGTTAATTTTTTCTCATAATTTCGATAGTTCATATTTGAATATAGGGATGCACACATAATGTATATTTTAATATACTGGTTTTCACTACTTTGGCCATTATAAAATAAATCAATTTTGTAAAAGTGTGATAAATCTCACGGCCCGCTGGTTAGCCACCCCTTATCTAAAACTAATGAAGGGAAAAAATTTACAAGCGAAAAAACAAATATTAAATAATAATAATAAATTAAACAAATATTAATAAAATATATATAATACATTTATAATAATTAAAAAAATATTAAACATTTCATCCTTAGCATATAATCAGAGTAATTTTTCTTTGTTTGGACTATCAGTGATCCTAATTTCTGCAACCCTGTTAAAAGTATCCATTCTAAAACTAGGCAGCGAAAAGGTGCCAAAAGGATGATCTAAAACTAATGAAGGGGGAAACAACATTACAGGCGAAAAAACAATTATTAAATAATAAATTTATAATAATTTTAAAAAATATCTAGCATTTTATCCTTAGCACGAAATCAGGATGAATTTTCTTTGTTTGGACTATCAGTGATCCTAATTTTTGCAACCCTGTTAAAAGTATCCATTCTAAAACTAGGTAGCGAAAAGGTGCCAAAAGGATGATCTAAAACTAATGAAGGGGAAAACAACATTACAGGCGAAAAAACAATTATTAAATAATAAATTTATAATAATTAAAAAAGATTAAATAATAAATTTAGAACAATTAAAAAATATATTAAATAATAAATTTATAATAATTTTAAAAAATATCTAGCATTTTATCCTTAGCACGAAATCAGGATGAATTTTCTTTGTTTGGACTATCAGTGATCCTAATTTTTGCAACCCTGTTAAAAGTATCCATTCTAAAACTAGGCAGCGAAAATAGGTGCCAAAAAGAATCCGTCGCCAAAGGATGATGTAAAACTAATGAAGGAAGATATGGGAAGCATTACTGCGCGTCTGCTTTTTCCCAAAGGTCGAATAAACCGCCGTGATTAATGTAACTGGAGACAAAACCCTTATTGTTCCTCCATTTGTCCACTGACGATGAATTTATCCACCCCCGCTCTAATTCCGGAACGCCCCCTTTCCCCATCGCACGAACTATTCGAATTTCAAGTTTTAATCGAGTTAGTAAAAGGATTTGTTTCCATTCCATCAATTAAATGCAATGACTAATCAGTGATTGCTATGATTGAGAGGGCGGTGGGAAGACAGGGAGGCAACAGTTCTGGGGAACATTTTCTTAATTAAAGTGATTCAAGTGGCCCTTGTTTACTGTTGTCTTTAATTCCAAGAAGATTTAGGAATTTTCAACTTAGGGAATGATAGGAATTTATAAAAAGTTTTACCATTAAACTAAAGATATTCAAAAATTATTAATAGATCGATAATGTTAATTGTTTGTTACTACGACAATTTAACACAAAGTTTTAATTTTAGTTGTAATGTGATCCCTGTTAGGTTAATAATGTTATAACAACTACCCCATTGTTATAAATGTAATAATTAATTGTTATAATAATAATTATTCAACCTAGAAAATGATATGAATTTATAAAAGATTTTACCATTAAACTAAAGACATTTAAAAATTATTAAGGGATCGATAAAGTTAGATTTATCAATTGTTAGTTACTACAACTTGCTTGTTTTGTTACTACAACTTGTTTGTTTTGCTACTATCAATTGTTTGTTAAACATATCAATTGTTTGTTACTACAATTTAATAAAAAGTTTTTATTTAAATTGTAATGTGATCCTTGTTAGGTTAAAAATTTTATAATAATAATTATTCCAATATTAAAATTATAATAATTAATTGTTATAATAATAATTATTATTCAACTTACCAAATGATATGAATTTATAAAAGATTATTATTATTAATCTGATGACAATCAGAAATTATAAATAGATCGACAAGGTTTGGGGTCAATTGTTTGTTATTTCAACAATTTAATAAAAAGTTTTAATTTAAGTTGTAATGTGATCCCTGTTAGGTTAATAATGTTATAATAATAATTATTCCATTGGTATAATTACATTAATTAATTGTTATAATAATAATTATCTCTTAACTTAAGGAATGATATGAATTTATAAGAGATTTTACCAATAAACTGACGACATTCAAAAATTATTAATAGATCGATAAGGTTAGGGGTCAATTTTTTTGTTACTACGACAATTTTATTAAAATTTAATTAAAAGTATTAATTATTGTGTTAGAGGTACAATACTCTTAATTTTTAAAATTTCGACGGATTTTATATTTGTGTCAAAATGTTTATCTAAAAACATTTCAAATAAAGATTCAGATTTCTGACCTACACATTCAAAAGCACTTCCTCTTTTTTTTTTTTTTTTTTATTTTTACACAATTGTTACAAACGATGCTTTTACATTATTATTATTTCTCATTTGAAAATATTTTTCAAATTTTCCCTTTTAACACGAAAACCAGATTAATATAAATTTAGTTAGGCATAAAAAAAGAAGAAATTAAAATCCCTTCCCCATCCCCAAATTTTTAACAAAATTGCCATATTGGGGAGAAGAAAAGCAAAAGCTTTCAAGGTCAGCTTAATATAATGCACTTTTACTTCTGATTACAGAAAACTTCATGTGAATTATTCAAATATGTTTATTCAAAAGGTTGAAGAGTAAACAATTTTGGAAAAGACAGATGCTTTTTGGAAAGTGTAGCGTGAAATTTTTGGAAAATTTCCGATAACAATGTTTGTTAAATATACTTTATTTCATTCTATTTACGTATATTAACTTCCGAACCAAATTGGAACATTTCCCCTCAATGAATGTGTTGCTGCTGAGAAATCCATTTTACAGATACTACAGCTGTTATTAAGAGCAGTTTTATTTTAGTAACTTCTATACCAGAGGAGATCGTGGTTATAAACTGTTAAATTTCGGAAAGCTATGCATAAATAAAAATTAAAATCCTTCCCCCCCAATTTTTAACAAAATTTCAACATTGACCTTGGCAAAAATTATCAATTGACGTTGAAAACTTAATGACTGCATTTTACCTCTGATTACAGAAAACTTCATGTGAATTATTCAAATTTATTTAATAGGTAGAGGAGTAAACATTTTTGGAAAAGAAAGATGCATTTTTTCGGAATGTTAACATGAATTTTTTGGAATGATAACATAAAATTCTTGGATATCGTAGAATCAAATTTTTCAAATTTTCGAAACATTATCATCCCTATTATACACATTTACATTTTTAACATATTTCATATCCTACTATACTTAGATCCTTCATATTATAGTTATGAGGTTTAAACTAGGCATTCATATCATTAACATCTTTTTAATTTTCATAATCCAATACAGAATCTATCATGTCTAGTAAAAATTAGAAACACATTGTAAGAACACGTATTGGAAATGTTCTTGAATTTCGAAGTAACTTCGAATTAATATGCAATCTATCTGTTTCTAAAACGACTGTAAGAAAAATTTTTAAAAAAATTATTTTTTTTTAAATATTCTAGATGAAAATATAATTTTTCTTAAAATTTCCCAATAAGGAGAATTAAATATATCGGGATTAAATAAATAATTTAAAACACTCGGAAATTTATTGGGATAAGTCTTCAAAGAATATTTTTTGAAAGCATGCAATAAAACAGTAGAAATTTTGAAAACTTTCCTTTAAATTAAAGGACTGATTTCAGTTACCCCATTCTGCCCCTTGCAAAAAAAAATTAATTAGTTAATTAAATTTAGCTATGCACAAAAAAAATCCCATTCACTGCCACGGGGTTGCCAGTAAATAAAAAATGCCCCAATATTGTCAGTAATTAAAAAAATGAATCAGTATTGCCAGTAATTAAAAAAATGAATCAGTATTGTCAGCAATAAAAAAAAATACCACAGTATTGCCACTAAATAAAAATTACCACAGTATTGCCACTAAATAAAAAATACTACAGTATTGTCAGTAAATAAAAAAAACACCACTGTAATGCCAGTTAATAAAAAAAAATACCACTGTAATGCGAGTTAATAAAAAAATACCACTGTAATGCCAGTTAATAAAAAAAAAATGTCATAGTACTGCTTGTAAATAAAAAAAATACCACTTTATTACCAGTAAATAAAAAAATACTGCAGTATAGCCAGTAAATTAAAAAAAATGCACAGTATATCCAACAACAAAAAATTTAAACGTTTAAATGTAATTCTTTCTGTATAAATTTAATACATCATTGTTAGACAGTTCAGAATATAAACATAAAATAATTCCTTAATTCATATTTTTTTCCCCAAAATTTTCTAGGGGTCATAATATTATATTAGTATTGGTTACCTTTCCTCAAATAACTTCATAATGCATATAAATGTGAATCAAGACTTAAACAACAAAACAATAAAAATCTCCAGTCCATCAGCTCGACTGTAATTAAACACGGAGTAACAGAAACTCCAGGTTCTGAAGTGTGCAAACCTATCTGCTGCTAATTACCGTCCTTAACTGTCATAACTTTCGCCTAAATATGGACTAAAGCCTTCACGCCAGCACCTTCATTTGCATGGAGGCCTGCTGGCCCCACGGATAGCGACAGTTGGAACGGAAGGCACAATGGCGAAACAGGACCCCGTGCTTTGAAGGAAGACCATTCAGAGTTGGTTTCCAAGACATTTAATTCTGTCAATTGCCCAAAAGAGCCTAATTATGATCGGCAACACTATCCGCCAGACGGCGCTTAATTGTACGAAGATGATAAATGTTGCCACTTTTCCGAAACCTTAATTGGCCTCGCAAATTACCGAGCGCTGGGGTTTAAAGGGATGTAAACAGAGTCGATTTATGGGCATTCGGGTTTGGACAGCACTTTAGATTGAAGCAGACTTGGATTCTTTTTGATTTTTGGATATAGCTTTGTGATATTGTTTCAAGGTTCTTGTAGTTTTGACATCAAATGTCTATTCGAAATCGCATGATGCCATGAAATAGGAATTCCAGTTATACGAATCTCAGACACTGGAAAAGCGACACACTGGAAACTGGTGTGTTCCGTGGAATTCCAATGATTTTTCACTATTTGCACAAATTGCTGGTCTTCGATAAAGCACTTGTTTTACAGCATTTATTGGATTTTTATTTATTATTAAATGTGTAGAGTAAGATTACTTTCATAGATTCTTAAGTTCATACTTTAAAGATTACTTTCATTCATTTCTATCATTTAAAACTTACTTTTTAGATGATGCTTCTAGGTATAAGCTTTGTGCTATTTGTAGTTGACATCAAATGATGTAGAAATGATCCATGAAGCTTTGTGTATTTTTGACATCAAATGACGTCTATTCGAAATCTATGGTGACATAAAATAGGCACGTCAGTGATACGAATCTCAGACACTGGAAGTGCCAAGTATGTAAACTGGTGTTTCCATGGAATTCCAATGATTTTTCACTATTTTTACAAATTCTTGACCTTTAATAAAGTATTTGTTTTACTGTATTTACTCCATTTTTTATTTATTATGAAATGTGTAAAATAACTAACATATATTTTACCAACTCAACAATATAATAATAAGAATTAATGATTTGAAGATTTTAGCATTCATGATTTGAATAAACGAATTCGTATTTCAAGGAAGATTATGGGCATTCGGGCTGGACAGCACTTTAGAATGCAGCACACTCGATTCTTTTTGCTTTTTAGTAATAGCTTTGTGATATTGTTTCAAGGTTCTTGCTATTTTGACTATAATAAATAATGTCTATTCGAAATCACATGGTGGCCCAAAATAGAGATTCCAGTGATACGAATCTCTGACACGGAAAGTACGACATATTGGAAACTATTTCCGTAGAATTTCAATGATTTTTCACTATTCAAATTCTTAGCCTTTGCTTAAGCATTTGTTTTACAGTATTTATTCAATTTTTATTTATTATTAAATGTGTAAAATTACTTAACATATTTTACCAACTTTACTTGATAATATAATGATAAGAGTTAACGATTCGATGATTTTATCGTTAATGATTTGAATAAACGAATGCGTATTTCAATGAAGATACTGGATACGTGACATACTGGAAACTGGTGTTCTAATGATTTGTAATGATGGAGTAATGTTTTTTATTGCATGTTAATTTTTATCATAATGACTCCATCTTATAATATATACCAATTATTTGCCATTAATGTTTTTTTTTTGTTTTTTTTTTTTAAAGTAAAGATCGCTAAAATAAGCAAAAATGTTATATTTTTTAGATTACGAAACCCAAAATAAAGCTTCCTAAATTCTAGTGTTGTATATAGCTCTAGAACTTTAAAATTTTTATCTGCCATGTGCTTATTAATACTTAATGAATTTTTAAAGTTAAAATAAGGTTGCTAGTTTTCACGCAGCAAATACTGATTGAATGAATTATATATAATTACTGATGAATTTTTTAAATTAATTTTTAGTATAGGTTTTTAAACATTAAAACATATAACTTAATTTAATATTAAAAAACGAATACAAAGATCTTTCTTTTAAACTTTTTATGACATTTTGCTTATTGAAATATAAGGGAAAGAAGTAACATGCGTCTTTAAGTTAAATCTTTGCATCTTTAAAAAACTGATGTTTTTTATTGCATTTTATTTTTTACCATAATGACTCCAATTTTATAATACATACCAATTACTTGCCATGAATGTTTTTTTGACGAAAAAAAAAAAAGTAAAGATAGCTAAAAAAAAGTTATGTTTTTTAGATTACGAAACTCAAAATTATTTATTTATTATTATTATTTTTTTATATTAAAAAAAGTGGAAAAAAATTTTTTTTTTTTTTTTTTTTTACTGCAACAACTCTCTGAAATTAATGAATCTAATATGAATATAAATTTAATTTAATCTTATTCTCATTTAACCCTCACAAAAGTTATCGTCTTTTAACATGAATCCATCACCACACCAAAACAAAACTATAATTCTTAAAAAAAAGTTTTAAGCGTTGTGGAAAAACACTAATATGTAATTAAACATCCACTTTAAACGGAAAAGAAACATTTTATTGCACTTTTTTCCCTTTGTACATAAGAAAAGGAAATAAAAAATTAACAGATGTTAACGAAAAGTAAGAAGAAACTTCAATAAAATCTAATTTGACCCCAGCATAACGCAGCGAATACAAAGAAATGAGCATATTCTGTTTCATCTGTTCAGAACTTAATTGCGGTCGCAAATTCTGTACACATGTCGTTTTTTCCAAAGCGAAACCCCAATACCCCTAACAGTATAAAGAATACCACAAAAAAATATAAAAAATTCCTCCTCTTTGTCTAAAAGAAAAACCATTAACGGTGGTTAACAAGGAAAAAGCAAATAAGATGGTAATAAAAGTTAAAGATGGCTTTTTATTGCCTTTTTTTTTTCTTAACTGTATTTATTATTTCGCACCCTTCGTAAATTTTTTCTCTACTAGGGGGTAGGGGCTCAAAGAATAAAAGCCCCCTGTACCAGATGGAACAAAAGTCATTATAACCATAAGTTCTTCTTTACGAAAATTAACGCCAATCTGAGGAACGAGCTTTTCAGAGGAAAAATGGTTTTAGTCAAAACAGAGCAAAAATAATTCATTATTTAAAAAATAGATTAAAAAATACTTATTTAAAATATTTCACTTTATTTAATTTTTAACATATTTATTTATGTCTGAACATTTTTATTTATTTATTTTAAATCCTAATTTTCAAAAAGTTCTGTTCAGTTCTATTAGGCTAGAATAACTAAAAAAATAATATTTATTTTAAAATTTTATTTATTATTTTAATTTTTATTTATTTTATTGTTTTTATATTTTATTTTATTTTTATATTTATTTATTTTATTATTTTTCATTTTTATTTATTTTATTTCATTTCTTTATTTCTGTTTATTTATTTAATTATTTCTGTTTTATTTTATTTATTTACATATTTTTACATTTTATTTTAATTTACCTATTTATTTTTTATTTTATTTGTTTATTATTTATTTTTTTTATTTTTTGCAAAGTCAAGCCTAATTTTTAAAAATATTTAATCGTTTTTACTCACAAAATTATTAGATGTTTTACAAAAATTTTTTAAAAAATAATAATAAAATTATAATTTTTCATTTGACTAAGAAATATTATTTAATTTTTTTTAATCTTTCCACGTTAAATATTTATTATTTATATTAATTAAATACTATATAAACATCTCTACATATTTCACAAAAAAAAAGAACTCTTTAAAAGATTTAACCTCGAACTAAGACATTCTTATTCTCTTCTGACTTAACTCACTTCGCTTCTGATAAAAAATACATCAGACGATTTTTTCTCCTCTGTTGTAACTTCTCTCAGAGCAAAAAGTAATTAGTGAAAAACTGCTTTCTAAGAAGAAATCTGAGAAAAAAAATGTGTTACACGATAAATACGAGCAACGTATGTTTCTCATGGTAAAAAAAATATATATATGAACACAAAAAGCAAAAAAAAAAAAAAAAAAAAAATATTCTGAAACGAATGTTGCACGGAAGATAACGACCGATTTAACTTTGTTAGGAATATCACTAGTAATGTGTTCTTTTTTTTTCTAACTCTTCACTTTCTTGGCTTATATTTATTTGATAGGTGTTTAGTGATTAAAAGCTCTTTGCTAAGTTTAATAAACAATTAATGTTTTGTAATTACTCTAAAGAGTTGAATTATGACTGGAAGGATCAATTAAAGTTCGCTTTTCTTTGAAGTAATGCAACTTTTGGTCATAAGAGTGATTAGTTTTAATTTAATCGATTTTACTTTTTTTCGTACATTAATAGATTGCAATATATTCTAATTTTAGATGCACTTACATATAATTTTTTTCAAATTTTTTTTAAATAAACGTATATTTTAATTAATAAGATGTTAGAATATTTTGCATAATTATTTAAAGAACCTAGTTAAGGAACTAAATTTTTAAAAAAACTTTTTCTTGCTATTTTTTTAATTAGTATAAACTTTGCACATTAAGCTTCAATAATCTTTTATTGCCCTTTAGGTTACATTTAATTAATAGAAACAACGGAAATGTTAATATGCCTGATACAATTATAATTTCGTATTATTTTGTTTATTTTTTCGGAACATTTTATAGTTGTTGTTTTTTTGCCAACACTTCTTGGTATCTGGTATACAACCTGAGTGCACAACTTTAATAAAAGGATATAATTACGGTGTATCAGCATTATTGCCTTTGGTTAGGAAAAATAACGCCTTCCAGATAGTCTTTCCTTTCTTACTACCCCCGCATTTAGCATATTGATGAAAATAACTCGAGGAACTTCAAATTGCATAGTCAAAGCCAATGCACACACATTCCTCAATACTATATACTATATTGCCCAATTGTACTCATATCTACCACATCCCCAATTCTACTCAATATCTACCATATCCCCAATTCTACTCATTCATATCTACTATATCTTTAATTCCACTCATATTTAGCATATCCCCAATTCTCATGTCTACCATATCCCCAATGCTACTCATTTTTCAAAACAATGAATGAACCCAATTCTACTCATATCTACCATATCCCCAATTCTACTCAATATCTACCATATCCTCAATTCTACTCATTTTTCAAAACAATGAATGAACCCAATTCTACTCATATCTACCATATCCCCAATTCTACTCAATATCTACCATATCCTCAATTTTTTTTTCAAAACAATGAATGAACCCAATTCTACTCATATCTACCATATCCCCAATTCTACTCAATATTTACCATATCCTCAATTCTACTCATTTTTCAAAACAGGGAATGAACCCAATTCTACTCAATATCAACCATATCCAAAATTCTACTCATATCTACCATATCCAAAATCTATTTATTTTTCAAAATAGTGTACGCTTAACAATTTAATACAATTATTATTGACAATATTGAATTGCTGTTATTATATCACAAATCTTTCATGGATTATCGAGTAATATTAGCTTAATTAAGTATGATTTTTTCAGATATATTTGCTAAAACAATAATTATGGCAAGTATGAAAAAAAGGGACTAGTCTCAAATCAAAATTGTAGTTTGAAGTTTTTAAATATGCTAGATGAAATCAGCAGTACATTTAGATTGAATTACAGATTATTTTATGTCAGGATAAAAAATAAAAATAAAAAGAAGTTGTCATTAAAAAAAAATTTAAGCAAAATGTAACACATTACATTTAGTATAGGAGAATACTGCCCTTTCCATTTGAGGTTATTGCTTTCCCATATGGTAATGCATAATAATGTTAATAATAATGTTTAGAATACAGATTAATTGATCTGAACTTTGGATTTATTTTCAAGAAAACAACAAAATATTTTATATTTGAATTAAAATATTCCTGGAAAAACAATTAGAAAAATATCCATATTAAAGTTTGATTACTTACACTGTTTTGTTGGAAAAACACAACAATACTTGATTCAATTCACAAAATTATTATGTTCTTTCCTTAAACTCCTTCCTGGAAAAATGTTAAAAAAATTATCAATATTAGCTATTATTTATGTTGGAAAGTATTGAATTAATTACTATTTACATGACTATTCTTGAATTAATTTTTCAAATTATTCTAATCTGTTTCCTAATTTTTTTTTAATCTTTCTTAGAAATACATTAAAAATATATGACATATAATATAAACATATTATTATTTTATTCCATTTCCTAAATTCCTTAAATTCATTCCTAAAAAAACATTTTAAAAAATATCAATGCTAGACTTGATTATTTCCACTGCTCTGTTGGAAAAACACGACACCATTTACTCAATTCACCAAATTATTCTGTTCTTTCCTTAAAGTACTTCCTGGAAAAACATTTAAAATTACTTTTCCAAAATTTTTATTAGATTTCCTATGAATATTAGACTATTATTTCTGCTGTAAAGAACGCTACAATTCTTGAATTAATTTTCCAAATTATTTTATTAGATTTCCTAAATTCCTTAAATTCATTCCTAAAAAAACATTAAAAAAAATATCAATGCTAGACTTGATTATTTCCACTGTTCTGTTGGAAAAACACGACACCATTTACTCAATTCACCAAATTATTCTGTTCTTTCCTTAAAGTACTTCCTGGAAAACATTTAAAATTATGAATATTAGACTATTATTTCTGCTGTAAAGAACGCTACAATTCTTGAATTAATTTTCCAAATTATTTTATTAGATTTCCTAAATTCCTTAAATTCATTCCTAAAAAAACATTAAAAAAAATATCAATGCTAGACTTGATTATTTCCACTGTTCTGTTGGAAAAACACGACACCATTTACTCAATTCACCAAATTATTCTGTTCTTTCCTTAAAGTACTTCCTGGAAAAACATTTAAAATTATGAATATTAGACTATTATTTCTGCTGTAAAGAACGCTACAATTCTTGAATTAATTTTCCAAATTATTTTATTAGATTTCCTAAATTCCTTAAATTCATTCCTAAAAAAACATTTAAAATTATGAATATTAGACTATTATTTCTGCTGTAAAGAACGCTACAATTCTTGAATTAATTTTCCAAATTATTTTATTCCATTTCCTAAATTCCTTAAATTCATTCCTAAAAAAACATTTTAAAAAATATCAATGCTAGACTTGATTATTTCCACTGCTCTGTTGGAAAAACACGACACCATTTACTCAATTCACCAAATTATTCTGTTCTTTCCTTAAAGTACTTCCTGGAAAACATTTAAAATTATGAATATTAGACTATTATTTCTGCTGTAAAGAACGCTACAATTCTTGAATTAATTTTCCAAATTATTTTATTCCATTTCTTAAATTCCTTAAAATCATTCCTAAAAAAACATTTTAAAAAATATCAATGCTAGACTTGATTATTTCCACTGCTCTGTTGGAAAAACACGACACCATTTACTCAATTCACCAAATTATTCTGTTCTTTCCTTAAAGTACTTCCTGGAAAACATTTAAAATTATGAATATTAGACTATTATTTCTGCTGTAAAGAACGCTACAATTCTTGAATTAATTTTCCAAATTATTTTATTCCATTTCTTAAATTCCTTAAATTCATTCCTAAAAAAACATTTTAAAAAATATCAATGCTAGACTTGATTATTTCCACTGTTCTGTTGGAAAAACACGACACCATTTACTCAATTCACCAAATTATTCTGTTCTTTCCTTAAAAGTACTTCCTGGAAAAACATTTAAAATTATGAATATTAGACTATTATTTCTGCTGTAAAGAACGCTACAATTCTTGAATTAATTTTCCAAATTATTTTATTCCATTTCTTAAATTCCTTAAAATCATTCTTAGAAAAACATTTTAAGATATATCAATGCTAGACTTGATTATTTCCACTGTTCTGTTGGAAAAACACGACACCATTTACTCAATTCACCAAATTATTCTGTTCTTTCCTTAAAGTACTTCCTGGAAAAACATTTAAAATTATGAATATTAGACTATTATTTCTGCTGTAAAGAACGCTACAATTCTTGAATTAATTTTCCAAATTATTTTATTCCATTTCTTAAATTCCTTAAAATCATTCTTAGAAAAACATTTTAAGATATATCAATGCTAGACTTGATTATTTCCACTGTTCTGTTGGAAAAACACGACACCATTTACTCAATTCACCAAATTATTCTGTTCTTTCCTCAAAGTACTTCCTGGAAAAACATTTAAAATTATGAATATTAGACTGTTATTTCTGCTGTAAAGAACGCTACAATTCTTGAATTAATTTTCCAAATTATTTTATTCCATTTCTTAAATTCCTTAAAATCATTCTTAGAAAAACATTTAAAAAATATCATTGTTAGTCTTGATTATTTCTACTATTGCGTTGGGGAGAAAAAAAAATCTTGACTCAATTCAAATTATTCTGTTCTTTCCTTAAAATCCTTCCGGAAAAAACGTTAAAAAAATTATCAATATTAGACTAGTATTTCTATAGGAAAGAGCACGAAAATTCTTGAAATAATTTTATTCCATTTTCTAAATTCCCTAAAATCATTCTTAGAAAAACATTTAAAAATATCAATGTTGGACTTGATTATTTCCACCGTTCTGTTGAAAAAACACGACAACCATAGATTCAGTTCACCAAATTATTCTATTCTTATTCTATCCAAATTATTCTGTTCCTTAAAATACTTCCTGGAAAAACACTTAAAAAATTATCAATACTTGATCATTATTTCTGTTGGAAAGAACGCAGCAATACTTGAATTAATTTTCCAAATTATTTTATTCCATTTCCTAAATTCCTTAAAATCCTTCTTTGAAAAAACAATTAAAAAACGCTTTAAAAATTATCAATATTAGAACTATTATTTCTGTTGAAAAGCGACAATTCTTGAATTAATTTTGTCAAATTATTCTATTCCATTTCCTAAATTCCTTAAAACCATCCTTAGAAAAAACATTTAAAAAACATCAGCGTTAGACCTGATTATTTCCATTGTTCTGCTGCAAAGAACGCGACAATCCTTAACCCAGTTATCCAAATTATTCTATTTCATTCCTTAAAATCCTTAAAACCCTGGACCGACTCTTGTCCGGTCGTAAATCTGGGGTGAACACAAATGAAATTATGCGGGGAGGACGAGGGGGTGTAATCCCCTAATGACCCGGTCATTCGGGGGGCACTCGTCATTAAAGGCGTCTCCGGTAATTATTCCCGAAAGTTACGTTTCCCAGGGCCTTAAGTGTTCTCCGGAAAGAGGCAAATGAGGAAGAACATGCTGATTATGTGTCACCTACGGGACACCGGGTCACGGCGGTGCCATTAATAAGCCCTTAGTGTCGAAGGAGTGCTGGCATTAATACCTGCTGAAATGGCTTGTGCTGTCGAAGGGTTGTTACAGCTCGGATGCATCTTGGTATATGTGTTTGTATTCGTGGTCAGATGTAGCTGCTAAAATAAGCACTCTAAAGCTCGTTGCAAAAGTTGCTTTGTTCTTCTCATTTTGAAGAGTATATGAATTTAAATATATTTTAGACTTATAATGCGAGCATTGGATTATTTGTGTAATAAATAATTTAGCACTTGCAAACTATAAAAGAATCAACAAATTCATTATTGGTTTTTAAATAATAAAAACATAGCTACCAACTTAAATTTTTGAAAATACAAAAAGCTCACCAAAGAATACAATGTAGAAAAAGTTATTAAAAAAGCACGCAAATTTTACGCCTCTTTATTTTTTATTAAAAAAAATGAAATTAGTTAATATTTATTAGCTTTCTATAAAAATTATATATATATATATATATATGTATTAGGAGTTGTAACTGCTTAAACAAGCACTCTAAAGCTCGTTGCAGAACATGTTACAGCATTTTTTTTCTCTCTTTGAAGAGAATATCAATCTATATAAATACATCTTTATGATACTTATAATGTGATCAATAGATTATTTGTGGATTAAAAAACCTAGAGTCCAACTAACATTTTCAAACTAAAAATGAACCAATAAATACATTATTTGTCTTCAAGTAATGAAAACATAGCTATCGATTACTACTTTTGAAAATACAGAAGTTTCACCAAAAAAACATAGTAAAGGTTATTAAAAACATAAAAGATTTTGAGCCTTTTTATTTTTTAATAAAAAAAATTAAATTAATTATGGAAAGGATAAATTATAAAATATTTATCAGCTTTTTTTTAAAAAGTAATATATATATATATATATATTCATGGGCAGTTGTAACTGATAAAACAAGCACTCTAAAGCTCGTTGCAAAAGTTGCTCCGTTCTCTTTTCGAAGAGTATATCAGTTTAAATACATTTTATACTTATAATGTGATCATTGGATTATTTGTGGATTAAATAACCTAGTGGCCAAATAGCATTTTCAAACTATAAAAGAATTAATTAATATATTATTTGTAATGAATACATAGCTACTAACTTTTATTTTTGGAAATACAGAAAAATAAAAAATAAATAAAATTTACTAAAAAAGCAAAAGATTTTTCTCCAATTTTTTTTTTATAAAAAGAATAAAATTAATCATCACGATGTTAAATATTTATCAGTTTTCTCTAAAAATTATGTATATATATATATGTATATATTCGTGGTCAGATGTAGCTGCTAAAACAAGCACTCTAAAGCTCGTTGCAAAAGTTGCTTCGTTCTCTGTTTTGTTTAAATGCATCTTTTGACTTATATATAGAACAATGCATTATTTGTTGATTAAATAATCTAGCGCCCAACTAGCATTTGCAAACTATAAAAGAATCAATAGATTGATTATTTGTCTTCCATTATTGAAAACATAGATACCAACTTCTATGTTTGAAAATACAAAAGATTCACCAAAAAAAATGTAGAAAAGGTTATTAAAAATTCAAAAGAATTTACGCCTATTTATTTTTAATAAAAAGAATAAAATTAATTATCAAAATGATAAATTATAAAATATTTATCAGCTTTCTCTAAAAATAAAATATATATGTATCCGTGGTCAAATATAACTGCCAAACAAGTACTCTAAAGCTAGTTGCAAAAGTTGTTTTGTGCTCTTTTTGAAGGGTATATCAATTTAAATGCATCTTTGTTCATTGGATTATTTGTAAATTAAATAACCTAACGGCCAACAAAATATCATTTACAAACTATAAAAGAATAAATAAATTTTTTATTTGTCTTCACGTAATAAAAACATATGTTAAGTACCAACTTCTACATAACTACCAACTTCTATTTTTGAAAATACAGAAGAGTCATAAAAAAAAAAGAAAAAAAAAAGTTATTGGAAACGCAAAAGATTTCATTCCCCTTTATTTTTAAAATTAACTATCAAAATTTGTTATCAAAATGATAAATTATAAATTATATATAATAATAATAATAATAATAATATATGTAATGCCGTGTGTCGTGATTGGCGTGATATTCGTATTTGCATTCGTGATCAGTTGTAACTGCTAAAAGAAGCCCTCTAAAGCTCGTTGCAGAAATTGCTTTGTTACAGCATCGTTCTATTTTTGAAAAGTATATCAATTTAAATACATCTTTGGCTTATATTGTGATTAATGGATTATTTGAGGATTAATTAACATAGCAGCTAAGTAGCATTTGCTAACTATAAAAGAATCATTAAATTCATTATTTGTTTTCAAGTAATGGAAACATCTACCAACTTCTATTCTTAAAATTACAGAAGATTCACAAAAAAAAAAAAAAAAAAAAAAAATTTTTTTTTTTTAAATGTAGAAAAAGTTTTTAGAGACGCAAATGATTTTACACCGCCTCTTTATTATTTTATGCCCCTGTATTTCTTAATAAAAAGAATAAAATTAATTATCAAAATGATAAATTATAAAATATTTATCAGCTTTCTCTAATAATAATAATATATATATAGATGTTTTTATGGTTAGATGTAGCTGCTAAAAGAAGTTACTTTGTTACAACATTCTTTTCTTTTTTAAAAATATATCAATTGAAATACATATTTGACTTATAATGTGAACAATAGATTATCTGTGCATTAAATAATCCACAACTAATCTATTTTTCATATTATAGTCAAAGTGTTGTTGCAGTGGCACAACGCTGTTGGAGTTCAGATGCATCTTGGTATATATATTTGTATTCGTGGTCAGATGTAGCTGCTAAAACAAATACTCTAAAGCTCGTTGTTTTGTTCTCTTTTTGAAGAGTATATGAATTTAAATGCATCTTTGACTTATAATGTGATTATATTAATAATAATTTAAAATTTTTAATTAATATTAGTTTAAATATAATCATTTTATTAACAATAACTTTAATTTACTTCTTTTTTAAATACCAATTTTTTTATACCCTTTCCCCCTTTTTGACGCCTTTAATCATTTCAATTCCTTCTATTATCTCACACTCTCCCTATATATATCTTGTTCAAATTTTCAATCGTTCATAAAATATTTTTTATTCATCCACTCACGTTCAAATACACTTTCTTTTAACTTGTAGTGGATGACACTGGATGTTATTAAGTTTTTTCAAATATTAATTCAGTAATTAAATTTAATTCATTAATTTTAGTTTTTTTTAGATTTAAGTTGCATATATTTACCAATAGATGGCGCCAGATAAACTTCAAAAAATGAATGAAAATTATTTATAAAGGACTTTCTGCAATAGAGTGGAAAAAAAGTAGGAATTGACTTTAAAAAATTTTTTTTATATTATTTCTACTTTTTTTTGTGGTTTTCCTCTCATATGTGACCAACCAGGAAGAGTGGCCAACGAAAATATGGCCAACAAATATGGAGAAATTCCTAGAAATTTTTTTTCTTCTAATGCAGCAGCTTGCAAACACTTAGACAATTGTCTTTGATGCCTTCAGGCAAGCGCTGCACAGACGTTACTCACTCGGCACTACCCAGGAGGTGCCTGTAGCTTGAAGATAGGCTACGGACGAGGAGTAACAATACCTCCTCAACGTTCTATGATCATGTTAGACCGGGACCTACGGTTTAAAGTGGATTCCAAACCACTACAAACATTCATGGCACCGCCGGCACTCGAACCCGAAACGTGTGGTACCTACCGAGGGCCAGAGCGCTAGCCACTCTGCCCTTCAGGCCCAATTCCTATGAATTTCAACGAAAGAAATAACAGTGGGGTCTTTTTGACACATAGATTGATTGTATGATTGCGGATTAAAAAAAACAATAATGTGTGAATACTTAATGCTGAAATAAATATTTCCATACTACCAAACTTTGAACAAATATAAAAAAATTAAAAACTGATATAACACGTGTGTCTAAAAGATGTCAATCAATGTGTATCTAAATGATTAATCACTTTTAATTAAAAAGAATTCTTTCAGGAAGATTTTAATTAGATTATATTTCCTAAATTATTAATATTTTTATTAAAAATGCTGTTCAAAAAATATTTCGACGAAATGGGAACGAATATCTTAAAGATTCTATGATGCAAATTCGGGAAGAGAAATTCAAGTTTAATAGTTCCACTGTATAAACTATTTGCACCCAGGTACTTTAGGCATGGCGTCCAATTCCAGCTTGGACCATCACAAATTTAATGGTCGTCACCATAGTAACACACAGGGTACACCTCGAGAAATTAATAAATACCTACTATAACTCTGGCCCAACATCGCCCGGGCGGTCTAGGCACGGATCTCAATCCGGCAACTCATTACCTGCATGTTTAAAATTCACCTCCTCAAATACAAATCAAGCATTTAGACAGGGATCGGTCTACCACCACCACCCCCTTTCAATCTCCAGAAAATGCCCCTGCCACCAAATTGGAATACCTGCTGTAAAATTAACACGGGACACCCCTAAAACTTCGAACACTGGACATATTTCTCCCTTGGTGCAACTCTTTCCAGAACTCAACAAGTTTGATGGCTCACTTCCCTTCAGTTCATTAATCTGCCGCTCGGATTAAAACGAACTGAGGTTTCCTGGAGGAGAGACTTTATCGTCTGCTTCTTCGCTTGACTAAAGGAACAAAGCCGCTCTGCATTTTGCTAAAGACGTTACACCCATTTTGCAACCCCTGTTCCTTCGATCCAGGAATTTATTTGCGAGACCTCGCGGACGTGCTTTCAGACGATTAAATATTTATTGCGTGCACCCCCTCCCCGAGTCTAGAGTTATATTTCTAGAGTCGTGCGTTAATTTCTGAAAGTCTACCTCACCCCCGTTTTCATGTCCCTCCCACCCCCTTTGTGTTCGCCCATTACCCATGGAATTGTATAGCTGATTTTGAATATTAAAATCGTGTGAAATATTTTGCTATACTATTTTCATAAAGATGGATAATGTTAGTGTATATTGATAGCATTTTTAAAACATAAATTTTAATATATGTGCGACGCATAATTAACAGTACTAAACTATTCCGCTTTAATAAATATTTAAATAAACGTAATTGTCATAATGCATTTAAAAATATGTAGATTAAATTATTTTTTTAAAACATATTTCTATTTTTTTAATGTTTTCTAAATATAAGGCAAAAAATCCATTCTTTTTTTTAACATAATTACAATTAAAAAGTTTAAAAAAATATATTATTAAGCATCTTAAAATTTTTTTTATTAAATTTCAAATAAATTATAACAGTAATTCGATAAATAGATAAGATAAAATAATGTAACGACTTGGTACGAATGAAAATGCTTTCATTTCTAAAACAGATTTCTACATTAGAAAAACTGTAAAATAAAAGTTAAAAAAAAAAATATTAATTCGCTATGCTGATATACAATTTAAAATATCTAGAATTAATCTAATCAATCTAGAATTTAATCTATGAACAAAACGCATAGCAACAATTTTAAACAAAGAAAGAAAAATCAATAAATCAAGCAATAAAATTATGTTCATCAGTTATCGTTCAAACCTGAAAAAAGAAAACAAATTAAATAAAAAATAAAAAACTAGAATTCCAAGCGATTTTATTTTTAAAAAAAAGTGAAAGAAATTAAAAAATACATAAAAACCTATAGAATTCCAAACGATTTTATAAAAAAAAACACATGAAAGAAATTTAAAAATCTATAGAATTGCAAATGATTTTATAAAAAAAGTGAAAGAAATTTTAAAAATCTATAGAATTCCAAACGATTTTATAAAAAAACACGTGAAAGAAATTTAAAAATCTATAGAATTCCAAACGATTTTATAAAAAAAAACACATGAAAGAAATTTAAAAATCTATAGAATTGCAAATGATTTTATAAAAAAAGTGAAAGAAATTTTTAAAATCTATAGAATTCCAAACGATTTTATAAAAAAACACGTGAAAGAAATTTAAAAATCTATAGAATTCCAAACGATTTTATAAAAAAACGCGTGAAAGAAATTTAAAAATCTATAGAATTCCAAACGATTTTTAAAAAATAAAACACATCAAAGAAATTTAGAAAAATAAAGAATTTTGAACGATTTTATGAAATAGAACACTTGAAAGAAATTTAAAAAAAAAAATACAGAATTCCTAACAATTTTATAAAAAAAACATGCGAAAAGAATTTAATAAAACATCACGAGAAAGAAATTAAAAAAAATAAATAAATAAACAATAAAAAATCGTTGAAAGGGATAAATAGGACATCACTGACCCCCCCCCTCCCTTTCCCCAAAACAATATCAATATATTTTATGGGTGAAAAAATTGCTAAGTATTCTTACATTACTTATTTTAATTCATAAACCAGTATAATTTCTATTTCAGTTCAAAAAATTTTGATAGCTAACTTAGTATTGTTTAAATAATTTCTAGTAATAAATCAAAAGTAATATTTAGATCAGTTATTAGTAAAAACAAACTGCACATTGAAGATCTTGATACATAATTTTATGATATCAGATAAGAAGCATTTAAATAAGAATTATAAAAAATAATATTTATAAAATATAAATCATTTTGTTTTAATACATACAAAACTTTTAATAATTTTTCCAGCTTGTGTATTTTTAATAAATTTTATGAGAATATAGTATCAGCGTAAAATTATTAATTGCCTCAATAATTATAACGAAACTTCTGAAACAAATAGCTATTCATATTAATGTAAGAAATAGTAAGATATAAGTTCCATATAAATTTCGACTACTTCAATATCGAAATATATATTTTAAATTTTAAACTTAAACCGTAACTCAGGTTGACTATAAAAGCCTTCGCATATGCAGAATTCCTTTAAATATTAAAACTGAACTTCTCACTTAGTACTAAAACTTGAGAGAGAACTGCCACCGCCTATAACCAATTTGATATTCTAAAATATCTCACCAGTACACCCTTTGACCATTATGATATTCCGAAGTAGCCAGGACACAAACCCGCATTCATGAAATCCTATTTATTGTTATACATGTAAGGTTCGAATTTTCAAAGGCGAAAAGATTATTTTCCCCGTATCTGATTAGCATGGCCGCTGGCAAAAGGGGTCAGTACATCAAAAGATTTTAAAGATCCTTAACCGTGGACCACTGGACTCCACCCCCCTTCTCCCTACTGGACATCAGAAACGGTTGCCCAGGGAAATGAATTGCGAAATATCATTCCAGAAATCTGTTTCGTCCTCTTTGAAAATCCTTGAAAAGTTTCAAGAATTGTTTCCCACTGATGGCAATGGAAATAATTCCCCGAAACTTTTCAAGGACTTTTGGCTTGGGTTTTAATAATTATGCGAATAATTATTTACCAATATTTCGTCGAATAGAATGACACGTATCGTAGTATGCGAACACCCGGGCTGGTATAGAAATATGATTAGCACCATAATCTCCTGTCTGTAATCTGTGGATTATACTTGAAAAATATTAGTATTTCTAAGTGTGGGTGGCAACATATTATCTAGGCTCATTTTCCTTGGCAATTTCGGTAAGGAGAAAATGCTTTTTCCCCCGATTCAAATATTCATTAAATATTCAAAATATTCATTAGTGTTTGAGTGACGCTTGGTTTTGTGAGATGCTAAAACTGATTCCGGTGATTTTTGAAATGTCTGTATTAATTGAGCAAAGAACTTGCATTCAATTATGTTTTCGGAAACCTATAGAATGTTGCAGAAGGCATTCGGTGTTCATTCCTCTATCAGATAGAAATGTTTAGAAGTGGTGTAAACAGTTCAAAGAAGGCAGAGAACGCATTGAAGACGAAGAGCCCTCTGGCCGACCACCAACCTCAACCGCCGATGCTTATGTCCAAAAAATTAAAGATTGGGTGCTTGCAAACCGTCGATTTACAATTAGAGACCTTGCTGCTGATGTTAGAATTTCAAAATTCCATTTTAAAAGATGTTTTGGGCCTCAAACGCGTCAAATCTCGATTGGTACCGAAAACACTGAATGCGCCAGCTCACACTGCACTGATTCTTCGTGATTTTTTCGCCAAAAATGAAATCCATATCGTTCCACAACCACCGTATTCACCTGATTTAGCATCGTGCTACTTCGGGCTATTTTCTAAATTCAAACCGCCACTTCGGGGACACCGTTTTGAGTCGATTGAAGAGACATTTCAAAAATCGCCGGAATCAGTTTTAGCATCTCACAAAACCAAGCGTAGCTTAAACACTACTGAATATTATGACGTGAAATTTCCCACAGATGTCAAGGACAGTGCCAACAAGTTAAAAAAGAAAAAAATTGAAATACCATATGCCTGGGAAATTTAAATTGAAAATTGGTGTTACTTTTTGGACACAGTAGTACATAAATAAAGATTTTTCTCACCAGTATTTTTACAGAAATCCTTCTGTTTTAAAATCATGTCTCCATAGTTGCACAAATGATATTTATCCCCAATATTTTCCCTTTTCCTTCGGAAATCTTTTCGTTTTACATTTCTGTTCTTATAAACCATACAAATCAATAGGATTCCCACCAAACCCTTTTCCCTACAGAAATCCCACCGTTTTAAATTCCGATTTGTGTGAGAGAGAGCTAAAAAGGCAGCACGATTACTGTCTCCAGTGGGGGATGGGGGATGCAAGAGGGGGTGGATGAGACGGCTAATTAACATTAATTACAGTTATTTACCAGCTCCAGTATCAAACGTGAGAAGCCGCGAACGTTTCGCCCTCTTCTCTGCAATTAGCTTTCGCAGAGATTTTCGAGGCGCAATTTTTTACTCCGATTTCTTTCTGCAAAAGTAGTTGCGCCTCCACTGCTGTTGTTGCTTCGGGGTTGGTTTTATTTTTCTTTAATTATTACTTTTTTTCTTCTCTTTTCCTTTTCCTTTTTCGATCGTCTGCTGGAAAGGGGGTGTCGTTTGGCATGCGCCAGAAAAGTTTTGAGGATGCATGGATCGTCACAGTTTCGTATGTTAGGATTGAAATGTTGTATAAAATTTTTAAAGTCGTGGTTTATCACCAATCACGATGGGACAACTCATAGTATAGTTCATATTCAATCTGTAGTTGCAATCTCATCGGGGAGGTTTTATATTTCTTTAATTATTGCTGGGTTTTTTTTTTTTCTCTCTTTTCTTTTTCTTTTTCGATCGTCTGCTGGAAAGGGGGTGTCGTTTGGCATGCGTCGGAAAAGTTTTAGAGAGGAGGGTAAGTGGATTGTCAGAGTTTCGTATGTTGTGATTGTAGTGTAAATGTTGTCGGACAGAATTTCCCAACTCGTGGTCTATCACCATTCACGATGGGACAACTCATGGTATAGTTCATATTCAATCTGAAGTTTGTTTCGATCTGTGAAGTCGCACAGACATTCGCTAATTTCTTATGTTTAAATAAAATACAAAAAATGTCTAAAAAAATAATCCATAATTTTTTTTGTCGAGAGGAGGATTGTCAAGAGTTTTGTATGTTTGGATTGCAATGTTGTTGGACAAAATAAATATGTTTAAAAAAAACTTATTAAATTTGTTACATTTTTAATTTTAACATTCATAATTCATCTCCGAATTTTTGTACACCCTTTTTTTATACGCTTTTATTTAACATTATATTTAATTTTACAAAAACTAATGTATATTTATGGGGTCTGATGGCCGAGTGACTAGCGTTCGGTGCCACAGGTTCCGTGTTCGAGTCTCGGTGATGTCATGGATGTTTGTGAGTAGTTCGGAATCCACGTTAGACCGTAGGTCCTGGTCTGTTATTACCATAGAGTGCTGAGCGACCAAACGCAACCCGATTATACTGATAAAAAATCCCCTTGTATGGCTTTTGGATGTTGGTAGACATCTCTTCTCGGAGCCTCAACAAAAAGACTTTCCAGTCTAAGAATTTATTATGCCCATATATACAGAAAAAAAAAATTTGAAAAGCTGAAAAGTTTTCATCCAGTATGTCCCGGTTCGTTAACCAGAAGCGCTATGCATCAGACTTCTCCGGCCAGTAATAAGGACTTAAATTCCCTAATTTGTAAATTTTAAATATGTATAAAGGAAATAATAAATATGAGTTAAATCATTTTTAAATTCATACAGTATACCACTATTTACAAACAAACTTGCATCGATATATTTAATAAAGATACTGTTTTTGTAACTAAAAAGACTTTACCTTTAAATAAGAAAAATTATCATTTTAGATTCTGCATTCTTTACATTATATATTCCTTAACGCATCTTCGAAAATCCCAACGGGGATATTTAACAAATTTATATTATTGAAACGAGGAGGTAATATACCTGTAGATGGGCAAAAGCAATCACAAATTTCACTATATTTAATATCAAATAAAGTAATAAAACATCATATCTGGTGATCTATATATTTCTTCATACCTATCAACAGAGTACTCCTTCATGATTTAATTACCTATTAGTGGATTACTTCCTCATGAATCACAATTATCAGTACTCCTCATGAATCGTAGTTATCAGTATAGTACATCCTCATGAATCACAGTTATCAGTATATTACCTCCCTCAGAATACATCTTCTTGATTTATACCTATGAATGGAGTACCTCCTCTAGAATACATCTTCGTGATTTTTACCTACTAATGGAGTACCTCCTCATGATTTATACCTATGAATGGAGTACATCCTCATGAGTCACAGTTATCAGTATAATAACTCCTCCAGAATACCTATGAGTGAAGTACTTTCTTATGAATCATTCCGTATAGTACCCCTCATGACTCACTGTTATCAGTATAGTACCTACTCAGGTTTCACTACTTAATAAAGCACCGAATAGCCATATGAAACCTTTGTATCTTGCGACTTATTTTTAATAAATATTTTGAAGGAACAAAAAATAAATAAATAAGAATAAAAAAATCCTATAATGAAAACAAAACTGGAGTTTTCAATATTACAATTGTTAAGTACTTTAAAAAAATCGACTTATCAATCTTTTATTATACAAATTCTCAGTGGTTATTGGAATTTTTAAACTAAATTATTCATCACTATCATCATCATCATCAACAACAACAACAACAGCCAAAGGCCAAGGCCGTCTGCCTGCAGGTATATTTCTAGACAGTAGATGTTTTCTTTTTACGGGGTAGGATTGTCAGCCCTATGCCCAACTCTCTACTGTCATATTAGACAGGAAGCTACGGTTTAAAGTGGATTCCAAAGCACTACAAACATCCATGGAACAGCCGAGACTCGAACCCGAAACCTGTGGCATAGAGCGACAGAGCGCTAAAATTAAATTATTAAGGAAGGCATTCTTTATCGAGTAATTTTCAGACTGAATGCTATTTATCGATATAAAAAAAATAAATAAGTAAAACCCAGTTAAGTAAATAATAATTCAGTATATAATCAGTAATCAGTAAATCCCAGTAAAGTAAATAATAAATCAGTATATAATCAGTAATCAGTAAATCCCAGTAAAGTAAATAATAATTCAGTATATAATCAGTAATCAGTAAATCCCAGTAAAGTAAATAATAAATCAGTATATAATCAGTAAATCCCAGTAAAGTAAATAATCAGTAAATAATAAATCAGAATATAATCAGTAATCAGTAAATAATCCGTAAATAATAAATCAGTATATAATCAGTAATCAGTAAATAATCAGTACAGAAATGCAGTTCATTAGTAATTGAATTTGATATTGTTACATTCTAATTACTTATGCCTTTAATTAGGATAACTCACTTTGTATACAGCCCCTCGGTGTCAATGTTTTGTTTTGAGACGGGGAAAAAAACTTTCAAGGGGCCAAAATCGTTTCCTAAACGTAGAATTTGCGTAAGAAGTAAACCCAAAGAACTCTTTAGCCGTATTGCCCCTCCTTTCATACTTGAGCGGAAGACGCGCTATAATTAATGTTGATTAAGAAAATTAACTTTTCAATGTCAGTCTAGCAACGTAATAATTAGTCTCCGAGATCTGTAATTATTTGGCTTAATTGTAGGAGTGAGATCCCGCCAACGCTTGATTAGCAAGACGCCAAATACTTAATTGTATGCAGGGCGAATTTTTTTTTGCAAACTGCTTGCATTCCATCACATTTTTTTCTTTTTTCTTTCTTTTGTAGTTTAGCATCATTTTTTTTCTATAAGTGTATTTAATCTTGTAAAATCACGCCCATTGAGATCTGATGTTTAAATTTATAAGCATGGTGGTGTAATTTTTGCTGTAAAATATAATAAACAAGTGTTTTGAGTAGCTAATTTTTAGCCATTTTTTTAATAACGCAGGAAGTTGGTAATTATGTACTTGTTTAAAGAAAGTTAAGTTTTCTCAGTTGCCATTTTTTTTCTATCGTGCTGCCTTCGTAACAAAATGTTCTAATGTTGCATTTTTTTTTTTTTTTTTTTTTTTTGCGTTTGTTGTTTTTTGTTTTTTTTTGGTGGTATCATGTCATATTTTAGAATTTTCTTTCAGAACGCTTCCATCGGATGACTTAATAAGTGTCTAGAATTTAATAAAAAGTACGTTTAGAAGTAATTATTAAGAGCGATGACGATAAAAAAAGAATAAAAAAGGATTTCTTATTATGAAAGGAAATCTTTATTTAAAAAATTGCAGGAAGTGTTCTTTTAAGTTTGATCTTTTTATGAGCTTCGATCATTAAAACTACAAAGCACAGGAAAACTGCAAAAGTTTTCGGTTCCTGTTTTAGGAAAATAATTTCTTTTTTTTCGAATTTCGAAACAATTAATAATATTTAATCCCTTTTTTGTTGTAAGTCAACAAAAACTATTTTGTAAAGAAACTTTAATAGGTAGTTTTAGTAAATTCGTTTAATATTTTCTCCCTTTTTAAAATTTATAAAGAATAATTTATAATTTTTTTAGCTGAAAAAAAAACCTTTCTCATAAAATGCCTCCGGAAATCTACTTTTTATTAAATTAAAAATTAAAAATTCTTGCTTTTTAGGCAGTAAATATTGTTTTCCCTTATGAATATGCATCGTACTTAAAAAAAAATAATTGCTTAAACACTAAGTGTAAAAAGTAAAAGTACATTACATTAAAGCGTTGTTAAATCTTTTAGAACACGAATAGATTCTTTAGAGTTAAAAAGAAGGGGGGAAAAAAACCCCGAAGGAATTGGCACAGAGACAACATGTTAAAAAAAATGTTAAATTATGAATACGCAATAAAATTCTGAATAATTTCTATTGCCACTTCTATAATTATAGACATTTATCTTAGCAACACGCATCCTTATATCAGTATTTCTAAACATTTAAAATCAGAAATAGTTTTTTTAGGCAATTTTTTATTTAATTAGCAAATTTAATGTTTCAATCTTACTTATGCATAACTAGTAAAAATGTAAAATCGCAAATTAATAGAGATGTAATAATAATAGATATTATATCAATTCATTTAATCTCTCAGTTATACTTGACAGTAATAGATTTCAAGACAGTACTTTTTTATTTTTTTACCTTTCTGTATTCCATTCGTGTTCTAAAAGGTTTAAAAACTCTTTAATATAATGTAGTTTTACTTTTTACATTAAACAATACCAGTATGGTTGTAACAATACAATTTGTTCTATCCAGAATCTTTTTGAAATACAAATAATTTATGATCAACTGTAGTATAATTTCTTTTCTTTGATAAAAAGTAATCAATGTAGCTTAATCTCTTTGAAATACTAAATGATTTATGATCATTATGTAGTTATTTTTTTTTCTCTTTTATAAAAAGTAATCGATGTAAATTAATTCTCGACAGTATCAATACAATTTTGTTCTATCCGGAATCTCTTTGAAATACTAAATAATTCATGATCTATCTGTAGTGCAATTTCTTCTCTTTAATAAAAAGTAATCAATGTAGATTAATTCTCGACAGTAAAAATACAATACTGTTCCATTCAGAATCTCTGGGAAATACTAAATAATTTATGGTCAATATGTAGTATATTTTCTTCTTTTTAATAAAAAGTAATCAATGTAAATTAATTCTCGACAGTAACAATACAATTTTGTTCCATCCGGAATCTCATTGAAGTAATAAATAACTTATGATTTATCAGTAATATAATTTCTTCTCTTTAATAAAAAGTAATCAATGTAGTAACTCGACAGTAACAATACAATTTTGTTCTATCCGGAATCTCATTGAAGTAATAAATAACTTATGATTTATCAGTAATATAATTTCTTCTCTTTAATAAAAAGTAATCAATGTAGTAACTCGACAGTAACAATACAATTTTGTTCTATCCGGAATCTCATTGAAGTAATAAATAACTTATGATTTATCAGTAATATAATTTCTTCTCTTTAATAAAAAGTAATCAACGTAGATTAATTCTCGACAGTAACAATACAATACTGTTCCATTCAGAATCTCTGGGAAATACTAAATAATTTATGGTCAATATGTAGTATATTTTCTTCTTTTTAATAAAAAGTAATCAATGTAAATTAATTCTCGACAGTAACAATACAATTTTGTTCTATCCGGAATCTCATTGAAGTAATAAATAACTTATGATTTATCAGTAATATAATTTTCTTCTCTTTAATAAAAAGTAATCAACGTAGATTAATTCTCGACAGTAACAATACAATACTGTTCCATTCAGAATCTCTGGGAAATACTAAATAATTTATGGTCAATATGTAGTATATTTTCTTCTTTTTAATAAAAAGTAATCAATGTAAATTAATTCTCGACAGTAACAATACAATTTTGTTCTATCCGGAATCTCATTGAAGTAATAAATAACTTATGATTTATCAGTAATATAATTTCTTCTCTTTAATAAAAAGTAATCAATGTAGATTAATTCTCGACAGTAACAATACAATACTGTTCCATTCAGAATCTCTGGGAAATACTAAATAATTTATGGTCAATATGTAGTATATTTTCTTCTTTTTAATAAAAGTAATCAATGTAAATTAATTCTCGACAGTAACAATACAATTTTGTTCTATCCGGAATCTCATTGAAGTAATAAATAACTTATGATTTATCAGTAATATAATTTCTTCTCTTTAATAAAAAGTAATCAACGTAGATTAATTCTCGACAGTAACAATACAATACTGTTCCATTCAGAATCTCTGGGAAATACTAAATAATTTATGGTCAATATGTAGTATATTTTCTTCTTTTAATAAAAAGTAATCAATGTAAATTAATTCTCGACAGTAACAATACAATTTTGTTCTATCCGGAATCTCATTGAAGTAATAAATAACTTATGATTTATCAGTAATATAATTTCTTCTCTTTAATAAAAAGTAATCAATGTAGATTAATTCTCGACAGTAAAAATACAATACTGTTCCATTCAGAATCTCTGGGAAATACTAAATAATTTATGGTCAATATGTAGTATATTTTCTTCTCTTTAATAAAAGTAATCAATGTAAATTAATTCTCGACAGTAACAATACAATTTTGTTCTATCCGGAATCTCATTGAAGTAATAAATAACTTATGATTTATCAGTAATATAATTTCTTCTCTTTAATAAAAGTAATCAATGTAGATTAATTCTCGACAGTAAAAATACAATTTTGTTCCATTCAGAATCTCTTGGGAAATACTAAATAATTTATGGTCAATATGTAGTATATTTTTCTTCTCTTTAATAAAAAAATCAATGTAAATTAATTCTCGACAGTAACAATACAATTTTGTTCTATCCGGAATCTCATTGAAGTAATAAATAACTTATGATTTATCAGTAATATAATTTCTTCTCTTTAATAAAAAGTAATCAATGTAGATTAATTCTCGATAAAAATACAATACTGTTCCATTCAGAATCTCTGGGAAATACTAAATAATTTATGGTCAATATGTAATATTTTCTTCTCTTTTAATAAAAAGTAATCAATGTAAATTAATTCTCGACAGTAACAATACAATTTTGTTCTATCCGGAATCTCATTGAAGTAATAAATAACTTATGATTTATCAGTAATATAATTTCTTCTCTTTAATAAAAAGTAATCAATGTAGATTAATTCTCGACAGTAAAAATACAATACTGTTCCATTCAGAATCTCTGGGAAATACTAAATAATTTATGGTCAATATGTAGTATATTTTCTTCTTTTTAATAAAAAGTAATCAATGTAAAATTAATTCTCGACAGTAACAATACAATTTTGTTCTATCCGGAATCTCATTGAAGTAATAAATAACTTATGATTTATCAGTAATATAATTTCTTCTCTTTAATAAAAAGTAATCAATGTAGATTAATTCTCGACAGTAACAATACAATACTGTTCCATTCAGAATCTCTGGGAAATACTAAATAATTTATGGTCAATATGTAGTATATTTTCTTCTTTTTAATAAAAAGTAATCAATGTAAATTAATTCTCGACAGTAACAATACAATTTTGTTCTATCCGGAATCTCATTGAAGTAATAAATAACTTATGATTTATCAGTAATATAATTTCTTCTCTTTAATAAAAAGTAATCAACGTAGATTAATTCTCGACAGTAAAAATACAATACTGTTCCATTCAGAATCTCTGGGAAATACTAAATAATTTATGGTCAATATGTAGTATATTTTCTTCTTTTAATAAAAAGTAATCAATGTAAATTAATTCTCGACAGTAACAATACAATTTTGTTCTATCCGGAATCTCATTGAAGTAATAAATAACTTATGATTTATCAGTAATATAATTTCTTCTCTTTAATAAAAAGTAATCAACGTAGATTAATTCTCGACAGTAACAATACAATACTGTTCCATTCAGAATCTCTGGGAAATACTAAATAATTTATGGTCAATATGTAGTATATTTTCTTCTTTTAATAAAAAGTAATCAATGTAAATTAATTCTCGACAGTAACAATACAATTTTGTTCTATCCGGAATCTCATTGAAGTAATAAATAACTTATGATTTATCAGTAATATAATTTCTTCTCTTTAATAAAAGTAATCAATGTAGATTAATTCTCGACAGTAAAAATACAATACTGTTCCATTCAGAATCTCTGGGAAATACTAAATAATTTATGGTCAATATGTAGTATATTTTCTTCTCTTTAATAAAAAGTAATCAATGTAAATTAATTCTCGACAGTAACAATACAATTTTGTTCTATCCGGAATCTCATTGAAGTAATAAATAACTTATGATTTATCAGTAATATAATTTCTTCTCTTTAATAAAAAGTAATCAATGTAGATTAATTCTCGACAGTAAAAATACAATACTGTTCCATTCAGAATCTCTGGGAAATACTAAATAATTTATGGTCAATATGTAGTATATTTTCTTCTCTTTAATAAAAAGTAATCAATGTAAATTAATTCTCGACAGTAACAATACAATTTTGTTCTATCCGGAATCTCATTGAAGTAATAAATAACTTATGATTTATCAGTAATATAATTTCTTCTCTTTAATAAAAAGTAATCAATGTAGATTAATTCTCGACAGTAAAAATACAATACTGTTCCATTCAGAATCTCTGGGAAATACTAAATAATTTATGGTCAATATGTAGTATATTTTCTTCTCTTTAATAAAAAGTAATCAATGTAAATTAATTCTCGACAGTAACAATACAATTTTGTTCTATCCGGAATCTCATTGAAGTAATAAATAACTTATGATTTATCAGTAATATAATTTCTTCTCTTTAATAAAAAGTAATCAACGTAGATTAATTCTCGACAGTAACAATACAATACTGTTCCATTCAGAATCTCTGGGAAATACTAAATAATTTATGGTCAATATGTAGTATATTTTCTTCTTTTTAATAAAAAGTAATCAATGTAAATTAATTCTCGACAGTAACAATACAATTTTGTTCTATCCGGAATCTCATTGAAGTAATAAATAACTTATGATTTATCAGTAATATAATTTCTTCTCTTTAATAAAAAGTAATCAATGTAGATTAATTCTCGACTTGAAAAAGATTTTCTAACTATCAATTCCTCACCATGGGGGGAAAAAAACCCTCTTAATTGAATTACCCTTTTCGTACCGGACTTTCTTCAATAGACAGTAAGGATTCACCATGCATTCCCATAACAAATTATAAAACGGACGGGGAAAAGTTCGAGGTCGATAGATCAAGAACTGGTTGACCATTTAAGGCTCGTTCCCACCGAGGTGTGAAGCGTTGAAGATTCACGCGGCAGGCACGAAAATTTTTTCGGTCCCTTCACAGCGAAACGTCAGAAATAGCATTACGCCTAGTGAAGTTCCGCTGCGAGTTGAAAGTTGGTCAACTTGAAGCGGTGGATTCCAAACCGGTTTCAGGCGAAAATGGTGTGGCTAGTGATTCGTCAGCGCTTTACGCTTAAACGCCTCTCGCTTCGGTGGGAACGAGCCTTTAGTATGTTAAACTTTGGACTTTGTGTGTTTCTTCTAAGGACGGGTTGACTCTCACGTTGGACATTGGAGTTCGCACATTTTGTTTTCGCCCGTTAGACTTTGGAACCGATAATGGGAGAGGGATAAAGAGAAAAGGGAGTGTGAAGAGTTCCAGAGAGTACGGACGGTACAAAGAACAGAACCTCAAACAAACTTGCATTTACGACGATTTTGTAAATACTTGTAATACACTGAAGTGACAAAAGTCATGGGATACCTCTTAATATCGTCCTTTCGCCCGGTGAAGTGCAGCAACTCGACGTGGCATGGACTCAACAAGTCGTTGGAAGTCTTCTGCAGGAATATTGAGCCATGCTGTCTCGATAGACGTCCATAATTGTGAAAGCGTTGATGGTGCAGGATTTTGGGCACGAACAGACCTCTCGATGATGTCCCATAAATGCTCGATGGGATTCATGTCGGGCGATCTAGGTGGCCAGATCATTCGTTGGAATTGTCCAAAATGTTCTTCAAACCAATCGCGAACAGTTGTGGCCCGGTGACATGGCTCATTGTCATCCATAAAAATCCCATCGTGGTTTGGGTACATGAAGTCCATGAATGGCTGCAAGTGATCTCCAAGTAGCTGAACATAAGCATTTCCAGTCACTGTTCGGTCCTGTCGCACCAGAGGACCAAGTCCATGCCATGAAAAAACAGCCCACACCATTACGGAGCCATCACCAGCTTGAACAGTGCCTTGCTGACAGTTTGGGTCCATGGCTTCGTGGGGTCTGCGCCACACTCGAACCCTACCATCAGCTCTTACCAACTGAAATCGTGACTCATCGGACCAGGCCACGGTTTTCCATTCATCTAAGGACCAACCGATATGCTCACGTGCCCACGAGAGTGGCTGCAAGCGATGTCGTTCTGTCAGTAAAGGCACTCGAGTCGGTCTTCTGCTGGAATAGCCCAAAAAAAAGCCAAATTTCTCAGCACAGTTCTAACGGACAAGTCCCTTGTACGTCCCACATTGATTTCTGCGGTTATTTGACGCAGTGTTGCTTGTCTGTTAGAATTTACGATTCTTTACAGACGTCGCCGGTCTCGGTCGTTAAGTGCAGGCTGTCGACCACTGCGCTGTCCATGGTGGGATGTTATGCCTGAAATTTCATACTCTCGGCACACTCTTGACACGGTGGATCTGGGAATGTTGAATTCCCTAACGATTTCCAAAATGGCATGACCCATGCGTCTAGCTCCAACTAACATTCCGCGTTCAAAGTCTGTTAATTCCCGTCGTGCGGTTATCATCACGTCAAAACCTCGTCACATGAATAACTTGAACAGAAATGAAAGCTCTGCGAAAGCACTGCGCATTTATACCTGTTCTACGCGATGCTACTGCCATCTGAAAATTTGCATCCCATGACTTTTGTCACTTCAGTGTATAACTGTGTTATGTGTTGCAGTTATGCAGTGCTGTCTTAGCAAATTTTGATAAATATAGCAGCTAAGCCTCCCGTATTTATTTTAAGAAATAATTTAGTTTATCCATGAACAACACTGAATCAAGACAACACGCTTCTACACGCACCCTAACGCTTTTTCCAATCATGAAGTACTGAATCATAAAACCATTGACCATTGTATCCATTGACAATGTTTTTAGTCTTAGTTTTATTCAAAGTGTATTGTCTGAAATCGACAAGCGCTTGACAACAGCAAACTATTGAATAGTTTTCAGGCTTATAAAGTACCGTTTTAATCGTTCTAGCCTAAACTATGGGATAGAAAAATACCATTTTCCTCAAATTGACAATGTTTTAGTCTTAGCTTGAATAAAATTGTATTGTCTCAACGCTTTTTCCAATCATGAAGTACTGAATCATAAAACCATTGACCATTGAATCCATTGACAATGTTTTTAGTCTTAGTTTTATTCAAAGTGTATTGTCTGAAATCGACAAACGCTTGACAACAGCAAACTATTGAATAGTTTTAAGGCTTATGAAGTACCGTTTTAATCGTTCTAGCCTAAACTATGGGATAGAAAATACCATTTTCCTCAAATTGACAATGTTTTAGTCTTAGCTTGAATAAAATTGTATTGTCTCAACGCTTTTTCCAATCATGAAGTATTTAATCATAAAAACCATTGACCATTGAATCCATTGACAATGTTTTTAGTCTTAGTTTTATTCAAAGTGTATTGTCTGAAATCGACAAACGCTTGACAACAGCAAACTATTGAATAGTTTTCTTGCTTATAAAAAGTACCGTTTTAATCGTTCTAGCCTAAACTATGGGATAGAAAAATACCATTTTCCTCAAATTGACAATGTTTTAGTCTTAGCTTGAATAAAATTGTATTGTCTCAACGCTCCAATCATGAAGTACTGAATCATAAAACCATTGACCATTGAATCCATTGATGTTTTTTAATCTTAGTTTTATTCAAAGTGTATTGTCTGAATCGACAAACGTTTGAAAACAGCAAACTATTGAATAGTTTTAAGGCTTATGAAGTACCGTTTTTAATCGTTCTAGCCTAAACTATGGGATAGAAAATACCATTTTCCTCAAATTGACAATGTTTTTAGTCTTAGCTTGAATAAAATTGTAGTGTCTCAACGCTTTTTCCAATCATGAAGTACTGAATCATAAAACCATTGACCATTGAATCCATTGACAATGTTTTTAGTCTTAGTTTTATTCAAAGTGTATTGTCTGAAATCGACAAACGCTTGACAACAGCAAACTATTGAATAGTTTTCAGGCTTATAAAGTACCGTTTTAATCGTTCTAGCCTAAACTATGGGATAGAAAAATACCATTTTCCTCAAATTGACAATGTTTTAGTCTTAGCTTGAATAAAATTGTATTGTCTCAACGCTTTTTCCAATCATGAAGTACTGAATCATAAAAACATTGACCATTGAATCCATTGACAATGTTTTTAGTCTTAGTTTTATTCAAAGTGTATTGTCTGAAATCGACAAACGTTTGACAACAGCAAACTATTGAATAGTTTTAAGGCTTATGAAGTACCGTTTTAATCGTTCTAGCCTAAACTATGGGATAGAAAAATACCATTTTCCTCAAATTGACAATGTTTTAGTCTTAGCTTGAATAAAATTGTATTGTCTCAACGCTTTTTCCAATCATGAAGTACTGAATCATAAAACCATTGACCATTGAATCCATTGACAATGTTTTTAGTCTTAGTTTTATTCAAAGTGTATTGTCTGAAATCGACAAACGTTTGACAACAGCAAACTATTGAATAGTTTTAAGGCTTATGAAGTACCGTTTTAATCGTTCTAGCCTAAACTATGGGATAGAAAAATACCATTTTCCTCAAATTGACAATGTTTTAGTCTTAGCTTGAATAAAATTGTATTGTCTCAAATCAACAAACTTTTGACAACAACAAAGTATTGGATAGTTTTAAGGTTTATAAGTATCGTTTTAATCATTCTAGCTCAAAATATGGGATAGAAAAATATTTGTAAAACTATGGAAAAAATACCGTTTTCGCCCCATTGAAAACATTTTAGTCTTAGCTTGAATCAAATTATACTGTCTCAAATCAACAAGCTTTTGACAATAATAAACTATTGGATAGTTTTAAGACTTATAAGTATCGTTTTAATAGTTCTAACTCAAAATATGGAATAGAAAAATATTTGTAAAACTATGGAAAAAATACCGTTTTCGCCCCATTGAAAACATTTTAGTCTTAGCTTGAATCAAATTATATTGTCTCAAATTAACAAGCTTTTGACAATAATAAACTATTGGATAGTTTTAAGACTTATAAGTATCGTTTTAATAGTTCTAACTCAAAATATGGAATAGAAAAATATTTGTAAAACTATGGAAAAAATACCGTTTTCGCCCCATTGAAAACATTTTAGTCTTAGCTTGAATCAAATTATATTGTCTCAAATTAACAAGCTTTTGACAATAATAAACTATTGGATAGTTTTAAGACTTATAAGTATCGTTTTAATAGTTCTAACTCAAAATATGGAATAGAAAAATATTTGTAAAACTATGGAAAAAATACCATTTTTGCCCCATTGAAAACATTTTAGTCTTAGCTTGAATCAAATTATATTGTCTCAAATCAACAAGCTTTTGACAATAATAAACTATTGGATAGTTTTAAGACTTATAAGTATCGTTTTAATAGTTCTAACTCAAAATATGGAATAGAAAAATATTTTCAAAACTATGGAAAAAATGCCCTCCCCCTCCCCTCCTTTGACAATGATTTAGTCTTAGCTTGAATCAAATTGTATTGTCTAAAAACCAATAAACGCCATGTCATTTCCTCAAGATCAAACCGAGCAAAAAGGTCCATGTCTTGGAGCAGTTCATTTCTTTAGAACTCCTAAGTTATTAGACTGGCATCACAAAGCGTTACGGACTTACGTTAATCTAGATCAAAATTAATTACATCCTTAAAACATAAGAAACTAAGACACACCAATTCAATAAGGATTAGCAGATAAATTACCGAAAGAATATTGGTAATTCCTCCGATTCCATTTAAGTGCCATTTTTTCCCCTACCCCCAAAAAGAAATGCACATATCTGATTCCATTTCCATTAGCAGATAAGTTTATCGAATAGATTTAATCCTCACTTCTATTGTATTAGACGTAAAAGTTTAATGTTACTAAATTAATTACCCCCTGAGACGGTATTCGCTATTTCATTCTTAATGGCTTCTTTAACTACATTTCTTCTTAAGCTTTTAATCTCAAACCTAGAAATTATTTCGTCAGAACCGCTAATTTATACTCCCCTACCCCTTGGTTCTTTTTTTTTTCCGAGTGGCCCTAAAAAAAATTTTTTTGGAACGTTTTTTTCTAGTGTATGTTTAAGTACTACTTCGTGCAAGCTGTGTTTTTCTTTTACAATTTTTTTTTTTCTTTTTTTTTAAATTTTTTATGAACAGTTCTAAAACGAAATTAAATGGTAAGGGGGCGAGAAATATTAGGTTTTACTGTCTCATTTGTTCTGAATAGAATGACTCCCAAGGGGGCTTTAGGGAGAGTCAGAGACTCAGAAAAAAAAGAATCGTTTGGTGAATCTTAATGTTGTGCCTTCGTTTCATTTCTAAAGAATTGTGTGTGCTTTTTTTTTAATAAGAATATGATTTAGGAATTCATTATAATCTGGAATGGTCTGTGTTTAACGGCTTCTTATGGTGTTATTGAGATTTGATATTCGCAATTCCCACTGCAGTTGGGATATGTTGTTTCAAAATTATTTAAGGTTGGGATCAATGGATTTTTTTCTTGTTGATCCAATAATCTGTTATTTAGGATTTAATTATTAAATTAAATTTCTTTAGATTTCATATTTGTATGTATTCTGTTGGCCCATAATTACCAGAATTGCGAAAGGTCAAAATTATTATTTGAAAAATAGAGATTAAATATTCAATTTTATAAAACAATACAATGACTCAACTAGATTTATAAAACAAATCAACTAGATTTATAAAACAAATCAACGAATCAATTAGATTTATAAAACAAATCAACAAAACAAAAAGTTGAATTCAAATAGACTATCTTATGGTATTTTAGATTTTTTTTCCCAAGTTTAATTCTATAATTTAATAATTCTATAATTAATAATTTTGTTTCTAAAGTTTTTTGAAGGAAGGAAAAGATAAGTTGAAAACTACTTATTAATTATGATCAAAAAATTTTTTTTTCTAAATCTTTAATTAAGTGTGATTGTGATCCATTTTCTGAAGTTGTTAAAAAGTACTGTGTAGTACGTAAGCATTATTATTAAGCTATTAATAAATATGTAAGCAATATTATTAAGTTTCTTTTTTTATAATAGTAACGTTAATATCAATAAAAAATTATAACACAATAACTAATGGTTGCATTTTCATAACTACCAACTCTTCTGGATTTTGCTGAAACATTCCCTATTTATTTATATTGGCGTAATCGAACGATTCAAATATTCGCAGGGATCCAAACAGTAAAAATTGACCTTGAAGTAGAAAAATAAAAAACTTTTCCGGCATTTTTTTTTATTTCATTCAAGAATATTAATTTCTGCATATTCTATTTTAATTTCATTACGTGTTTCAAGCTGTATGAATTCCTGGAGAAAAGATGCCTGTGCTAAGCGAATTAAAAGACAAACAGAACTAACATTTTTTGCGGAAATATTTATAGAAAACTTTTATACTAAAAAATATTAATTAAACAAATAGGTATTTAATATTCTTTATTTCCGGTTTAGCACTCATAATATATTGGAAGATTTGTAATGTTATTAAAATGTTACATAAACTGGATGTAATGTTTAAAAAAATTAATAATTATTTTTAAAGGAAGATGATAAATAGTTTATAATTTATTATTTTGATAATTAATTTCATTCTTTTTATTAAAAAATAAAGATGCATAAAATCTTTTGTAGCTATATTCTCATTGCTTGAAGACAAATAATGAATTTATTAATTCTTTTATAGTTTGCAAATGCTAGTTTGTTGGCCGCTACGTTATTTAATCCGCAAATTATCCATTGTTCGCATTATAAGTCAAAGATGTATAAAATTGATAAATTTTAATAATGCTGTAAAAAAGCAATTTCTGCAACGATCTTCAGAGTGCTGACCACGAACATACCAGTTTATACCAGTATAAACATACATACATACATACCAGTTACATGCCACGAACATACCAGTTTATGTAACATACATAGATATATATATATATATATATGCACTTTTTTGGGGGGGTGAATCTTTTGTATTTTCAAAACTAGAAATTGATAGCTATGTTTTCAATACTCGAAGACAAATAATGAATTTATTTATTTATTGATTGATTAATTAAATTTATTGAATGCTAATTTGCTTTCATTTGTGCTCATCCAGATTTAATCCCCAAATAATCCATTGATCACAATATAGGTCAAAGATGTATTTAAATTGATATACTCTTCAAAAAGAGAAAAAATGCTGTAACAAAGCAACTTTTGCAAATAGCTTTAGCGTGCTTGTTTTAGAAGTTACAATTCAAATTTTAAGCGTAATTCATTTTTATTTTATTTATTTATTTTGTTAAAATAGTTGATACGCTGATGAGAAATCAGCTTAAAAATTGGGGTCGAATAGACCCATGCGTGTGTTAGTGTCATACTGAGTGCTTGTGCTAAAAATTTAAATGAAATTATTTTTTCAAAATATATTGAGCATAAGATTAAAAAAGATTAATTGCAATTACGTCTACTACGGCTGCCTGTGCATAAAATTTCGATGAACGTGTAATGATAAAAGTAAGGTTTTTCTTTTCATTTAAGAGGAATATTCACTTAAGAAAATGAGGGTATAACGCGTTAAAGACAGTAAATTGATTTTGTAAATGGCATTTATATCTAAATTTATGTCAGTGTGATATATTTTCTTTATTAATATGGATAGAAAAAAAGAGGAATTGATATTTGTTAAAGCTTCAATTTGCCATTTTTATGACAAAAATGTCATTTAATTATTGCTTTAATGACTTTTTTTTGTAATGATATTTTTGTATTTCTTTAAAATCTGTAAAAGACATACAAACTAATTAAAAGGAACTAAATCATTGTATTAAAGAATAATAATAAAAGTAATTAATATCTGGTTTAAAAATATTCCTTTTAAGCATATAATTAAATAACTGTCTTTTTATACCCTCTTTTTGATTAAGAAATATTTTTCTGTAAATGAAAGAATTTTCAAATCAGCTTTGGTAACATAGATTAGACATCTCATATTTTCATGAACTACGTTATTAGCTATGTTTAGTAAGTTACTTATAAATTCGGCAATTAGCTATATCAACATAAAAATTTTACTGTACTTTTACAGCTTTATTTTAAAGCATGTCACTTAAATAAAAAAAATAATACATTATTTACTCTTTTTTTTTTAAGGTAAATATTATTTGTATTTTATTTAAAACTCTAAAAACAAAGTAAAACAAACGGGAATACTTGGAAATTTGTGAAGAGATAAATATTTCAAATTTTTTGTTTAATTTAATTGCTTATTATTTATTGCTTAATAATAAGTAACAAAACTTTTAAGAAATCATTCTATTTGCATAAATTTGACCTTAGCAAATAAAAAAAATAATTTTCCTGTCTGATTTTCGTGACGAAATGAAAAAAAGATATACCAAAAAAATGACTTTCTATACATTCGATAGATGGCGCCACTATTTTTTAAATAAAAAAATGTCAATTTTTTTTTTTTTCTCTGGATTTTTTTTTTTTTATTTTATTCATTCAGAGTGATAGCATTATGAAATAAAATGCAGCTTTAAATAAAAAAAAAAAGTTGTTTACAATTAAAACAATCAATTTATGCTTATTCTGTTTTAATATTTTTTAAGACAATGTTACCAATTTTATTATGCTTAAAATTATATTTAAACGGTAGTTTTACAAATTTAAATAAAAAAAAATGCCTAGACATTACATTAATGAAATGGAAATGTTTCTGCTTTGTTTATGAAATAAAATTTTAAAAATTCATAACTTAGTAAAAAGAAAGTAAATTTTTTTAATTTATATAAGGTAGAATTCTTTTACATTTCAAATCATATTTTTTTCCAAACATAATTATTTTACAATAGAAAATATATCTTTTTATGAACTTCTTAAGTGAAAAGATTATACTAAAAGGCATGATTTCTTTTACCTGGTTTAAATAATTTTCAAATATAAATATTAAAAAAAAAAATGAACTAAATTTAAAATTTTAATAATATATCGTATTTAATATTAATTAGCTTATTTTCAATTCATTTATGCTAAAAACATAAGTTTATTGTGTTTGATGTTAATTAAAATGTGATTTTTATTAGTGAGTTTAAAATATATTGAATATTAAAGACTAAAATATTCAACGTGCAATTTTGTAGCAATTCATTCTTTAATACATATATACATCCTTGCAAATTTGTATCTAAAATCTTTTAATAAAACATATAAAATTTCCCTATACCTAACTTAATAGCTTTGTTCAGTAGAACATTCATGCATTTTTCTGTGTTTAAATAAGCTATTTAATAACAATTATTTATTTTTTAAGGTAATGTGACATAAAAAAACAAATTATCGTTATTATTTATCATATTATAATATCGTTAAAAGAATAAATAACGTATTATATTATAAAAAAGTAGTATTCCGTGTATTTTTTTTTTTTTAATTTTATATTAGTTCATAATTAAATAGAACAAAAGAAATTCGAGAACAAACACATACTTGTGATAGTTAATATAAAAAATTATTTGCTTTTATTTTATTGTAATATTTAACTGATAACTGTTTACGTACAATTTAACAGAATGATATTTCTTTAAATAATAGGCGAAAAAAAAAACCCTTTCTATATCAAAATACATCTCACAAAGCTTGCTTTAAAAATTCAATAATAATAATAAATAAATAAATAAAAATAAGTTTATTTTCAAATAATTCATTATAACCAGTTTTATTTCCTAATAAAACATAAAAAAAATATTCTAGTTTACTATATGAGAATACATATAAGCCTGTATAATAATGTAAATCACATTGGCAAGTTTTACATTTTTGCTTTGTTATGCATAATAAAAATAACGCTTAAAATAAAAAGTAATAGCTGACGTAAAATTTGTAAAGGTATGATCATGTAAAAAATACACTGATCAAGACATATATTTTGTTTGTGTGTCAGTTATTATAAAAAATTTCGCACGTGCTCTCAAAGTATATATCTCATATAATCTGAAAGTGAATTTTAATAATATCTTAATCAGAAATACTATTAAAAATCTTATACACACACACGCATAAAAGAAAATCTTATTATATAAAAAAAAATGACAGTAAAATTTAGAAATCTAACAATATTTTTACATGATATTAGCTAAAAACTAATTTAGTACCAGGAAAACTGTGTAAGGTAAAACTGTACACAGGAAAACTGTGTAAGGTAAAACTGTACACAGGAAAACTGTATATTAATACTAATACAAGTATTTCCTATATCAAAAGACTTTAAAAGATGTTAACTATTTAACTTAAAATGCACGAATCTTCAATGTAGTGTATCTAAATCCTCATATGAATGCATTGAAAATAATTTTATAATTAAATACTTATTTAACATTTAGATAATAAAAGCATTTAAATTCATTACTAATAGAGCAATAATAAATAATATGTAAAACTAAATATATATAGATATATGGCCTCTAACCTTCTTGTCTGACAGCTTTAACCTCTTGAGTTTATGTTAGAAATACTGAAATGACCTGTTAACCTTGAACTATTTGACCTTTCCTTTAAAGAGGAGGGGTGACCAATACGAATTGTCCTAGGCCCCCACTTGTTCTTACCCCCTTCCCCGGATTCTTGGACTTAGTCTAGATGTTGCTGTCGACCACGTAGGATAAGACACAGATTCACACAAAAACACGTGTACCTTTCTCGTACCAAAAGAGAAGGAGAAAAAGCTGATAGTCTCCCATGGGGATGATAAATCCTCTCCCCCGTGTCGCTTTCTGCGAATTTCATTGTCTACCCCGGTCCACCCCTACTGTGTCAGAAATGCAAGCACCTGGTTCAATTAACTATCAAAGGAATCAAATACAATCGATCAACCCAATACACCTGAACATAATAAATTAGAATTTCATGTACTGCTGTGATATTCTACTCACATGTGTGTATTCTACTCACAAAAATAGAAACATGTAGAAAAAATTATCTCATATGCTTTCTACTAAGAAATTCTATGATATAGTTAAGAACATTCTTTCCTATGATTTGTTTATTACAATACTCTTGCGTTTTTTCATCTACCGAAATGCTTATCTTCTGTCTGGTCAAACAATTAAAAATTGAAATACAAATTGTTGAGAAGATGTTAGTTTCTGATGATATTTCCTAAAACTTAAAAACTATTATACAAGTTCAGCTTCCTTTTTTATGTATTTTTTTTATTTATTTGGTTTGCAGTAGAAAACTAAGAAATATTTTTATTATTTTTTTAATTAAATAAAAAACAATTTTTTATTGTGTACGTCAATCTATTTTTTAGTCTTAAGAAATAATTCATCTTCTTCTTCTTCATTGGCCCAACAGCCCTAGGCCAAGGCTATCTGACTGCTGTCAGTTTTCTTTTACGGAGTAAGGTGGTCAGCCCTACACCCAACGCTCTACAGTTATATTTAACCGGGACCTGCGGTTTAAAGTGGATTCCGAATCACTACAAACATCCATGGTACCGCCTGGATTGGAACCCGACATCTGTGACATTCACTCGAGACACTCGACTTCAGGTCCCTACCAAATAATTACTAATTGATAGTGCATATTTCATGTTTTCCTCTTTTTATGTACATAATTTTTTTTAATTAATACTTTTTTGTCTGGTGCTACTTTAATACTCCTCTTCTGGTGACGTTATCGCTTGCGTTTATTGATTTTATTTTTAATTATGCCAACGGCCGTACCATGCTGAATATACCGGTTCTCGTTAGATCACCGAAGTTAAGCATCATTGGGCGCGGTCAGTACTTGGGTGGGTGACCACCTGGGAACACTGCGTGCCGTTGGCAAATTTGGGACCTGAATGGCCGAGTGTCTAGCGCTCTGGCGCTCGGTGCCACAGGTTTCGGGTTCGAATCCCGGCGGTGCCATGGATGTTTGTAGTGGTTCGGAATCCACTTTAAGCCGTAGGTCCCGGTCTCCTATGACTGTAAGAGCGTCACGGGCCAAAAGTCAGGCTTCTACCTACGGGTGCTCCATCACAACAGAAGCTGCTTCCTTCCCCTTCAATCATGAGTTATTCGATATTTGACATATGCGATTAAGTAAATAATAATAATTTTAAATGTTTTTTCATATTGATTCTGCTGTATCCCGTATTGAAGTTTATAGTAGTTAATTCGTATCATGATGATTAGCAAATTATTTATTTATTTATTTTCCTTAAAAAGAATTAGTTTTGAAAACTAAAAATACTTTTTTTATGTGTGTGTAGCCGAATAGCGGACGCCGAGGTGATGTTCATGTATTCCAGGTCATCGTCTACGTAGGTATGAGCAGGACCGGATTTTCCTATAGGCTAACTAGGCTTCAGCCTAGGGCCTCAAGATCAAGAAGGGCCTACATTCAAATTGTTAACAAAATTAGAATTACACGATTCTAAAAACAATAAACACTAAAACACTGAATCGAAAATAAGGAGAAATTCTTCTAATTTACTATTTCGTTTTAAATGTATACTTGGATTGAATCAATTCTTAAATAAAATTATTAACATAAAATTTAATATGATATACAATTTGATATTTTCTTTTTTGTGATCTGGATTTTTTTTAATAAAGTTACGTTTTTGGTTTAGTTTAAAACTTAAAATTCATAATAATTTATACTTAAACTTTAAATGCGAATTATTATGAAATAAATTTATCTGAATTGAATTTGCTTTAATCTTCAATGTATTGAATATATTTAATTTAATTTGATAGAAAATGTGATAATTTTTATTGCATATTTTATTTTCGTGGGCAAATATTTTTATTATTTGAATTTCGTTTCTTTGTAAATGTTGTGTGTTGTGTTTGATTAGTTATTGTTACAAGTACTATATAGGGTGCTGAGAATAAATGTCCAAATAAGTGTTATCGACTTTTTTTATTATCCGTGTCACATTTTTTTTATAAAGATTAGTATCGATCACAACATGTTTCATTTAACATACTGATATATATCACAGTAATGATGTATTTTATTATCTCTCATGTAATTTACAAACTTAAAAATGGAAGGTGAAAAGGCCTCATAAATGGAATAGCCTAGGGCCTCCTTTTCATCTAAATTCGGCCCTGGGTATGAGACCGAATTAGCACGGAATCCAGGGTAGTTAGTGGTATGGATCTCTTGACCTTCCTTGTGGTGTTGTCCGAGAAGTACCACAAAGAGGTGGATCCACTTCGCCCTCTGAATTACAGCAATGGCTTCTTTTAAACATGCAAAGAAAGAAGAGGGGAAGTACTACAGAGAATTTGAAAGACGTTCCTATTGTATCTAGACATTCCTGGCTACACAAAGTACCATGTCCTACGGGGAGAGGGTAGAAAGATTGATCACTTAGCAACAAAGGACAGTACCTGCTTAAATTGAAGATGGGTCTTAACAGTAATCGCCCGTGTCTGAAATGATTCTTTGCTCAGGTCTAAGAATTCTTTTCCAAATTGAAGTCTACCTTTCTGCAGATTTAGCTGAGGGGGGGTTATTTATGGGTTTTTTTTTCTAAAGTAAATCTGTAGATCTGTAAATCCCTTTTCCCTGGCATATTTTCAAATCCTAGAAAGGAGAAAAAGTTCAAAGATTCTCAAACCGTTTTGCCATTCTGTAAATTAAGAATAATAATTCAGAATCACACAGAAATTGAACTCTAAAATAAAAATTTCACCTGTAGAATTATCACACACATCTTGAAGAAGAATATGCAAATTACAGGAAACCAACAGATGGCGCGGATAGTACGTCACAATGACGAGAGTGTAAGAGAGGGGTATATAAGAAATGGTGGCAAAGAAGTAAAATTGTTCACAAGCGCTTTAAAAAGCCTTTCAGTGCAATAACCGCATAGTTATGGCACAAAGGAAGCATTTGGATGATTTTTTACGTGGTAAATATTATCGGACGACTGGAATGTGGACGTACCCATAGCTGGAAGTATCCGAGGAACTTGAATCGCCCAGAGTGTCATCTCCAGGCTTTGGCAACGATTCCAAGATGATGGTAATGTGAGTAGATGTTACAACACAGGTCGCCCCCGAGTTACAATACCGAATGAGGACCGGTATTTAGCAGTTACTGCCAAAAGAAACAGACGGAGCACAGCATCGGACATGTGTCGTCAGCTCTCTTCAGCTACCGGTACGACAGTTTCAAGGCAGACCGTGTACAGACGCTTAGGGCACATTGGTCTATATTCTCGTAGGCCTGTCAGATGTGTTCCACTTACCGCAACTCACTGTTGCCTGCGATTAACCTGGAGTAGAGAACATGCATTGTGGACACCGCAACAGTGGTCTTGTGTGATGTTTTCCGACGAGTCCAGGTTTAGTTTGCAGTCTGATTCTCGCCGGACTTTCATATGGAGAGCGCCAGGTACCCGTTACCACCAAGAGAACACCATTGAACGACACCGTTACGGTGGTGCAGGATGGCTCGTTTGGGGAGGAATTATTCTTGGTTCCAGAACTGACCTGTATGTCCAGAGTGTAACGATGACAGGCCACATCTATGGGGATGTTATTCTGGAACAACGTGTACGTTTGTTTCGGGGCGCCATGGGTGCTGAATTTCTGTTTATGGATGACAACGCCCGTCCTCACCGTGCAAACATTGTAGACGAATGCCTTCAATTGGAGGATATCCCCGTATGGATTGGCCAGCATACTCACCGGACTTGAATGCAATAGAACATGTATGGGATATGCTTGGCAGACGAATTGCAGCCCGTCAACCCCCTCCCACCTGTCAACCGGAACTTCGGAGGGCATTGCTTGATGAGTGGTGTAATATTCCCCAAGATCAGATTGATAATTTGATACTCAGCATGCCTAGGCGTTGTAAGGCCTGTATTGCATCGTCCGGGAGACATACTCCATATTAACCATCATACTAACCATGTTATACTGTTTTTTGTAAATAGGTTCTTTTTTAAAATTTGCTCCAGGGAGTAAAAATCGCAATTTTTATTAATTATGTCAAAGATATAGTTTTTTTTTTTTTTTTTTTTCTCTACCTTTTGTTTAATAAATAGACTTTACAAATAAGTCAAATTTGTTTTGCTTCTGTCTCTTTCTTTGCCTGAACTTCATTATCCTTAATTTATGGACATGAGTGTATACTGATACAAAATTTGAAAATAATTAATTTTATAATAATTTTTAATTATAATTATTATTTCTAAAGGAAATTATTTCTAAGTATTATTCTATTTAATTAATTTTCGTTATACGAATTTATATTTAGCACTAGAAGGAAATAATAGTAAGTTATTAATCCTGTAAATATGGTTATTTGATAAACCATCAACTTGATATGGAACCAATTGACTGATAAAGAGATTTGAGCATCATCAAATTCTTTCCTGTGGCAGTAGTAGTAATTCATTCATATAAGCTGCCCATTACTTAACATAAATGTGAGCACCAAATTATTCTTGATTGGCCCAGCATCCCCATGATGGGGCAAGGCTGCCTGCCTACAAGCACATTTCGAGACAGAAGATATTTCTTTCACGGGTAGGGTTGTCAGTCCTACACCCAGAGGGCCTGAATGGCCGAGTGACTAGCGTTCTGGCTCTCGGCGCCACAGGTTTCGGATTCGAGTACTCCCGTAGGTCCCGGTCTTATATGACTGTAGAGCGTCACGGGGCCCAATCAGACTTCTTTCATACACATCATTTCCAAACTGAAAGGGGTAACTCAGATCTAGGCGCGGTGATGTGGTGTGGTGTGGTGTAGTAAGTAGTTATAGCCCTATATAAATAACGTTCTGTAGTCATATTGGACCAGGACGTACGTTTTGTGGATTCCGAACCACAGCAAACACACATGGCACCGCTGGGACTCGAACCCGAAACCTATGGCTCCGATTGATAGAACACTAGTCCCTCAACCATCAGGCAAATAAAAAATTAGAGGGAATTAGGCAGTTTCTGTTGTGATGGAGCACTTGCAGCTAGAAGTCCGACTTGACCCCGAGTTGCTAAAAGAAGAAGGGCAGTGCCTTTCGGGTGTACTTTTAGGGGAACCATTGTACTGCGAATTTGCGTATCTTATGGGAGAGAACCCGGAAAACTCCCACCAGGTAGTCCGACTCACGAGGCAAGATGCTGAACATCCCAAACACCATCGAGAATCCTTGGTTATTGAAACAGTGTCTAGAACAAAGCCTCGATTTATTATCCTCGAGCATTAGGACTGATCGAATTTCAGTCCTAATGTTCATTAGCGGCGCACGTTACCATTGAGCCACGAATCGTTTTTTTTTTTTTTTTTTTTTTTTTTTTTTTTTAAATTTTTTTTTTTTATTTATTTATTTATTTTTTTTTATGTAGAAAGGAGAAATATAAGTATTTATTGACAAATGTAATTTCAGGACATACTCATATCAACCTTATTATTGTAGATTATTACAGAGATCCTTGGCCGCGTAGCGGCCACTAGCTCCCTCTTTAAAAATGTTGAAACATAGCGGTGGTCTCATGCCCTTTGAGTTAATAAGCAAAATAGATGATTAAATGCCCTTTTTTAAAAGAGAATTATTTATTTAATAAAATTATAAAATGAAAAATATCAAAAATTTCAAAAATGTAGATGTTGATGGAATCAGTTGCATGTAAACCCCGGATGAGCAAAGGTCAAATTAGGAGAAAAGCGAACTTTTTTCATCTAGGCAGTTGTAAGGAATTAATTTAAAATATTTAGAACAGTGCGAGGTCTTTTGCTATGTTTGCGGGAAGAAATATCATAATCGTAATTTTGTAGGATATTTAATACAGGGTTATTAATGTTTCGCATATCATTATAGAATTTAGTAGAAATTTTGTGAACAAATTGTCTTAAACTTGGAATCGAGAGCTCGTCTAATATCGTCATTGCGAAAGTACCAGGGTGAATTCGTTAACATTCTGAGAGTTTTGTTCTCAACCTTCGAATAATTTCAAAATTTGTACGTGCGACAGAATCCCAAACTGGGCTTGCATAAGCTAATACTGGACGAAGATAAGAGAGATATGTTAGAATTTTGAGATTAAGAGGTAAAGCTGAATTTCTACTGATTAAAGGTAGAGAATTCTAAATTGAGTATTGAATTTATTTCTAAGTTTGTAGATATGCGATCTGTAGTTAAGTTTACTATCAAGGATAATTCCTAAGTACTTAGTTTCTTTAGACCAGGTGATATAATTATTGTATATTTTAATATTAGGAGGGTTATAGGATTTTTTGCAAGTGAAAAGAACTGCTTCAGTCTTGTCCACATTTAATTTTATCTTCCAGTTAATGAGCCATTTTTCTAAATCAATGATATAATTTTGCAAATTTTCCTGGATGGTGCACTCTTATCAATCTGTAATTAAACTATATATTACAAATATCACTCCGGAATTCTTCTAGCAAAATGAATTTGTGAATATTTACTTTCGAAATACAAGCAATTTAGATGACTCAACAAAATCTAGGTGTATGTGACTTTGAACCACCAAAAATTACTAGTAGGTAACAGAACTGTTCAAGGACATCTGGCAATGCTACTAAGTGCTTTGGCTTAAAATATTTCAGACTTGATTCAGCCAAGTCGTTGCAGATGCAGCGAGAAAATTAAGAAGAAAAGAAAAACACAATCTCAGTTTCAATGCAGGACATGAAAATAAGGATGCAAGATCGCTGAAGCATGGCAAAGGCATGAAAGAGTCCTTCAAAGAAGGATTTTCACGTCTATGGATTTATCATTGCCACTACAATTTCGAACAAGGGCCTGAATGGTCAAATGGCTAGAGCTCTGGCGCTTGGTACCGCAGGTTTCGGGTTCGAGTCCCGGCGGTGCCATGGATGTTTGTAGTGGTTCGGCATGCACTTTAAACCGTAGGTCCCGATCTAACATTATCGTTGAGCGTTGCGGGGGTATTGATGCTCCGCGTCCGTAATTTATCTTCAAGCTACATGCACTCCCTGGGTAGTGCTAAGTAAGTAACATTGGTGCAGCGTTTGCCTTAAGGCATCAAAGACAATTGTCTAAGTTTTTCCCAACAGCATTAGAACAAAAAAAAATTCGGTCAATCAACTCCAGGTGTGGCATTTGATGGATTCAATCCTCTACTAATACAATGGAAAGACGTTTAGGTATAGATGCATGAGTGTTTCATTTAGGCTTGTTGGTTCTTGTAGATTTTTTCAATTACTTTTTGGATTTCGAACTAGACTTCCTTATTTCAGGAATTCCAACAAAGTTACCACCAGGTCATTCTGGCAGCCATTTAAATAATACATTGTTTCCCAAAATGTTCATTGATTCGCAAAGAAGTTAGCGATATATCGGATTTTTCTTATACAGCCATCAACCAATTTTCTTTTTTGTTTCCAAATGCCAAGCAATTACATCTCAAGTCAATCATCGAAATGCCATCGCAGCAGATTCAGTATTCTGCAGTGAGTAGCTACTGCAACAACTCACATTGGGCCATCTCAATTTGGAAAGAATACCACGAGGTATCTATAGGATTCGCAACTTCACCTCAAGGGCACCCCGTGGACAATTAGGTCTACAGTATATGTTACTCAGACCCAAGAGATAGACGAGAGCTTTTAGTTCGAGAATCACTTGTCGAATTTCGAACCAGACAATCTCAGTTCGAATAACAAGCTTCAATGATTCGGGAATCCCAACAGAGGGACCACACGCTCACTCTGTCACTCTGTCGAACCAAGCAATCTCAGTTCAAAAAACGAATCCCAACAAGGTGACCACCAGCCCACTCTGGCAGCCATTTAAAGTTTGAGGATCACTTATCGAATTTTGAACCAAGTAATCTCAGTTCGAAAAACGAATCCCAACAAGGTGACCACCAGCCTACTCTGGCAGCCATTTAAAGTTCGAATATCACTCGTCGAATTTTAAACCAAGTAATCTCAGTTCGAATAACAGGACTTCCTTGATTCGGAAATACCAACAAGGTGACCACCAGCCCACTCTGGCAGCCATTTAAAAGTTCGAATATCACTCGTCGAATTTTGAACCAAGTAATCTCAGTTCGAATAACGGGGCTTCCTTGATTCGGAAAAACCAACAAGGTGACCACCAGCCCACTCTGGCAGCCATTTAAAAGTTCGAAAATCGCTTGTCGAATTTCGAATCAAATAATATCAGTTCAAATAACAGGGCTTCCCTGATTCGGGAATCACAACAAGGTGTTGTTGGGATTCCCAGCCCACTCTGCCAGCCATTTAAAGTTCGAGATGCAGACGAGATGGTTCGAACCAGGCAATCTCAGTTCGAAACCCCAACGCATTAATGTGTATCAGCATTTTGAAGAGAGGTTATCTCGTCTTTTAGCCACCTTTGGGTCTTTTGAGGTGATATGCTATCATTTTGAGTGTAAGAATTCAGGAAATATATTTGTTGTCTACAAGTTACCTGCTTTTTGGATGAATGCTGATTATGATCTCGAGTTCCTGATTATCATCGTAAATTATCTGATATTGAAGAGATTGTCGGAACTAATCATATTGGATTACAAAGGGTTATTGAGAAATTATTGGATATCTACCCCGCTTGATATCAGGGTGGTAGACATCAATTGTTGCATTACGTACAGTGCCATTTCGATCCTTGTAAAACAATTGTGCTTCAATCAATATTGTTGCAAATTTATCAAAATGTAAATCAGCTGTATTTGCACACGTTCAATAAAAATAGAACAAATTATGTTCGGTTGCTTTGTAAGTCTTTGCTGTTCGGTTGCTTTGTAAGTCTTTGCTGTTCGGTTGCTTTGTAAGTCTTTGCTGTTCGGTTGCTTTGTAAGTCTTTGCTGTTCGATTGCTGTTTTTAAAAACTAAATTAATGGAGAGGACCAGGTTGTTACCCGATGATCAGGTTTTTTTAAGTGATTCTGAGGAATACGGGTACTACAATGCTCATCACATGGATTTTGAGTTTGTCATCACAAAGTTGTTCACTTATAATGAGATAACCACCCAATGTCTGGTGACAGCTTGCGATGTGCCGACGAAATGGTCATTTTTCGTCCAGTACATCGCACCTAATGTAACAAACGATGCAGGAGTGTTTGGTCTTTATTTGGACAGGCATGACCATGAGAAGCGAAAAGTAACCGTGTCCCTGGAGATGGAATTTTATTTCCGCATCAGAAATGACCCCGAGTACAACTGTTGCATCCAAAGTAGAGTTGATGAGTTTACTGTAGAGCCTTCTGAAAAAAAACAATCTATTAACTTTTTTCAGACTTCAGTGCCTAACGTTTTATTGTCGAGATATTTCCGAACCCGTATTTATGTAAGACTGAGCGTCACCAACTGCTGCGATAGCGTTTGCGCTGTTTGCTAATCTAAGATTCATCTTTAAAGGCGAACATGGAAACCAGGGTTCGTAGTGAAATTGAGACGTTAAGTATTCTACATGTTGCTAAAGTTTATAGAGATGCACCCTGTTTAACTTTAACACTTCAGTTTTTAAATTTATATTGCCTCTAAAACTTAATGCCTTACTTTTATCTCTGTTATTGTCTTGATAATTCAAAATGGAGCATAACGAGCATTATTCCTTCATATACTTGTGTAGGTTTTGCAAGCGCTGGAAAATAGCTTATTAATTTTTGTGATATTTTCTGTATTAAAATTTGCACCTGTGATACATATTCTACTGTACCTTAAACCCTGTGATACATATTCTACTGTACCTTAAACCCTGTGATACATATTCTACTGTACCTTAAACCCTGTGATACATATTCTACTGTACCTTAAACCCTGTGATACATATTCTACTGTACCTTAAACCCTGTGATACATATTCTACTGTACCTTAAACCCTGTGATACATATTCTACTGTACCTTAAACCCTGTGATACATATTCTACTGTACCTTAAACCCTGTGATACATATTCTACTGTACCTTAAACCCTGTGATACATATTCTACTGTACCTTAAACCCTGTGATACATATTCTACTGTACCTTAAACGCTGTGATACATATTCTACTGTACCTTAAACGCTGTGATACATATTCTACTGTACCTTAAACCCTGTGATATACATTCTTGCTACTGTACCTTAAACCCTGTGATATACATTCTTGCTACTGTACTTTGAACCCTGTGATATACATTTTTGCTACTGTACCTTGAACCCTGTGATATACATTTTTGCTACTGTACCTTGAACCCTGTGATATACATTTTTGCTACTGTACCTTGAACCCTGTGATATACATTTTTGCTACTGTACCTTGAACCCTGTGATATACATTTTTGCTACTGTACCTTGAACCCTGTGATATACATTTTTGCTACTGTACCTTGAACCCTGTGATATACATTTTTGCTACTGTACCTTGAACCCTGTGATATACATTTTTGCTACTGTACCTTGAACCCTGTGATATACATTTTTGCTACTGTACCTTGAACCCTGTGATATACATTTTTGCTACTGTACCTTGAACCCTGTGATATACATTTTTGCTACTGTACCTTGAACCCTGTGATATACATTTTTGCTACTGTACCTGAAATCCAATGGTTTTAGTGTGTACTAATATTTTTGTTAAGATTACTTTCAGTTTAAATAAAAATGCTTTAAAAATTTGTATATTAGTTTTAATTAGTGGGCAATTTAATGATTATTTCCAAATTCTCGATCTTTAAGCACGCACAATTCTAGATTAGCTCACGAAGTCGCCATAACAGTGATGTATAAAATGTGGTACAGTATGAATGAATATCCATCCAACTATACTTTGGTTTAAATATAAATGAATTTGATTTGCATTTCAGAGAAATAAATTATTTCAAATAAGTAAACGGAACATTTTTGAATACTTTATCGGGAAGGCCATGATCCACCATACGCTATAGCGCCAAAGCACGATTACAATTCCTTCCAAATATGATTTTGAAAACAAGAGTAAACAAAATTCTTGGCTTTAAATTTATTATGTTTCAATTTATTAACATCGAATTGAATTTGGCGCAATAACATTTACCATCATCAAATTTGGCATTTAAAAAACATTTTAGTACTTTAATGTTGGATGAACTTTTGCGAAATCTTGCTTTGGTCGAATCAAAGCCGGGCGAGTTCAGAAGTAAATGGAACGATTTGACATTTATGGCAGCAAACAAATCTTCAATGTCAGTCCTTGGTTCTCGGTGCTCCTTGGCCCCCATAGGGCCTAAAACACCCATCTTGTTGGGATGAAGGCATTGGGTAATATTAAAACATGATTAATGAACATTACAGGTTAAGTGAGCTAGTATTTAAGTCCCCAAAATAAATTTAGATAAATTACAGTAAAATTAAAGTAAACAAATAAAACAAAGTTAAAGAAAATAAAACAAAAATTAAGAAATTAAACGCAATTAAAAATAATAAGCACAAAAAGAGATTAAACACTACGAAATGTAGGAACCGCTGCTAGAAATGATAACTAAAGAATCAGCTCAGGGTCGAACTCACTGCCATGACAGCCAACCCAGTTCGTCTAGGACAATGTAAGATTGTTAAGAACAGCCCGAGGGCGTTTAGCATTTTCCGGCAGAGTGAAATCGTATCTCGGGAGATTACGTATTTCATCGTTCGGAATATATTCAAGACTTGCATAAAAATTGCTGGCAAGCTTGAACATAAAATTTTGAATAGAGGGGAGGTCAAGACAGTGACGAATGTCATCATTTCTAAAGTACCATGGAGAGTTGGTGATCATTCTAAGAAGTTTATTTTCAAGTCTGTTAATAAAATTAATGTGGTACCTTGCAGCAGAACCCCAAACCGGGCAAGCATAAGTAATAATGGGCCGCATATAGTACATGTAAATTATGTGTTTATTTTCAAGTGAGAGGGTGAGTTTTTGTTAATATAGGGGTAAAGCATGCGCAAACAAATATTATTTAGTTTTAATATGATAAATATGTTTAGCATAAGTTAATTTACTATCAAGATAAACTCCCAGATAAATCTTCAATGATTCTCAAGTGCCAACATATATATACATGTTAATGATTGAATATTCAGTTTTCAAGCAATATATATGAACGAAGCTTCAATTTCTTATTGCTGAATTTTGCAAGTAAATCGCTTGTTAAAAAATTAAGTTTTTTGAAATAATTGTAAATATTTTTCTGGATGGATAATTCAGTTTTTTGTGTATTTCGATCAAGATGCAGTCTTCATAAACGTATCGAATAAAGTACAATTGAGGTAAATTTGATGAATTTTCATTTACGTATGCATTTCTAGTTTTGGTTTGTTTATAACTCTGCCCTCCCCTTTCCTTTTCTCTTTCTCTTCAGCCAGCCTGAAGTTTTCGTGGTTTCGTAACAATTATTTTTTAACTCCTTTTAATTGCCACAGGTTTTTATTTTTAAATGCTTTTCTGAACTATTATTTTGTAGTTACTAACCTTTTTACTCCTGTAAATTCTCTCCGAGCATGGGCTCGTTTAATATTCTTTCTTTTGCTCATCTTTTGCATTTTAAAATTATTTTTTTTAATAATAATTATTGATATGGAGGTACGGGAAATTCCCTGGTACTCCAACTAAACACCTACCGTTACGTTTCAGTATGCATTTCATCCGTTTTTGCATTTTGTCTCGTTGTATAATCTGCCAATAAAATTAGGACTTTTTTTCTGTGGGAACGGATTAATGATTATCCTTTATTTCTTGCTGGAAAAATTCATCTGTATACTTCCTTTTTTGATGTAAATCCAATGGTTTTTTTTTTGTTGTTGTTGTTAGTAAAATAAAAGGATAGAAAAAATTCGAAAAAGAAACAGAACATGAGTTATCGGTTCTGAGATCGGCCTTTTTTATCCATCATTGCTTTTCAGAACATCATTGCGGGCTCCCACCGTTCAGCATAACCCTTTGGCCACTATGTTTACGTCTTCAATACTTTTTGTGGCATCGACAACTGGTCCCTAATTGTACCGAATTTAAACTTAAAATTCTCTTATTTTTAATTTTACTTTTATTTATTTTTATTATTTTTTTTAATTTTTTAGAGTACCATATTTTAATTTTTTGAAAATTGTCATTTTGAAATCTTGCCATTTTTTTACTACTAACATAAACCAGTCAACCATATTGTTAAATTTATCTATGAATTAAGATGAGGAGGTTTAGGGGTATATCCCCAGTTGCCAGTTTGAGTGATTTACGTCTCAAATTGAACTAAACTGAAGTACCACTGAATATATTTTTTGTAGTGGATTCCAGTATTGCTGTCCGGCTATTGTTCCTGGCTAATGCTTTTCCTATCAAGGTAAATTTTTTTATTTATTTCTTTTTTGTTGTTGTTCATGTTATAACTGCAGTATACCGGTTCTCGTTAGATCATCGAAGTTAAGCATCATTGGGCGCGGTCAGTACTTGGGTGGGTGACCACCTGGGAACACTGCATGCCGTTGGCAAATTTGGGACCTAAATGGCCGAGTGTCTAGCGCTCTGGCGCTCGGTGCCACAGGTTTCGGGTTCGAATCCCGGCGGTGCCATGGATGTTTGTAGTGGTTCGGAATCCACTTTAAGCCGTAGATCCCGGTCTTCTATGACTGTAAGAGCGTCACGGAGCAAAAGTCAGGCTTCTACCTACGGGTGCTCCATCACAACAGAAGCTGCTTCCTTCCCCTTCAATCATGAGTCCATATGGGCTTGTGGGCTTGGCCAGCCAAGTGGGATAAGAAACAACAACAACAACAACATAACTGTAGTATTTGAGCAGTGATTTATTCTTCTGGCTATTGAATCTTTTTGATGTTCTAGTATTATCGTAACTAACATTTAATTGAGATTGGCTATAATACGCTCTGGCGCTCGGTGCCACAGGTTTGGGTTCGAGTCCCGGCGGGGACCTGAATGTTTTGTGGTTCGGAATAAGCTTTAAACCGTAGGTCACCGTCTAATATGACTAGGGTCAAATGGCCAAGTGACTAGCGCTCTGGCTCTCGATACCACAGATATCAGGTTCGAATCTCGACGGGGCCATGGTTGCTTGTAGAGGCTCGGAATCCACTTTAAACTGTAGGCCCTATCTAATATGACTGTAGAGCGTTGGGCGTAAGGCTGACAACCCTACCCCGTAAAAAGAAATCTACTGTAGGCAGACGACCTTGGCCCACTATGGGGCTGTTGCGCCAATGATGATGATAATGATTTATACATAATCTGTTCTTATGTTTTTTACAGCAGGTATCTCAAACTGAAGATTTTTTAAATAAACCCATAATAATTTTGTAGACAAAATATTTGTAAATTAAAAAAAAAAAGTGATCATTTATAAGAAGAGCTATAAAGAATCTATAATATTTTACGTTTTTTCAATATGAATTTTGTGTATTTTAGATTTTTTTATCTTTCACTTCATAAATATTTCAATGCTTCCATTTAATGTACCTTGCAAATTCTCATATCTTGAAATATGACCTGGATAGTAAGTGCTAATACCCTGAAATAGTAATTTTTTTTTTACTATATACACTTGTGTCCAGCTGAAAGACTTATTTGCATTTCAAATTAAATGAATTTCCCAAAGGACATCAATATCTCTAAATATTAGCATTAAAAAAATTTTTTAATACAAATAGCAATCAGATTACATTTAAAAGCATTTTTATTTTTAAGTTCATTTTTTGACACGAAATAGTGAAAATGATTTTTAAAAAAAAATAGCGAAAAAGTAAATTTCCGTCACCGGGAATTGAACCCGGGCCTCCTGGGTGAGAGCCAGGTATCCTAGCCACTAGACCATGCCGGATTCGTTGGTAGCTACGCGTTATCAGTACTCATTATCTTTTCTATGATTCTTTCGAGTAGCTTTTTATAAAAGTATTGCAATTGTTATGTGATTTTTTTGTTGTCTGTTAAGTTATATCGATAAATTATATATGAAAATAAATAAATAAATTTCTTTTTTATTATAATCTGAACCAGCCACAAATAACTTCAGATAAACTTTTTTGGTTTACTTTCTGCCTATTACAGAAAAAGGTCCAACTTCATGTAAGAATATTGATAAACTTACACAAATACCCCAGAGTGCCCCATTTTAGAAGATAGAACTTTTTAACACTTCTATATGAAAGAAATGGGCTTCTTTTCCATTTATTAACATGGATATTGCTAAAATGTATATTAATGCGAATAATGACCAATAGGTCGTTTATTTAGTATTGCAGCCAACGGCCGTACCATGCTGAATATACCGGTTCTCGTTAGATCACCGAAGTTAAGCATCATTGGGCGCGGTCAGTACTTGGGTGGGTGACCACTTGGGAACATTGCGTGCCGTTGGCAAATTTGGGACCTGAATGGCCGAGTGTCTAGCGCTCTGGCGCTCGGTGCCACAGGTTTCGGGTTCGAATCCCGGCGGTGCCATGGATGTTTGTAGTGGTTCGGAATCCACTTTAAACCGTAGGTCCCGGTCTCCTATGACTGTAAGAGCGTCACGGAGCAAAAGTCAGGCTTCTACCTACGGGGTGCTCCATCACAACAGAAGCTGCTTCCTTCCCCTTCAATCATGAGTCCATATGGGCTCGTGGGCTTGGCCAGCCAAGTGGGATAAGAAACAACAACAATTTAGTATTGCAAAAATTAAAAATTGCAATATCTATATATATATATGTATGTGTGTGTGTTAGAAAATGTGTAGTTTCAAGATGTCATTTGTTCTTTTATTTTTATTATTAACATTTTAATTAGAAAATTATATAATATCGTATAAGTTATATTTAATAATCAGTTAGAACCTAATAGAAATCAGAATGAATGGTTTTCCTGACGTTTGCAAGCACGTATAAATTTTTTCTACTCACAAATGTTGATATTGTCACTTACGGTTGACTAAAACATTCCAATCTGAAATCAATCCCAGCACGTATTAAGTGATTGTCATTTTGCTTTTGAATTCGAACGGCTTACTGATGTTATCAAGTGTTAACATGGTTTTTTTCCTGTACATTCAGTTAAAATAGTTGCTTCTATAGCAATCTGTCTCAGGAAGTTGATGCAAAGTCTCAGTCGGTCTAATTAGCCCAAAGTGTGCGAAATGACCGTAAAGCGACAAACCACTCATTGGCTCAACAGTCCCCGTGGTAGGGCCCCATAGTCCCTACTAGCAGATTTCAAGATAGAAGATGTTTTCTATTTACGGGGTAGGACTTGAATCCTACGCTCTATAGCCATATTAGACCGGGACCTACGGTTTAAAGTGGATTATGAACCACTAAATACATCTATGGCACCGCAGAAACTCGAATCCGTAACCTGTGGCACCAAATGCCAGAAAGCTAGTCAATCGGCAACAAGTTCCAATTTTCTTTATATGCTTATTACATTGAATTCACTTCGATTTTTCTGCATTTACTTGCAAAAAGATATAAAGGCCTCACAGATGCCTTTACCCCTTCCGTATTGATTGACTTTAACTGTAACTGTACCCAACCAGAATACAAAGTCATAGCGATCGCTTGTTATCTTATCAGTGTGAAGATATTTTAAGAGCACTCACACACTTTAAAAATTAATTTAATATTTGCAATGAAATTTTTCACTGAAATGAATGATGTTTTAAAATAATAGTTTTTATTTCTTTTCATAAAAAAAATTCTTATTTTAAATCGAATAGTTTTTTTTTTTTCTTTGCCACATATCCAAAATATTTGATAATATGATGTTTTCTGCTTTTAAACTTAAATTTTTTAATCAATTTAACACTTCAAATTCAGTATAGTTTATTATACTTCATCACTATAGCTTATAATTAATAAAAATAATTTGGTTTAAAAGCACACTTAAAACTAAGAAATTAGGTAGAAATGTTTTTTGAAAGATTTTAAAATAATCAAGAAATATTGTTCTATAAGACAATTTTTATTTGATTCACAAAAATAAATTACCCTTTAGTATTCCCCGAATTCTTAGTATCTATAATCAGATAAAATAAACAATAAGATTAAGATAAAAAACAAAGATATCTCTGTTTCTCTCTCTCTGTATATATATATAGACAGAGATAAGATATATTGATAGATATTATTTTGGTGGATTTTATAATAAATTCAACCCATCAAAATGTTTATATACATCTAAAAAGAAGTACTAATAAATAAGTAAAATTTTTTTCATCTAATTGTGATTGTTTTTAATGCTAATAAGTAAAAAATGTAGATAAATTCAAGTACTATAAACAAAGTTCTTACACCTCAAATTCAATATAATTCAATAACTATATCTTTATTGTATATTATAAATAATCGCAATAGTTTGGTTTTAAAATACTTTTGAAACTCTATAGCATATTTAAATTTTGTGGAGCCTGAATGGCCGTGTTCTGGTGCTGGGTGCCACATATTTCGGGTTCGAGTCCTGGCGCTGCCATGGATGTTTGTAGTTTTACGAAATCCACTTTAAGCAGTAGGTCCCGGTCTCATATGACTGCAAGAGCGTCAGGACGCCAAGTCAGACTTCTACCTACGGGTGCTCCGTCACAACAGAAGCTGCCCCCTTTCTCTTCAATCAAGAGTCCATACGGGTTCGTGGGCTTGGTCCAGATCAGGGATGGGCAAACTACGGCCCGCGAGCCAACTTCGGCCCACGGACAGAATTTTAATTTGCCAGTCCGAGGCAAATTAAAAGAAATATATATTTATAGATTATATATCCATTGCTTTTGCTACTTTGATGAAATATTATTTTTTTCTTCCTTTTTTTCAAAGGACTGATGATCGTTTTACTTTCTCTATTTTTGTTCTACAAAACATAAATCGACGGAAATAGTTCTTTGTTAGTTATAGCTGTAGATTAGAGAGTTACAGTTTTGCAAATCATTATCGAAAGTAGTTTCCCAAATTTAATATCTCACGCCCACAAAATCTGTGCTATATTTGCTTCATCTCATATATGTGAACAAGTGTTTTCAACTGTGAACCTTAGAAAGAATTGTTTCAGAATTATACTGACAGATGAGCATTCAGCCTCGTTCCTTAGAATCGGTACATCTCACTTTGAACCTCAATATAGGGAACTTTAAAAATGAAATCGAAATTTCATTCATCTCATTAACATATTTAAATTGTAATACTTGTATATTGTTTTTAAAATTTCAGAAAAATTTATCTTGTCCCGCCAAACTTTTTTTTCTTTTTTTCGATTTTTGGCCCGCCACCGAAAACGTTTGCCCATACCTGATCTAGATGTCTACCAAGTGGGATAAGAAACAGTAAATTTTTTTTTTTTGCGTGTATTGATGCAATGTGCATAAATATTGATTAGATACTTTAATTTGCATATTTGTAAAAATAATAGTTCTTATTCAGATCAAAAAATAAATTATCCTTAATTCCCTTTTTAATATTCTCGAAATTCTGAAAGTACGAAGTTAAAAGAATTAAGCACTAAAATTAAGATATAAAGGAAACATTTCCTGATTTCCCTTGGATTTTAAAACAAAAACAATTTCTTTAAAATTTTCATATTCCTTTGAAAAGAAATACTATTAAATAAACAAAAATTTTCTATTTAATTTTGCTTTTTTTATGTACTGATTTTTTATGTTGTATACACTTTTTTGTTTTTCCAATTCCTTCTATTAGCTCATACTCTCCCTATATATATCTTGTTCAAATTTTTTCAATCGTTCATAAAATACTTTTTATTCATCCGCTCAAGTACAAATACATTTTTTTTGAACTTGTAGTGGATGACACTCGATGTTAATGCAGTTTTTTCAAATATTAATTCACTAATTAAATTAAATTAAATTAATTAATTTTAGGTTTTTTTTTTAGATTTAAGTTGCATATATCTGCCAATAGATGGCGCCAGATAAACTTAAAAAATGAATGAAAATTATTTATAAAGAACTTCCTGCAATATAGTGAAAAAAAAGTAGGAAAAGTTTTTTTTTATATTACTTGTTTATGTACAGTTTTATGTATGTTTTGTTTGTACCTTATATGTTTTTTTGTGTGCATTTTTATGCTTTATGTATGTTTTTTATGTACTTATTGTATGTTTTTTCTAAATATATTGCTATAAACAAAATCTTTATGCTTCAAATAATCAATACATAAAACTATGAAGAAACAATAATTTTTACACCTATTTCATATTGTAAAAACGTGCTTTAATATTTTTTGTACTTCTTAAATAATTCAAAACTTTCGTTTCAGCCATCTATCAAATTTTCATTTCTTGAAATATGGCTTATATAGCACGTGAAAATAATATTATATTATATTATTACTTCATTACTATGCTCGTAAAAATTATCATAAACAAAAACTTGCTTTCCATTACGTGCAATGATACTATATTAATACCATGAAATTAATTGAATTTCTCTTATTTTCCAAAATGTCAACAATAGAAAATATCCCTAAGCACTCTGTAATTCAAAACTTGAATTATTTTGAAAATATAAATAACAAATAGTTTACATTTAAATGCATTGTCTTTTATATTTAAATCCTTTCCTAGAATTTAAATTGTGAAAATGCTTTAAAAAAAAAAAATTTCATTCCGACACCGGGAATTGAACCCGGGCCTCCTGGGTGAGAGCCAGGTATCCTAGCCACTAGACCATGCCGGATTCGTTGGTAGCTACGCGTTATCAGTACTCATTATCTTTTCTATGATTCTTTCGAGTAGCTTTTTATAAAAGTATTGCAATTGTTATGTGATTTTTTTGTTGTCTGTTAAGTTATATCGATAAATTATATATGAAAATAAATAAATAAATTTCTTTTTTATTATAATCTGAACCAGCCACAAATAACTTCAGATAAACTTTTTTGGTTTACTTTCTGCCTATTACAGAAAAAGGTCCAACTTCATGTAAGAATATTGATAAACTTACACAAATACCCCAGAGTGCCCCATTTTAGAAGATAGAACTTTTTAACACTTCTATATGAAAGAAATGGGCTTCTTTTCCATTTATTAACATGGATATTGCTAAAATGTATATTAATGCGAATAATGACCAATAGGTCGTTTATTTAGTATTGCAGCCAACGGCCGTACCATGCTGAATATACCGGTTCTCGTTAGATCACCGAAGTTAAGCATCATTGGGCGCGGTCAGTACTTGGGTGGGTGACCACTTGGGAACATTGCGTGCCGTTGGCAAATTTGGGACCTGAATGGCCGAGTGTCTAGCGCTCTGGCGCTCGGTGCCACAGGTTTCGGGTTCGAATCCCGGCGGTGCCATGGATGTTTGTAGTGGTTCGGAATCCACTTTAAACCGTAGGTCCCGGTCTCCTATGACTGTAAGAGCGTCACGGAGCAAAAGTCAGGCTTCTACCTACGGGGTGCTCCATCACAACAGAAGCTGCTTCCTTCCCCTTCAATCATGAGTCCATATGGGCTCGTGGGCTTGGCCAGCCAAGTGGGATAAGAAACAACAACAATTTAGTATTGCAAAAATTAAAAATTGCAATATCTATATATATATATGTATGTGTGTGTGTTAGAAAATGTGTAGTTTCAAGATGTCATTTGTTCTTTTATTTTTATTATTAACATTTTAATTAGAAAATTATATAATATCGTATAAGTTATATTTAATAATCAGTTAGAACCTAATAGAAATCAGAATGAATGGTTTTCCTGACGTTTGCAAGCACGTATAAATTTTTTCTACTCACAAATGTTGATATTGTCACTTACGGTTGACTAAAACATTCCAATCTGAAATCAATCCCAGCACGTATTAAGTGATTGTCATTTTGCTTTTGAATTCGAACGGCTTACTGATGTTATCAAGTGTTAACATGGTTTTTTTCCTGTACATTCAGTTAAAATAGTTGCTTCTATAGCAATCTGTCTCAGGAAGTTGATGCAAAGTCTCAGTCGGTCTAATTAGCCCAAAGTGTGCGAAATGACCGTAAAGCGACAAACCACTCATTGGCTCAACAGTCCCCGTGGTAGGGCCCCATAGTCCCTACTAGCAGATTTCAAGATAGAAGATGTTTTCTATTTACGGGGTAGGACTTGAATCCTACGCTCTATAGCCATATTAGACCGGGACCTACGGTTTAAAGTGGATTATGAACCACTAAATACATCTATGGCACCGCAGAAACTCGAATCCGTAACCTGTGGCACCAAATGCCAGAAAGCTAGTCAATCGGCAACAAGTTCCAATTTTCTTTATATGCTTATTACATTGAATTCACTTCGATTTTTCTGCATTTACTTGCAAAAAGATATAAAGGCCTCACAGATGCCTTTACCCCTTCCGTATTGATTGACTTTAACTGTAACTGTACCCAACCAGAATACAAAGTCATAGCGATCGCTTGTTATCTTATCAGTGTGAAGATATTTTAAGAGCACTCACACACTTTAAAAATTAATTTAATATTTGCAATGAAATTTTTCACTGAAATGAATGATGTTTTAAAATAATAGTTTTTATTTCTTTTCATAAAAAAAATTCTTATTTTAAATCGAATAGTTTTTTTTTTTTCTTTGCCACATATCCAAAATATTTGATAATATGATGTTTTCTGCTTTTAAACTTAAATTTTTTAATCAATTTAACACTTCAAATTCAGTATAGTTTATTATACTTCATCACTATAGCTTATAATTAATAAAAATAATTTGGTTTAAAAGCACACTTAAAACTAAGAAATTAGGTAGAAATGTTTTTTGAAAGATTTTAAAATAATCAAGAAATATTGTTCTATAAGACAATTTTTATTTGATTCACAAAAATAAATTACCCTTTAGTATTCCCCGAATTCTTAGTATCTATAATCAGATAAAATAAACAATAAGATTAAGATAAAAAACAAAGATATCTCTGTTTCTCTCTCTCTGTATATATATATAGACAGAGATAAGATATATTGATAGATATTATTTTGGTGGATTTTATAATAAATTCAACCCATCAAAATGTTTATATACATCTAAAAAGAAGTACTAATAAATAAGTAAAATTTTTTTCATCTAATTGTGATTGTTTTTAATGCTAATAAGTAAAAAATGTAGATAAATTCAAGTACTATAAACAAAGTTCTTACACCTCAAATTCAATATAATTCAATAACTATATCTTTATTGTATATTATAAATAATCGCAATAGTTTGGTTTTAAAATACTTTTGAAACTCTATAGCATATTTAAATTTTGTGGAGCCTGAATGGCCGTGTTCTGGTGCTGGGTGCCACATATTTCGGGTTCGAGTCCTGGCGCTGCCATGGATGTTTGTAGTTTTACGAAATCCACTTTAAGCAGTAGGTCCCGGTCTCATATGACTGCAAGAGCGTCAGGACGCCAAGTCAGACTTCTACCTACGGGTGCTCCGTCACAACAGAAGCTGCCCCCTTTCTCTTCAATCAAGAGTCCATACGGGTTCGTGGGCTTGGTCCAGATCAGGGATGGGCAAACTACGGCCCGCGAGCCAACTTCGGCCCACGGACAGAATTTTAATTTGCCAGTCCGAGGCAAATTAAAAGAAATATATATTTATAGATTATATATCCATTGCTTTTGCTACTTTGATGAAATATTATTTTTTTCTTCCTTTTTTTCAAAGGACTGATGATCGTTTTACTTTCTCTATTTTTGTTCTACAAAACATAAATCGACGGAAATAGTTCTTTGTTAGTTATAGCTGTAGATTAGAGAGTTACAGTTTTGCAAATCATTATCGAAAGTAGTTTCCCAAATTTAATATCTCACGCCCACAAAATCTGTGCTATATTTGCTTCATCTCATATATGTGAACAAGTGTTTTCAACTGTGAACCTTAGAAAGAATTGTTTCAGAATTATACTGACAGATGAGCATTCAGCCTCGTTCCTTAGAATCGGTACATCTCACTTTGAACCTCAATATAGGGAACTTTAAAAATGAAATCGAAATTTCATTCATCTCATTAACATATTTAAATTGTAATACTTGTATATTGTTTTTAAAATTTCAGAAAAATTTATCTTGTCCCGCCAAACTTTTTTTTCTTTTTTTCGATTTTTGGCCCGCCACCGAAAACGTTTGCCCATACCTGATCTAGATGTCTACCAAGTGGGATAAGAAACAGTAAATTTTTTTTTTTTTCTTGTATTGATGCAATGTGCATAAATATTGATTAGATACTTTAATTTGCATATTTGTAAAAATAATAGTTCTTATTCAGATCAAAAAATAAATTATCCTTAATTCCCTTTTTAATATTCTCGAAATTCTGAAAGTACGAAGTTAAAAGAATTAAGCACTAAAATTAAGATATAAAGGAAACATTTCCTGATTTCCCTTGGATTTTAAAACAAAAACAATTTCTTTAAAATTTTCATATTCCTTTGAAAAGAAATACTATTAAATAAACAAAAATTTTCTATTTAATTTTGCTTTTTTTATGTACTGATTTTTTATGTTGTATACACTTTTTTGTTTTTCCAATTCCTTCTATTAGCTCATACTCTCCCTATATATATCTTGTTCAAATTTTTTCAATCGTTCATAAAATACTTTTTATTCATCCGCTCAAGTACAAATACATTTTTTTTGAACTTGTAGTGGATGACACTCGATGTTAATGCAGTTTTTTCAAATATTAATTCACTAATTAAATTAAATTAAATTAATTAATTTTAGGTTTTTTTTTTAGATTTAAGTTGCATATATCTGCCAATAGATGGCGCCAGATAAACTTAAAAAATGAATGAAAATTATTTATAAAGAACTTCCTGCAATATAGTGAAAAAAAAGTAGGAAAAGTTTTTTTTTATATTACTTGTTTATGTACAGTTTTATGTATGTTTTGTTTGTACCTTATATGTTTTTTTGTGTGCATTTTTATGCTTTATGTATGTTTTTTATGTACTTATTGTATGTTTTTTCTAAATATATTGCCGTAAACAAAATCTTTATACCTCAAATAATCAATACATAAAACTATGAAGAAACAATAATTTTTACATCTATTTCATATTGTAAAAACGTGCTTTAATATTTTTTGTACTTCTTAAATAATTCAAAACTTTCGTTTCAGCCATCTATCAAATTTATATTTTTTGAAATATGGCTTATATTGTACGTGAAAATATTATCATATAAATTATTTCATTACTATGCTCATAAAAATTATCATAAACAAAAACTTGCGTTCCATTACGTGAATGATACTATAGTTATGCCATGAAATTAATTGAATTTCTCTTATTTTCCAAAATGTCAACAATAGAAAATATCCCTAAGCACTCTGTAATTCAAAACTTGAATTATTTTGAAAATATAAATAACAAATAGTTTACATTTAAACGCATTGTCCTTTATACTTAAATCCTTTCCTAGAATTTAAATTATGAAAATGCTTTTAAAAAAAAAAATTTCATTCCGACACCGGGAATTGAACCCGGGCCTCCTGGGTGAGAGCCAGGTATCCTAGCCACTAAACCACGCCGCATTCGTTTACAGTTCCGCGTTATCAGTACACTAACAGTTTATTTCTTTCACCATTCAATCAAATAATACATTCGATTCAATGAATATAATCGACTTTTATTATTCAATCATACATAATCGATTCAATTATTCATAAAAGTGCTATATATATTTATTTAATTCATTTATTTATTATTATTTTTTTTTATCCAGGGATGTGTTTTATATAAACTTCTTTTTTATTATAATCTGAACCAATTACTAATAACCTTGATGAATTTTATTTCATATTTACTTTCTTAATATTACAGAAAAGCAATAGTTTATCTATGATAGCAGGAATATTGATGAATTAGCACAAATAACCCAGAATTCCCAGCTTCTGAATATGAAACTTATTAACTCTTTTTGTATCAAAGAGATAAGCTTCTTTAATATGAATAATGAATCGATAGGTGGTTTTTTTATCATTGTAAAAATATTTAGATATGGGACAGAAACTATCCCTAGCACAAGCAAAAATTACGAAAGTTCCCTTGTAATAATATCTTGTATAACATCATATAGGTCATACAGGGTATGCGGGATTAATTTTTTTTTTTTTTTCAATTCGGAATTTGTTTCTAGTTAGATAGCCGTTCATAGTATTTTTGAACTTGTGATAATTCTAGTTCATATTTATCCGAAATTCGTTTTTTATTTTTTTATTTAAATTATTGCTTGCATTTTATATGTTTAAGAAGATATATTTTTAATTTTTTAGAAATGCATTCGTGCCGCAAATACTTTATAAAATCACTAAAAATGGGATGTTTGTAAATAAAGGTTATAGTGCTGTCGTTGTTTGTGCAGTTGGATTGTAAAAGGGTATGGTTGAGTTGAGACTTAAGACACAGGTGTGAGAACACACAGCTTTATTTGCACATGCAAAAACGCGTCACAGATACAACATTTAACACATTTATCTAATTTAAAGATTCGGGGAAGGGTTCCTCTTCTAAACCGAAAATAAAATTACTCAGGTACACGCTGGATCGAGAAATATACCTCCTCTCTGGGTGAGAGTCTGTAGGTCAATAAATACGCATGATTGTTCTAAATATAATTCCTCTCGGGATGACAGACTATAAACTAAAAGTTACTCATCGGCAGCGCCGGTTGTGCTGTACTTCCTCTTTGGTGAGAGTCTCGATGCCGACTGACCATTTCTCCTGAACGCCACAAGGGGCGCTCTTGCAGTACATACGAGGAAGCACTGTCACAAGGTACAAATCACTTAAAGAGAGAAATATGAGAAAATTTTTATAAAGAATTTTAAATTAAAAGAAATATTTCATCTTTAATTTATGACGAATTTTAAGTCATAACTAACGCATTTATAAGAAGCTGTGAGAAATAAATGTACTATAACTTCACTATTAATATTTGTTATCCTGTAAAAATATGTTATAATAATTATTAGGTGATAAGAAAAAATACTAAAGAATCCATATCTTTATTTTAGTGGAATTGCTATCTGCAAACTATATTAACTTGTTTATAACTTTAGGCAAAATATTTTCAATGATATCGCACAAAATAAAAATATCGCAAATTTAAAATAGTGAAATAGGACACTAGTAATTTTAAACACACCACGAATACAGTATCTTATTATTTTGTATAAAAATTATTTTAATTAAGGATCGAAAAAAAATAATTTAAAACGAAAACGAAAATAAATATCAAACTAATGAATAAATAAAAATAATAATTAAAAAAAAAAATCGAAATATTATAGATCTAAAGCAGTGAAGCAGAACAATAATAATTTTAAACACGCAACGAATAAAATATCTTATTATTTTGTATTCTTTTTTTAAGTAAGGACTGAAAAAAAATAATAGTTTAAAACGAAAAAGATCTCATTCCGACACCGGGAATTGAACCCGGGCCTCCTGGGTGAGAGCCAGGTATCCTAGCCACTAGACCATGCCGGATTCGTTTAAAGCTCCGCGCTATCACTACACAACAGTCAGTCTCTTTGACGATTCAATCAAATAACTTTTTTTAAAAATGCTATATTATTTGTGTTTTTTTTAATTTTTTTTCCTTTCTTTTTGTGATCGATGTCTTTTGTTTTATTTAAATCTCTCTTCTTTTTTTTTAAATTACAATCAGAACTAGTTAGAAATAATTTTGGAGAATTTTATTTTTATATTTACTATTTGCATATTACAGAAATGCAACACATTATGTATGATAGCAGGAATATCGATAAATTAGCAGAAATAACCCACAGTGCTAGGCTTCAGAGTATAAATCTTACTAACTCTTTTGTATCAAACACGTAAGTTTATTTTTACATTGATAGCATAGATGTCTGTAAAAGATATTTTAATATGAATAAGGAATCAATGGGTGGTTTTTTACTATTGCAAAAATATTTAGAGGTTCAACAGAAACGTGCCCTAGCATAAACAACAATTACGAACGTTCCTTTGTAACAATATCTTGTATATAAATAGCTTGTTATATATGATATGTAGAAGTAATTTACTCAAACGGCTTTAGCTAGACTAAGGACTGGCCGCACTAAGAGTTTGACCTTCAATGGAGACGAGAAGACATATACCCTTTGTCATTGTTCGGCCATCGCGTCTCCCTCTCATCACATTGATTGTATTGGTGCCTCTGTGAGGCAACTGTTGAATGAGGGGAAGACCGCTTACGATCTATTGATGCAGCATGATCTACTGGACTTGGTTTAGGATTCTAAATCAAGGGGATAAGCAACAACGACAGGAATAATTAATTTTTTTTTAAATGGGAATTTTTTATTAGTAATATAGTAGTTTCACTAACACTCTGGAACTCGTTTCCACAGGTTTCTGGTTCGAGTCCCGGCGGAACCATGGATATTTTCTGTGGTTCGGAATCCACTGTAATCCGTAGGTCTCGGTCTAATCTGACCGTAGAACGTTGGGCGTAAGGCTGACAACACTAGTAAGTAATTTCAAGAGACTACCCTGTAAAAAAAAAATATCTGCTGTTTAGAAATCTGCCAGCAGGCAGACGGCCTTGGCCCACCATGGGGCTGTTGCGCCACTGATGCTGATGATGAGGAGTAGAGTAGTTGGGCTTGTTGGCCGAGTGACTAGCGCTCTGGCGCTCGGTGACACAGGTTTCGGTATCGAGTCACGGTTGTGCCATGTACGTTTGTAGTGGTACAGAATCCACTTTAAAACGTAGGTCCCGGTCTAATCTGACCGTTGGGCGTAAAAGCTGACAATCTTACCTCGTATAAGAAAAACATCTCCTGTCTCGAAATATGCCCCTAGGCAGACGGCTTTGGCACACCATGGGGCTGTTGCGCCACTGATGATAAAGATGATGTACTAAGTATAGTATGTTAATAGTATTTTTGAAGTCGTTCATGTTTATCTGAAAAGTGTTGTATTTAAATTATTGTTCATATTTTATTTGTTTAAGAAGATACAATTTGAATTTTTAAGAAATACTATCGTGCCGCGTATACTTTATGTTCACGCCAACGCGCAAGGATACCCCTAGCGGCGAAAAAAGTGTGTGTACGCATGCGCCTGCGAGCGCATAAGTGTGAGTCTGTTGAGTGTAACGCCAGAGAGGCAAGAGTGAACATCACGGCTGCGAGTGGCTGTGCCTGTGTCGTGTAAATAAAGTGATTGTTACGTTTTCTTTGTGAATATTTATTGTGTTAGTGTATGGGTGTGGTACAGTCCGCTGAAGAAACATGTGTCAGTGCTTTTGACGAGAACATTTTCATCCTAGCAGAGCCGGAGAGTGGCTCAAACCTGTGGATAACATAAGTCAAGAGAAAAGCTTTGTGAAAGAAGTAAGTGAACTTTGCAATCCATATATTTAATATTTTGTGCAAATATGTTTAAAGGTGCCAAAAAAGAAAATTTGCGGCTCATTGCCGCAGAAATAAATTTGATAGTATCTGAAAAATTAACAATTTCAGATTTATATGATGCAATTGAACGAAGTGATGTGTTTAAAAAATAGACCAGACATGGTTAAAGACATTGCCAACACGATTATTGACAATCGTAAAAATGAGGAGCAACGGCAAATAGATCTGGAAAAAATAAAATTAGAACGAGTTAAAAATGAATTAGAACTCGCAAAAATTAAAAATGAAAGTAAATCAGAAGTGTGTGAAGGTGAAGCCAAACCAGATACTATTGATCAAGTAATAAAAAGTGTTAGAACTTTAACTGTCAGAATCCCCACTCGACCGGAAGGGTGGAGTTTATTCTTTAAATCTTTAGAGCGCGCATTTAATATTAAAGAAGTACCTGAGGTTTAAAGAAGAAGCTGAGATTCTGTTAAATTTATTAGGAGAAAAAGCTTCTAATATAATAACTTATTTAAGTGATGAAGATATAAAAAACTATGAGACAATTAAGTCAGTTGTATTGCGAGAGTATGAGCCTTCACCACAAGCATGCTTAGAAAATTTTAGAAAAGCTGAGCGCTTAAATGAATCGTATGTGCAGTTTGCGTCGCGCTTAACTACTAATTTTGAATATTATTTAAAATTAAGAAAAGTGTCGGATTTTGAAACATTAAAGCAATTAATAGTTTCCGATAAGTTATTTCAATCGTTAGATAGAGAAATTGCATCTCACATAGGTGTAAGACAAGCAGATAGTTGGTTCCCTCCAGTAAAATTAGCTGAAGAATGTGATATTTATGTTGCATCGCGTGGAAAGTCAATTTACGAAGGCACAAGTAACTTTCAAAAAAGTAAAACTAATTTTAGAAATTCTAAAATTGTGTCAAAAGTGTTTGTTTCGGGCTTAAAAGATTCAAATTGTATTTTATGTGCTAAAAATCACCATATTTCTAATTGTTCTAATTATTTAAAAATGTCAGTGAATGAGAGAGTTGAGCTTGTAAAACAAAACCATATGTGTTTTAATTGTTTACAGATTAATTGTTCAGTGTCTAAATGCAAATCGAAAGTATCTGGTTTTTGTAAACGTAAACACCATAAAAGTTTACACAACCCGCGCAAAAGCGCAGAGAATCGCGATGAGTTGTATCAGAAAGAACGCAATGAAATCGGTTCCAATACCCAGTTTTCCCCCACAGTTCAAGAATTTATACCCGCCGGTGAAAGCACTTCTCCAAATAGTAATAAATTATTTACAGCTACGAGCTTTATGTCAAGTGGATCCAAAACGGTTCTATTGAGCACAGCTAAATGTTATTTAGATAATAATTCAGGAAATTCATTAGAAGTAAGAGCGCTCTTAGATCAAGGTTCAATGGCCTGTTTTATAACTAGAGAATGTGCCGATAGACTTAATTTAAAGAAAGAAAAAACTAATCTAGTAGTATCGGGATTAAATGACGCATCTTTAAATATTAAAACGCAAGTTACTGCTAAATTAAAAAATAAATCAAATAGCTACGAAAGAGAGTTGAAATTTTTAGTTGTTCCCCGAATTACTAATGTAACTCCTAGTAAAATATTAAAAGTTAATATGTATGATTTAAGTAATATTGAGTTAGCGGATCCACAATTTAACATTCCAGGTAGAATTGATATTTATTAGGCGCAGAGATTTTTTATAGCCTTTTGAGATCAGGACAAATATATCCCCCTGAATCTGGCTTAGTTTTACAAAATTCGTGTTTCGGATATAATTCGTGTTTCCTAGTGATTTAAGTGAGAATATTCATTGTGGATTAATTAGAGATAATTATGAGTAGTTAGATAAAACTGTTAAATCTTTCTGGGAAATAGAAAACATAGAAATGGACATTCCTCCTAATAATGAAACTAGGATATGTGAAGAGCATTACAAAAATAATTTTTATAGAGATATAGAAGGGAATATGTAGTTAAAATGCCCCTTAAAGAAAATCCTAAGTGTTTGGGAAAATCTAGAGATATTGCTCTAAAAAGGTTAGATTCCTTATGGAGGCGATTAGTGAAAGATCCTGACTATTTATTATTATATAAAGATTTTTTAAGTGAATATGAAGAAATGGGTCACATGAATCAAATTCAAGAAAGTGAAGAAACTGAGGGTACTTATTATATATCCCACTTAGGTGTATACCGTTCCGACAAATTAAAAACAAAACTTCGTGTCGTGTTTAACGCGTCTTCCCTTACAACAGAAGGAAATTCGCTTAATTCTTTACAATATAACGGAGGGGTAATACAAGACGACCTTTTTTCAATTATGGTTAGATTTCGTAAGAACATTTATTCGTTTTCGGCCGATATTAAAAAAATGTATAGAACCATAAACATTTGCCCCAGTCAAAGAAAATTGCAGCGTATTTTGTGGAAAGACACAATTAATGAGCCAGTTAAAGAATACAAACTCGCAACTGTCACATACGGAACAGTTAGTGCTCCTTTTTTAGCTATGCGCACACTTAAGCAATTAGCAATAGATGAGAAAGATAATTTTCCGGTGTCGGCACCGATATTGGCAGAGGACTTTTATATGGACGATGTCCTTTCCGGAGCAAATACTGTAACGGAAGCTCTCAGACTTACTAAAGAGTTAACAGATATTCTGAACAGAGGTGGAATGCAGTTACATCAGTGGTGCAGCAGTGGAAATTTTCTGACGGAGAGTGACGAGGCTGATTACTCCTTATCTCTAGAGGAAGTAAAAACATTAGGAATAATATGGCAACCTGACAAAGATTGTTTTTCCTTCAAAGTGAAAGTAGATTGTGGTATTTCATTTACAAAGCGTGCAGTGTTATCAACCGTAGCAAAGATTTTTGATCCTTTGGGTTTACTTGGCCCAATTGTGACAAAGGCAAAAATTTTCCTGCAAAAACTGTGGCTAATCAAACTGGACTGGAATGATAATTTGCCTAAAAAAGAACTTGAGGAATGGCAGGAATTTCTTATAGCTTTAACAACTATCAACAACATTAAAATTCCAAGATGCATATGTATCAGTGAACCGATATGCATCGAACTTCATGGCTTCTCAGATGCTAATGAAGTCGCCTATGGAGCAGTAGTTTATTTAAAATCTTGCAGTGCTTCTGGACAAATGTTTATGAAATTAATTGCCAGCAAATCTCGAGTTGCCCCGATCAAAACTATTTCAATTCCTCGATTGGAGCTCTGTGCTGCCGTGCTGCTATCCAAATTAGTGCACAAAGTGAAAACATCTCTAAAAATTGATGTGTCTCAAACCATTTTATGGACAGATTCGAAAATTATCCTGGCCTGGATAATGAAAGAACCGTGTTACTTAAAAACATTTGTGTCTAATCGCGTATCAAAAATACAGCAATTTACAAATGTCAAAGACTGGAATTTTGTGCCGTCTGAAATGAACAGTGCCGACATCATTTCCCGTGGTCTACATGCAGATAAACTCCAAGAGAATGAGTTATGGTGGAGTGGACCACCATTTTTAGTGAACAACGAGTATCCTGGAGATCCGGTGCGGCTTGTGGATGGAGATCTTACATCAAAGGACGAGGATATGATTTCGAGTGAGCTGAAGCTGTCAGCAGCAAATCAAGTGTGTGTGGTGACTCATATTGTGGACTTTTGTGGTCCATTTGAAATCAAAAATTTCACTGGACGAAGTAAGCAGGTAAAAAAGATATTTGTGTGCATATATGTATGTTTCTCTACGAAATGCTTACATTTTGAAATTGTAAATGATTTAACTACTGCAGCATTTTTAGCAAGCCTTAAAAGATTTATAGCTAGAAGAGGTAAGCCTGCAGAAGTGTATAGTGACAATGGCCGAAATTTTGTTGGTGCCAATAGAGAATTAAAAGTGTTTCTCAAATCTTTATTTAAGTTTAAGAGTGCAGAAGAAATTGAGAATTATATGGCTAATGAAGGTATTAAGTGGTTCTTTAATCCCCCTACTACTCCACACTTTGGAGGACTATGGGAATCTAGTGTCAAATCACTTAAATACCATTTGAAACGTATTGTAGGGAAAACAATTTTAAGCTATGAAGAGTTTTTAACTCTTGTTGTTCAAATTGAGGCAGTTCTTAATTCTAGACCACTTTGCCCACTTTCAAGTGATCCAAATGATGTGGAAGCATTAACTCCTGCACATTTTTTAATTGGTTCATCTTTAGTTACATTGCCTGAACCTAATTTTAGTGAAACTCCAATGAATCGATTGAGCTGTTGGCAATTGGTTCAAAAAATGACTCAACATCTTTGGAAAAAATGGTCATCGGAGTATTTAAATAAACTGTTAAATAGACCTAAATGGTCTAAGGGTAAAGCAGATATAAAAGAAGGTGATTTGGTGTTAATTAAAAATTCTAATAATTATTGTCCTTTAAAATGGAATTTGGCCAGAATTATCAAAATTCATCCAGGTGAAGATAAAGTAACAAGAGTGGTTACTTTAAAAGATAACAATGGCACATATAAAAGGCCAGTAGTTAATATCGTACCTTTGCCTAGTGTTAATGAGGAAAATTAATTTTTATATTGTGTATTTTTTGTGATCTGCTTATTGTGTGAATATTTTTAGGAAAATATATTTTTTTTTATTGTGTATTTTTTGTGTGATCAGTGTATAAGTGAATAATTTGAAAATTTTGTGAATATTTGAATTCTTAAAGAGTTGAATGTGAACATGTCAACGCCGGGCGTTATGTTCGCGCCAACGCGCAAGGATACCCCTAGCGGCGAAAAAAGTGTGTGTATGCATGCGCCTGCGAGCGCATAAGTGTGAGTCTGTTGAGTGTAACGCCAGAGAGGCAAGAGTGAACATCACGGCTGCGAGTGGCTGTGCCTGTGTCGTGTAAATAAAGTGATTGTTACGTTTTCATTGTGGATATTTATTGTGTTAGTGTATGAGTGTGATACAGTCCGCTAAGAGAACATGTGTCAGTTCTTTTGAAGAGAACACTTTATAAAACCACTGAAAATGGGATTTTTTTAAATAAAGGTACAAATCGCTTTAAGATAGAAATGAGAGAAAAATTAAAAATATCTCAGATTTAAAATAGTGATTTAGTAATTTTAAACATGCAACGAATAAAATATCGTATTATTTTATATATAAACGATTTTAATTAAGGACGGGAAAAAAATAATTTAAAACTGAAGAAAAATGAAAACACGCATCTACAGGGAAGAAGAAAAAAAAGAATTCCGACACCGGGAATTGAACCCGGGCCTCCTGGGTGAGAGCCAGGTATCCTAGCCACTAGACCATGCCGGATTCGTTTGTAGCTCCGCGTTATCAGTACACTAACTGTTTATCTCTTTCACGATTCAATTAAACTACTTTTCAGAAAAGTGCTATATTATTTTCCCTGGCATAAAATTTTGATTTTTTCTATTTTATTTAATATTATTATTATTTTTGTTACCGATGAATGTGTTTTATATAAACTTCTTTTTTATTATAATCTAAACCAGATACAAATAACTTAAGATTAATGTTTTCTTTCTGCATATTACTGAAAGATAACACATTATGTATGATAACAGGAATATTGATAAATTAGCACAAATAACTCAGGGTGCCCGTCTTCAGAATATAAAACTTATTAACTCTTTTTTGTATCAAAAGATAAGCTTATTTTTCCATTGCTAGCATGGATGTCTGTAAAAAATATATTAATACGAATAATGTAGCAATGGGTAGTTTTTTACTACTGCAAAAATATTTAGAGGTGCAACAGAAACTTGCCCTACCAAAAACAACAATTATGAATTTTTCCTTGTAATAATATCTTGCATAACATCTTGTTAAACAGGATATCTAGGAATAATTTTTTAAAAATTTTTTTAATGTAATGTAATTTTTTTTTAAATTTTTTACTAGTAATATAGAAGTATGACTAGCACTCTGGCTCTTTGTGAAAAAGATTTCGGGTTCGAGCCCTGGCGGCGGCATAGATGTATGAAGCGGTTCGGAGTCCACTCCAAAACGTAGGTCCAGGTCTCATATAACTGTAGAGCATTGGGCGTAGAGCTAACAACCCTATCCCGTAAAAAGATAACATCTACAGTTTAGAAATATGCCAGCCGGCAGACGGCCTTGGTGCACCATGGGGCTGTTACCCCAATGATGATGGTGATGATGAATATAAAGCAGTTGGGCCTGTTGGCCAATTGACTAGCACTCTGTCGCTCGGTGCCACAGGTTTCGGGTTCGAGTCCCGGCGGTGGCAAGGATGTATGTAGCGGTTCGGAGTCCACTTCAAAACGTAGGTCCAAGTCTAATCTGACCTTAGAGGGTTGGACGTAGGGGCTGACAACCCTACCCTGTATAAAAAAAACATCTCCTTTCTCGAAATGTGTTTCTAGGCAGACGCCTTTGGGCCACCATGGAGCTGTTGTGCCACTGAGGATGGTGATGAATATAGTAGTTAATAGTATTTTTGAAGTCGTGGCAATTCAAGTTAGTTGTTTTTCCAAAAGTTGTTGTATTTAAATTATTGTTGATATTTTATTTGTTTAAGAAGATACAATTCGAATTTTTAAAAAATATAATCGTGCCGCCCGTACTTTATAAAACCCCTGTAAATGGAATGTTTTTAGATAAAGGTACAAATCGTTTAAAGATAGAAATGAGAGAAAAAATTTCCATAAACCGTTTTTAAATTATAAGATTTGATTTTTGACGAATTTTATATCATAACTAACGCATTCAAAGCAGTTGGGAGAAATATATCATTGCTTTATTAACATTTTTTTATAATATAAAAAATATTTTATAACAATTCTAGTGGATAAAAAAAAATAATAAAGAATCCTTGCCTTTATTTTAGTTTAATTGCTATTTGCAAACTCAACTTCTTTTTTTTTTTTTTTAGTAGCTTAAGGGAAAATACTTTGAATGATCTAAAGTAGATTTTAAAATGTTGCGCAAAATAAAAGTATCGCAGATTTAAAATTATGATTTAGTAATTTTAAACACGAAACATATAAAATATCTTTTTATTTTACACACAAAATGATTTTAATTAAGGACGGGTAAAAAAAAAAATGTTAAACTGAAAAAAAAAAAAAAAAAATGAAAACATTGATCTACAGGGGAAAAAAAATTATCATTCCGAGTATCATTCAAGTAGTATAAACATAATAAAAAATTATGTTTAAAAGTTATTTTCTTATTAAGAATTTTCAATTTTGAAAAATACTTTTAAAAACAACTAAGGAAAAAAAAAAGGCATTTCCGACACCGGGAATTGAACCCGGGCCTCCTGGGTGATAGCCAGCTTTCCTAGCCACTAGACCATGCCGGATTGATTAGAAGTCCCGCGTTATCAGTAAACAAATGGTTTATTTCATTATAGTTCACGATTCAACATTAATAAACAAAATACAATAGTACACGACATGTACATTATTTTTTAGAGGAATAAATTAATTTTTGCAGTACATAAACTTTAATTGTCAAAACTTAAAATTTTGATAAGGATTTATTTAATATAAAAATATGAGGATTTAATTAATGATGAAAATATGATGATTTAAGTTATTAAATAAGGTTGACTTTGAATTATTTTTTATACTCTTGGATTTCAAATTATCAAATTCAGTTACTATATTCAGAAAGCAGAAACATTCTCAAAAAAAAAAAAAAAAAATAATAATAATAATAAATAAGAATGAAAAATATTTTAATCTATTTAAAATATCGTTATAGAAATATTTGACATTTAAAGAAAATATGTGGTAGTAGATAGATATGTATAACAACTTTAGTATGGTTTACTGAGAATTATTGCCTTATACCCTTAATATTTTACTTCATGATACAATTAAATAGTTTTTTGTTTTTTTGTTTTTTTTTGCTTGACTCGTGGCTCAATGGGTAGCATGCGCCGTTGACAACACTGTTGTAAACACTGTTTCACAGACAGGGAAGATTCGATGGCATTTGGGATGTTCAGCATCTTTCCTCATTATTAAGATTGCCTGGTGGGAGTTTTTCCGGGGTTTTCTCCCATACGATACGCAGAGTACCGAGGTGAAGGTGAGGGTGGATGCAAATTCTTGGAAGACGTCGTTCTTTTTTGTGTGTGTGCGGGGGGAGTATAATCATTGCTTTTCAGATTCTTCACCATGGCTCCCAAAGTTCAGCGTAACCCTTTCCCTGTATTGTTTACATTTTTCAATTGTCTTGTGGCATCCACAACTGGTCCCTAATTGTACCGAATTTAAACTTAACTTAAATTCTTTTATTTTTTAATTTTAATTCTTTTATTTTGTATTTTACTTTTATTTATTTTTAATATTTATTTTTAACTTTTTTTTGAGTACCATTTATTTAATTTAGAAATTTTATCTTGTAATATTTTATTTACTAACAATTAAGCAGCCAATTAAAATTGTAAACATATCTATGAACAAGTATAATATAAAAAAAAAATTTTTTTAAAGTCAATTCTACTTTTTTTCACTCTATTGAAGAAAGTCCTTTATACATAATTTTCATTCATTTTTTTAAGTTTATCTGGCGCCCTCTATTGGTAGATACATGCAACTTAAATCTAAAGAAACCTAAAATTAATTAATTAAATTTAATTACTGAATTAATATTTGCAAAAACTGCATTAACATAAAGTGTCATCCACTACAAGTTCAAAAAAAAATGTATTTGAAGTTGAGTGGATGAGTAAAAAGTATTTTATGAACGATTGTAAATTTGAGCAAGATATATATAGGGAGAGTGCAAGCTAATAGTAGGAATTGAATTAAGACGAGGAGGTTAAGGGATCTATCCCCATTGGTACTCCGTAATCGGTATGCCAGTTTCCAGTTGCCCCGTCGTTGTAATGAGCTAGAGACATTGTTGTTGTAAGGTGATGGGTAAAGAGGATATCAACTTGTTGTTGATGTTGAAGCCGTTAATGTAGTATGTTGTTGTTACATTAATGTTGAAGTCGGTGAAGTTCGGCAGGTGTAATTAATAAAGAAATTATAATAAACTTGTAGATAAAGTTAGTTTGGTGACAGAGAAAATGATGCACAGCACAAGTGATGCTGTTGAGACAATCTGTCGTGTTGCTATCTAGTAATTTAATTATTTATACTATTATCTATAATTTCGAATCTAAAGCAAAACAAATCAGATACTATTAAGGAACTAATTGCGTTGTGTTCTTTGATATTTAACCCAGGAAGTTAAAATTATACCTAAACGACAATCAGCGCGGTGTGTCCAATGTCTGCAGGAATTAATAAACAGGAAAATTACAATCATAAACATTAGATTTATTATAATAAAATTAGATATAAGCAAATGAACGTCGAAAGTCGAAATAAATTATCACACGAAAATGTCTACAAGAACTCCATTTTTTTGATCAACATAAATATTTCAAGTTGCTGTAAGTATCAAAAATGTCGTCCGCATGGCAAAACGTTCTGGATTAGTTTAATTAAAAAAAGTCATACTCTACAACAGTTGTGTCTCATGTTACTAGTTCGGGATATATTATCTGATAGACCAGATTCGACGTTGTTAAAAATAGTTGATTGCATAAAGCAGACAAAATAAATCTAATCATATTTTCAACTTTGAATAAATAATTACTGCAAATAAACAACTGCAAATAAATAATTTGAAATAAGACAAATAATTTTTCAAAATACTACAAGTTTGTTTTAAAACCGTTCAGCAAAATAATAATTTCTTTCCCTCTCTTTCCAAACCATTTTTTTTTTTTTTTTTTTTTTTTCCTGTCTAAAAAGTAAGCGCATTAAATAATATGTAATAACTTTCCCTCATTAGTCAACTTAGTAACTTTAAAATGAAATTCTTAAACTCAGACAGCTCTACAAAATTTTCTTGAATTATGATTTGAAAAAATTATGAGTAATTGGGTGAAAATGAAACGAAATAATTTGTAAAAATGAAACAAAATGGTGCTTGAATTTTGAATAAAAAAAAAGAAAATCACATAAAAAGTTTTAGGTGCTCAAAAAGAATACAAATATATTTTATGTAAAAGGTAAAAAAATTTTAAAAAAATTAACCCCAAAATAAAATCAAATTAGTACATGAAAGCTACTACTGCAAAAGCAATATTCCGACACCGGGAATTGAACCCGGGCCTCCTGGGTGAGAGCCAGGTATCCTAGCCACTAGACCATGCCGGATTCGTTTGAAGCTGCGCGTTATCAGTACACAAACAATGTATCGCTTTTACGATTCAATCATATAATACATTCAATCATACAAATCTATTCAATTAATCATATAAAAGTGATATATTTACTTCATTCAAAATAAAAATAATCATATAAAAGTGATATATTTACTTTTTTTTTTTTTTTATATATCCATGAATGTGGTCTATATAAATTTTTTTTTTTATTATAATTTGAACCAGTTACAAATAACTTTGATGAATTTTATTTTTATATTTATTTTTGCATATTACAAAAAGACAACACTTCATGTATGATAACAGGAATATCGATAAATTAATAAAAATAACTCAGAGTGCCCGGCTTCAGAACATAAAGTTTATCAACTCTTTTATATGAAAGAGATAAGCTTCTTTTTCCATTGTTACCATAGAGGTTTGCAAAAATATTTTGTTATGAAATAATGAATCAACAGGTTGTTTTTACTATTGCAAAAATATTTAGAGGTACAACAGAAACCAGCCCTAGCAGAAACAAAAATTATGAATGGCGTTATGATGGTGTTATTATGGCGTTTGTGATGATCAGCATCTTGCCTCATTGGTAAGATTGCCTGGTGGGAGTTTTCCGGGTTTTCTCCCATACGATACGCAGAGTACCGAGGTGATGATGAGCGTGAATGCAAATTCTTGAAAGACGTCGTTCTAAGGAGCTGGAGACGTTGTTGTGAGGCGATGGGTAAAGAAGATGGCAACTAGTTGATGTTGAGGTTGCCGAAGTCCTTCAGGAGTGATTAGTAGAAAGATGAAGGTAGATAGTGTGAATGATGCAGAGTTGAAGCTGAGCACTGGTGATGCTGTTGAAATAATAAAGTCGTAATAAATAACCACGCGAAAATGTCCCCAAGTTAACTCCTTTTTTTGATCGAAATAAAAATTTCAAGTTGCTGTAAATATCAAAAATGGCGTCCGCATGATAAAACTTTTTGAGTAAGTTTAAGTAAAATATGTCACACTTTACGACGGCTGTGTCACATGTTGCCAGTTTGGGATACATAAATAGCAACCTTCGTATCAGTAGAAAATGAATTGATAGGCCCGATTCGGCGGTGTTAAAAATAGTTGAAAGCATGATGCAGACAAAAAAAATCTAACCTTATTTTCAATTTTGAATATATTGTGGAAAATATTTTATAAAAATTACAACAGGTTAATAAATGATCCATGTTTTTATATATCTATCTTACATTTTTTTATATAACTGCAAATAAATAATTTGGAATAAGATAAACAGTATTTCAAAATACTGCAACTTTATTTTAAAATCGTTTAACAAAATAATATATATTTCAAAGATTGAGCTTTTAAAAAAAAATATTTATGCATCTAAACTTTTTTTTTGTTTTTTTTTTGTTTACCTGTATAAAAAGTAAGTTTATTAAGAATTATGTAATAACTTTCCCTCTTTGGACAGTCTAAAAACTTTAATAAAAAAAGATTATCAGACTCAGACAATTCTACAAGCTTTCCTTGAATTATGGTGGTTGTTTATTTTCTATTTATTTTTGTTTTATTAATAATTTTAAGTTTTAGGTGCTTAAAAAATATAATTATGTTTTAATAAAAGGTGAAAAAAAATCCAAAATGAAATTGAAAACTTGTATCCAAAGTTTAAAACGATTTCATTCCGACACCGGGAATTGAACCCGGGCGAGAGCCAGGTATCCTAGCCACTAGACCATGCCGGATTCATTAAAAGTCCCGCGTTATCAGTAAACAAATGGTTTATTTCTTTCACGATTCAATTAAATAATTTGATATAAAAGTGTTACATTATTTTCACTGTTATGTAATTTTCATTTTTTGATTTTATTTAATATTATTATTATTTTTGTTACCGATAGATGTCTTTTACATAAACTTTTTTTTTTATTATAATCTGAACCAATTACAAATATCTTGATGAGTTTTATTTTTATATTTACTTTTTGCATATTACAGAAAGACAACACATTATGTATGCATGATAGCAGGAATATAGCTAAATTAGCAGAAATAACCCACAGTTCCAGGCTTCAGAATATAAAAGTTATTACCTCTTTTGTATCAAAGAGATAAGCTTTTTTTTTCATTGCTAGCATAGATGTCTGCAAAATATATTTTAATATGAATAATGGAGCAATGGGTGATTTTATTATTGTAAAAATATTTAGAGGTGCAACAAGAGAGGTTTAGAGGTGGATATTTGTAGTGGTTGGAAATCGACTTTAAAACGTAGGTCCCGGTCTAATCTGACCATAGAGCGTTGGGCGTAGGGCTGACAACCCTATCCCGCAAAGAGAAAACTAAAATCTAATGTTCAGAAATCTGCCAGCAGGCAGACGGTCTTGGCCCACCATTGGGCTGTTGCGCCACTGATGATAATAATGATGATGATGATGATGAGTATAGTAGTTGGGCTGTTGGCCGAGTGACTGGCGCTCGGTGCCACAGGATTCAGGTACGATTCACGGTGGTGCCATGTATGTTTGTAGTAGCTCGGAATCCACTGTAAATCGTAGGTCCCGGTCTAATCTGACCGTTGAGCGTAGGGCTGATAATCCTACCCCGTAAAGAGAAACCATCTCCTGTCTCGAAATATGCCCCTAGGCAGACAGCTTTGGCCCACCGTGGGGCTGTTGCGCCACTGATGATGATGAATATAGTAGTTAATAATATTTTTGAAGTCGTGATATTCAAATTCATATTTTCCGAAAATTCTTTTACGTAGTTATTGTTAACATTTTATTTGTTTAAAATGATATAACGTGCCGCCCCTATTTTATAAAAACACTGAAAACGTTATGTTTTTAAATAAAGGTACAAATCATTTAAAGACAGAAATGAGAGAAAATTTCTCTGAGGAATTTTAAATTAAAAGATATATTTCATTTTTGATTTATGACGAATTGTATCATAATTAACACATTCAAAGAAGCCGTGAGAAATATATGTTTACTATAAATTTTATTATTAATATTTGTTATCCTACAAAAATATTTTATAACAGTTACAAGGGGATAAGAAAAAATAATACAGAATCCATGCCTCTATTGTAGTGGAAAGGAAATCTGCAAACTCAACTTCCTTCTTTTAATAACTTAACGCAAAATATTTTGAATAATCTAAATTAGTTTTTAAAATATTGCACAAAATAAAATTAATAATAACTTAATTATTATTAAATAAAATAAATTATTAATTATTATTAAATATTGCCTGTTATTATTAAAATTAATTAGATTTAAAACATAAATTTAGTAATTTTAAACACCCAACGAATAAAATATCTTATTACTTTATATACAAATGATTTTAATTAAAATTAGAAAAAAAAATACTTTAAAATTAAAATGAAAACACTTATCTACAGGGAAGAAAAAATATTCCGACACCGGGAATTGAACCCGGGCCTCCTGGGTGAGAGCCAGGTATCCTAGCCACTAGACCATGCCGGATTCGATGGAAGTTAAGCATTTTGACTAATTATTCTTTCTTTTTTATCATAATTTGAAATTACTACACTTTTTTTTTAAATGAAATATATTGTTATGAATTTATCTTTTGCCTATTATAGTAGCAAAAAGTTTTCTGTGATGTTAACAACATTAATAAACAAAATACAATAGTACACGACATTATTTTAGAGGAATAAATAATTCTGGCAGTACATATACTTTAATTGTGAAAACTTAATTTGATGAGGATTTAATTAATGATAAAAATATGAGGATTTAATTAATGATGAAAATATGATGATTTAAGTTATTAAATAAGGTTGACTTTTGAATTATTTTTTTTATACTCTTGGATTTCAAATTATCAAATTCAGTTACTATATTCAGAAAGCAGAAACATTCTCAAAAAAAAAAAAATAATAATAATAATAAATAAGAATGAAAAATATTTTAATCTATTTAAATATCGTTATAGAAATATTTGACATTTAAAGAAAATATGTGGTAGTAGATAGATATGTATAACAACTTTAGTATGGTTTACTGAGAATTATTGCCTTATACCCTTAATATTTTACTTCATGATACAATTAAATAGTTTTTTGTTTTTTTGTTTTTTTTTTTTTTTTGCTTGACTCGTGGCTCAATGGGTAGCATGCGCCGTTGACAACACTGTTGTAAACACTGTTTCACAGACAGGGAAGATTCGATGGCATTTGGGATGTTCAGCATCTTTCCTCATTATTAAGATTGCCTGGTGGGAGTTTTTCCGGGTTTTCTCCCATACGATACGCAGAGTACCGAGGTGAAGGTGAGGGTGGATGCAAATTCTTGGAAGACGTCGTTCTTTTTTGTGTGTGTGGGGGGAGTATAATCATTGCTTTTCAGATTCTTCACCATGGCTCCCAAAGTTCAGCATAACCCTTTCCCTGTATTGTTTACATTTTTCAATTGTCTTGTGGCATCCACAACTGGTCCCTAATTGTACCGAATTTAAACTTAACTTAAATTCTTTTATTTTTTAATTTTAATTCTTTTTATTTTGTATTTTACTTTTATTTATTTTTAATATTTATTTTTAACTTTTTTTTGAGTACCATTTATTTAATTTAGAAATTTTATCTTGTAATATTTTATTTACTAACAATTAAGCAGCCAATTAAAATTGTAAACATATCTATGAACAAGTATAATATAAAAAAAAAAAACTTTTTTTTAAAGTCAATTCCTACTTTTTTTTCACTCTATTGAAGAAAGTCCTTTATACATAATTTTCATTCATTTTTTTAAGTTTATCTGGCGCCCTCTATTGGTAGATACATGCAACTTAAATCTAAAGAAACCTAAAATTAATTAATTAAATTTAATTACTGAATTAATATTTGCAAAAACTGCATTAACATAAAGTGTCATCCACTACAAGTTCAAAAAAAAATGTATTTGAAGTTGAGTGGATGAGTAAAAAGTATTTTATGAACGATTGTAAATTTGAGCAAGATATATATATAGGGAGAGTGCAAGCTAATAGTAGGAATTGAATTAAGACGAGGAGGTTAAGGGATCTATCCCCATTGGTACTCCGTAATCGGTATGCCAGTTTCCAGTTGCCCCGTCGTTGTAAGGAGCTAGAGACATTGTTGTTGTAAGGTGATGGGTAAAGAGGATATCAACTTGTTGTTGATGTTGAAGCCGTTAATGTAGTATGTTGTTGTTACATTAATGTTGAAGTCGGTGAAGTTCGGCAGGTGTAATTAATAAAGAAATTATAATAAACTTGTAGATAAAGTTAGTTTGGTGACAGAGAAAATGATGCACAGCACAAGTGATGCTGTTGAGACAATCTGTCGTGTTGCTATCTAGTAATTTAATTATTTATACTATTATCTATAATTTCGAATCTAAAGCAAAACAAATCAGATACTATTAAGGAACTAATTGCGTTGTGTTCTTTGATATTTAACCCAGGAAGTTAAAATTATACCTAAACGACAATCAGCGCGGTGTGTCCAATGTCTGCAGGAATTAATAAACAGGAAAATTACAATCATAAACATTAGATTTATTATAATAAAATTAGATATAAGCAAATGAACGTCGAAAGTCGAAATAAATTATCACACGAAAATGTCTACAAGAACTCCATTTTTTTTATCAACATAAATATTTCAAGTTGCTGTAAGTATCAAAAATGTCGTCCGCATGGCAAAACGTTCTGGATTAGTTTAATTAAAAAATGTCATACTCTACAACAGTTGTGTCTCATGTTACTAGTTCGGGATATATTATCTGATAGACCAGATTCGACGTTGTTAAAAATAGTTGATTGCATAAAGCAGACAAAATAAATCTAATCATATTTTCAACTTTGAATAAATAATTACTGCAAATAAACAACTGCAAATAAATAATTTGAAATAAGACAAATAATTTTTCAAAATACTACAAGTTTGTTTTAAAACCGTTCAGCAAAATAATAATTTCTTTCCCTCTCTTTCCAAACCATTTTTTTTTTTTTTTTTTCCTGTCTAAAAAGTAAGCGCATTAAATAATATGTAATAACTTTCCCTCATTAGTCAACTTAGTAACTTTAAAATGAAATTCTTAAACTCAGACAGCTCTACAAAATTTTCTTGAATTATGATTTGAAAAAATTATGAGTAATTGGGTGAAAATGAAACGAAATAATTTGTAAAAATGAAACAAAATGGTGCTTGAATTTTGAATAAAAAAAAGAAAATCACATAAAAAGTTTTAGGTGCTCAAAAAGAATACAAATATATTTTATGTAAAAGGTAAAAAAATTTTTAAAAAATTAACCCCAAAATAAAATAAAATTAGTACATGAAAGCTACTACTGCTAAAGCAATATTCCGACACCGGGAATTGAACCCGGGCCTCCTGGGTGAGAGCCAGGTATCCTAGCCACTAGACCATGCCGGATTCGTTTGAAGCTGCGCGTTATCAGTACACAAACAGTATATCGCTTTGACGATTCAATCATATAATACATTTGATTCAATCATACATAATCTATTCAATTAATCATATAAAAGTGATATATTTACTTTTTTTTTTTTTTTATATATCCATGAATGTGGTCTATATAAATTTTTTTTTTTTATTATAATTTGAACCAGTTACAAATAACTTTGATGAATTTTATTTTTATATTTATTTTTGCATATTACAAAAAGACAACACTTCATGTATGATAACAGGAATATCGATAAATTAATAAAAATAACTCAGAGTGCCCGGCTTCAGAACATAAAGTTTATCAACTCTTTTATATGAAAGAGATAAGCTTCTTTTTCCATTGTTACCATAGAGGTTTGCAAAAGATATTTTGTTATGAATAATTAATCAACAGGTTGTTTTTACTATTGCAAAAATATTTAGAGGTACAACAGAAACCAGCCCTAGCAGAAACAAAAATTATGAATGGCGTTATGATGGTGTTATTATGGCGTTTGTGATGATCAGCATCTTGCCTCATTGGTAAGATTGCCTGGTGGGAGTTTTCCGGGTTTTCTCCCATACGATACGCAGAGTACCGAGGTGATGATGAGCGTGAATGCAAATTCTTGAAAGACGTCGTTCTAAGGAGCTGGAGACGTTGTTGTGAGGCGATGGGTAAAGAAGATGGCAACTAGTTGATGTTGAGGTTGCCGAAGTCCTTCAGGAGTGATTAGTAGAAAGATGAAGGTAGATAGTGTGAATGATGCAGAGTTGAAGCTGAGCACTGGTGATGCTGTTGAAATAATAAAGTCGTAATAAATAACCACGCGAAAATGTCCCCAAGTTAACTCCTTTTTTTGATCGAAATAAAAATTTCAAGTTGCTGTAAATATCAAAAATGGCGTCCGCATGATAAAACTTTTTGAGTAAGTTTAAGTAAAATATGTCACACTTTACGACGGCTGTGTCACATGTTGCCAGTTTGGGATATATAAATAGCAACCTTCGTATCAGTAGAAAATGAATTGATAGGCCCGATTCGGCGTTGTTAAAAATAGTTGAAAGCATGATGCAGACAAAAAAAATCTAACCCAATTTTCAATTTTGAATATATTGTGGAAAATATTTTATAAAAATTACAACAGGTTAATAAATGATCCATGTTTTTATATATCTATCTTACATTTTTTTTATATAACTGCAAATAAATAATTTGGAATAAGATAAACAGTATTTCAAAATACTGCAACTTTATTTTAAAATCGTTTAGCAAAATAATATATATTTCAAATATTGAGCTTTTAAAAAAAATATTTATGCATCTAAACTTTTTTTTTTTTTGTTTACCTGTATAAAAAGTAAGTTTATTAAGTATTATGTAATAACTTTCCCTCTTTGGACAGTCTAAAAACTTTAATAAAAAAAGATTATCAGACTCAGACAATTCTACAAGCTTTCCTTGAATTATGGTGGTTGTTTATTTTCTACCTTGCGGTGGTGGAGTAAAAAAAAAAAAATAATTTTAAGTTTTAGGTGCTTAAAAAATATAATTATGTTTTAATAAAAGGTGAAAAAAAATCCAAAATGAAATTGAAAACTTGTATCCAAAGTTTAAAAAGAGTTCATTCCGACACCGGGAATTGAACCCGGGCCTCCTGGGTGAGAGCCAGGTATCCTAGCCACTAGACCATGCCGGATTCGTCAGAAGTTAAGCATTTTGACAAATGATTCTTTTTTTTTTTTTATCATAATTTGAAATTACTACACTTTTTTTTTTAAATGAAATATATTGTTAAGAGTTTGTCTTTTGCCTATTATAGTAGCAAAAAATTTTCTGTGATATTAACAACATTGATAAACAAAATACAATGGTACACGACATTATTTTAAAATAATAAATAATTCTGGCAGTACATACTTAAATTGTGAAAAACTTAATTTGATGAGGATTTAATTAATGATAAAAATATGAGGATTTAATTAATGATGAAAATATGATGATTTAAGTTATTAAATAAGGTTGACTTTTGAATCATTTTTTTTTATACTCTTGAATTTCAAATTAGCAAATTTAATTACTATTTACAGGAAGCAGAAACATTCACACACACAAAAAAATAATAATGAAATAAATTTTAATCTTTTTAAATATCGTTGTAGAAATATTTGATATTTAAAGAAAAATATGTGCTAGTAGATAGATATGAATAACAACTTTAGTATGGTTTTCTGAGAATTATTGCCTTATACCCTTAATATTTTACTTAATTATACAATTAAACAGTTGGGTTTTTTTTTTTGCGTGACTCGTGGCTCAATGATAGCATGCGCCGTTGACAGCCTTGTTGTAGACACCGTTTCACAGACGAGGAGACGCGATGGCGTTTGTTGATGTTCAGCATCTTGCCTCATTAGTAAGATTGCCTGGTGGGAGTTTTTCCGGGTTTTCTCCCATACGATACGCAGAGTACCGAGGTGAAGGTGAGGGTGGATGCAAATTCTTGGAAGACGTCGTTCTTTTTTTTGTGTGTGTGTGTGGGGAGGGGGAGGAATATAATCATTGCTTTTCAGATTCTTCACCATGGCTCCCAAAGTTCAGCATAACCCTTTCCCTGTATTGTTTACATTTTTCAATTGTCTTGTGGCATCCATAACTGATCCCTAATTGTACCGAATTTAAACTTAACTTAAATTCTTTTATTTTTTAATTTTAATTCTTTTATTTTGTATTTTACTTTTATTTATTTTTAATATTTATTTTTAACTTTTTTTTGAGTACCATTTATTTAATTTAGAAATTTTTATCTTGTAATTTTTTATTTACTAACAATTAAGCAGCCAATTAAAATTGTAAACATATCTATGAACAAGTATAATATAAAAAAAAAAACTTTTTTTTAAAGTCAATTCCTACTTTTTTTTCATTCTATTGAAGAAAGTCCTTTATACATAATTTTCATTCATTTTTTTAAGTTTATCTGGCGCCCTCTATGGGTAGATACATGCAACTTAAATCTAAAGAAACCTAAAATTAATTAATTAAATTTAATTACTGAATTAATATTTGCAAAAACTGTATTAACATCCAGTGTCATCCACTACAAGTTCAAAAAAAAATGTATTTGAAGTTGAGTGGATGAGTAAAAAGTATTTTATGAACGATTGTAAATTTGAGCAAGATATAAATAGGGAGAGTGCAAGCTAATAGTAGGAATTGAATTAAGACGAGGAGGTTAAGGGATCTATCCCCATTGGTACTCCGTAATCGGTATGCCAGTTTCCAGTTGCCCCGTCGTTGTAAGGAGCTAGAGACATTGTTGTTGTAAGGTGATGGGTAAAGAGGATATCAACTTGTTGTTGATGTTGAAGCCGTTAATGTAGTATGTTGTTGTTACATTAATGTTGAAGTCGGTGAAGTCCGGCAGGTGTAATTAATAAAGAAATTATAATAAACTTGTAGATAAAGTTAGTTTGGTGACAGAGAAAATGATGCACAGCACAAGTGATGCTGTTGAGATAATATGTTGTGTTGCTATCTAGTAATTTAATTATTTATACTATTACCTATAATTTCGAATCTAAAGCAAAACAAATCAGATACTATTAAGGAACTAATTGCGTTGTGTTCTTTGATATTTAACCCAGGAAGTTAAAATTATACCTAAACGACAATCAGCGCGGTGTGTCCAATGTCTGCAGGAATTAATAAACAGGAAAATTACAATCATAAACATTAGATTTATTATAATAAAATTAGATATAAGCAAATGAACGTCGAAAGTCGAAATAAATTATCACACGAAAATGTCTACAAGAACTCCATTTTTTTTGATCAACATAAATATTTCAAGTTGCTGTAAGTATCAAAAATGTCGTCCGCATGGCAAAACGTTCTGGATTAGTTTAATTAAAAAATGTCATACTCTACAACAGTTGTGTCTCATGTTACTAGTTCGGGATATATTATCTGATAGACCAGATTCGACGTTGTTAAAAATAGTTGATTGCATAAAAGCAGACAAAATAAATCTAATCATATTTTCAACTTTGAATAAATAATTACTGCAAATAAACAACTGCAAATAAATAATTTGAAATAAGACAAATAATTTTTCAAAATACTACAAGTTTGTTTTAAAACCGTTCAGCAAAATAATAATTTCTTTCCCTCTCTTTCCAAACCATTTTTTTTTTTTTTTTTTTTTTCCTGTCTAAAAAGTAAGCGCATTAAATAATATGTAATAACTTTCCCTCATTAGTCAACTTAGTAACTTTAAAATGAAATTCTTAAACTCAGACAGCTCTACAAAATTTTCTTGAATTATGATTTGAAAAAATTATGAGTAATTGGGTGAAAATGAAACGAAATAATTTGTAAAAATGAAACAAAATGGTGCTTGAATTTTGAATAAAAAAAAAAAAGAAAATCACATAAAAAGTTTTAGGTGCTCAAAAAGAATACAAATATATTTTATGTAAAAGGTAAAAAAATTTTAAAAAAATTAACCCCAAAATCAAATCAAATTAGTACATGAAAGCTACTACTGCTAAAGCAATATTCCGACACCTGGAATTGAACCCGGGCCTCCTGGGTTAGAGCCAGGTATCCTGGCCACTAGACCATGCCGGATTCGTTTGAAGCTGCGCGTTATCAGTACACAAACAATGTATCGCTTTTACGATTCAATCATATAATACATTTGATTCAATCATACATAATCGATTCAATTAATCATATAAAAGTGATATATTTACTTTTTTTTATTTTTTATATCCATGAATGTGGTCTATATAAACTTTTTTTTTTTATTATAATTTGAACCAGTTACAAATAACTTTGATGAATTTTATTTTTATATTTATTTTTGCATATTACAAAAAGACAACACTTTATGTATGATAGCAGGAATATCGATAAATTAATAAAAATAACTCAGAGTGCCCGGCTTCAGAACATAAAGTTTATCAACTCTTTTATATCAAAGATATAAGCTTCTTTTTCCATTGTTAGCATAGAGGTTTGCAAAAAATATTTTGTTATAAATAATGAATCAACAGGTTGTTTTTACTATTGCAAAAATATTTAGAGGTACAACAGAAACCAGCCCTAGCAGAAACAAAAATTATGAATGGCGTTATGATGGTGTTATTATGGCGTTTGTGATGATCAGCATCTTGCCTCATTAGTAAGATTGCCTGGTGGGAGTTTTCCGGGTTTTCTCCCATACGATACGCAGAGTACCGAGGTGATGATGAGCGTGAATGCAAATTCTTGAAAGACGTCGTTCTAAGGAGCTGGAGACGTTGTTGTGAGGCGATGGGTAAAGAAGATGGCAACTAATTGATGTTGAGGTTGCCGAAGTCCTTCAGGAGTGATTAGTAGAAAGATGAAGGTAGATAGTGTGAATGATGCAGAGTTGAAGCTGAGCACTGGTGATGCTGTTGAAATAATAAAGTCGTAATAAATAACCACGCGAAAATGTCCCCAAGTTAACTCCTTTTTTTGATCGAAATAAAAATTTCAAGTTGCTGTAAATATCAAAAATGGCGTCCGCATGATAAAACTTTTTGAGTAAGTTTAAGTAAAATATGTCACACTTTACGACGGCTGTGTCACATGTTGCCAGTTTGGGATACATAAATAGCAACCTTCGTATCAGTAGAAAATGAATTGATAGGCCCGATTCGGCGTTGTTAAAAATAGTTGAAAGCATGATGCAGACAAAAAAAATCTAACCATATTTTCAATTTTGAATATATTGTTGAAAATATTTTATAAAAATTACAACAGGTTAATAAATGATCCATGTTTTTATATATCTATCTTACATTTTTTTATATAACTGCAAATAAATAATTTGGAATAAGATAAACAGTATTTCAAAATACTGCAACTTTATTTTAAAATCGTTTAGCAAAATAATATATATTTCAAAGTATTGAGCTTTTAAAAAAAAATATTTATGCATCTAAACTTTTTTTTTTTTTTTTTTTTTTTTTTTTTTTGTTTACCTGTATAAAAAATAAGTTTATTAAGTATTATGTAATAACTTTCCCTCTTTGGACAGTTTAAAAACTTTAATAAAAAAGATTATCAGACTCAGACAATTCTACAAACTTTCTTTGAATTATGGTGGTTGTTTATTTTTTACATTGGGGTGGTACAGTAAAAAAAATAAAATCATTTTAAGTTTTAGGTGCTTAAAAAATACAATTATGTTTTAATAAAAGGTGAAAAAAATCCAAAATGAAATTGAAAACTTGTATCCAAAGTTTAAAAAGATTTCATTCCGACACCGGGAATTGAACCCGGGCCTCCTGGGTGAGAGCCAGGTATCCTAGCCACTAGACCATGCCGGATTCGTTTGCTTGTTATCATTAACAGTAAATGAAAAGAATACTATACTTACAGATGACTCTGATGAGGAAAGTAGTTTAAAGAATATTTTTGATGTTATAAATAAATTAACAGACAAATATCCAAAATTATATTTATTTCAGTTAAATGCTTTTTTTCAATATTTGAATTATAGTCAGCAATTAAATGTCGTAGTGGATGGACAAAAAGTGAATTATTAACTATCGATCAATAAATCACAATACCGAGAAAAAAAATTTTCTTTTCTTTTAAAAGATGATAAATAAAGTAAACTCTCAAGATTGAAAAAAAAATAATAATAAATAATAATAATATCCAGAAAAAAAATTAAATGCCTTATATAAATTCATCTATCCCCAAAAATAATGTCAAGTAAAGAATTGGAAATGATTAAAATTTTCTTTATAAACAACACTCATATTTGATAAACTTGATATTTTGGATAATTCGAATTTTATGAATTCCGCTTGGATTTGTTGTTTCAACTTTTTGGTAAAAAATGACCGTTTAATTTATTTTTCTTGTATATGTTGTTTCAATGATTTGAAATTTCATAAATTAAATATTATTTGTGTTTTACTTTTTGTTCTCAATATATGCAGTTCAATAATCGGTATACCAGGTACCAATCAGTATCATACTGAGAAACCGACAAACAAATTACAATGATATTTAATATCATTTATTTTTACAAAGAATCGTTCATTATATGACAATGAAATGTTATTTATTTTATAAATACGGATAATTCCATTTCATTGTGCTTTTTTTTATTTCTTAGTTTGACTATTTTTCAGAACATGAACATAAATATAATATATATTGTTTTTTTTAAAAACGTTTAATAGTTTCACAAAATTTGTTCAAGTAGTATACAAACAAATAAAAATTCCTATTTAAAAGTGATTTCCTTATTTTAATTTTGAGAAATTGCTTTAAAAAAAGAAATGAGTGAAAAAAATATCTTTCGACACCGGGAATCGAACCCGGGCCTCCTGGGTGAGAGCCAGGTATCCTAGCCACTAGACCATGCCGGATTCGTCGAAAGTCAGAGTGTTACAATTCTTGTGCAATTTATTTTAATCTTTTCTCTTGCGAAGCTATTTTAGATTACGAAGTAGAGTTCAGTTGGAAGATGGCTAAAATTAACTTTGCTAACTTCCTATTTCGGTCGCCTTTCGGTTCTGTGTGATTCCGGATACAGTTAGTCTGTATACAGTTAATGCACATTTAAAATCTATTGTGAATGACGAAATATTTACATCAGTAAATTGCACACAAAAATTAGGGAAAACTTCCAAACAGAAGAGTTGTTTCTAATATATGTTTGTATGCTAATATATGTTTATATATGTAAGAACTGGTTTTTTTTTTCCACCCTAAGAACGGAAAAATCATTTGGTGATCTTATCACTTATCTCAATCATTTTGAAGTTATTTACAGAGATTAATTCAAAATATCTTTATATATATATATATATAAAATTTATTTTTAGTTTGCCAATATATATATATATATATATATATATATATATATATTGGCAAACTTGTTGAACTTGTTGTGCGTACCATTTTTGTGTTATATTTGTTCTTTTTGGCTTATACTAGTGGAATCGTCTTTACAATCTTGTTATCAGAAATAAAACAAATTTTTTTTTGAAAAAAATATTTTTGATCCAGACAGAATATTTCAGAATATTCTGATACGGCGCATTTAATATATATACATGCAGAAAAAAAAACCTTTAACTTTCCTGTCATTACCATAATGTACTTTAATAAATGGTTTAAAAAAAAAACCCTAACACTAATGACATTATTTATAATATGACATCCCCACCATATAAATGATTTAATTTTTTTTTCCTTTTTATTGATAAAGTTCTATATCAAAATTCATCAATTCACTTTTTTTAAAAGAAATCTATAACACAAAGTGAAATCTTATCATCAGTAAACAGCAAAATTTGTTTATGTTATCTAAGCAGATGAGAACGCAACAGCTGAGCAATGCTTAGATAACACCATCCGAGGAAATGCAAAGTGATGCTATTCTACACCATAGATGCCTGTCTGAAATGAAACGTTTTAGCAGTGTTTCAGATGATTTTCAATATTTTTTTATGTACTTGTTAGTAGCAGGCAGGGTGCTAAGTGGCAATCATATAACATTGCTGATTTAAATAATCACTGTAACGTCTCGGCCTATATTAGACTTATAGGATCACTTTCAAGGTTCATGGGAACACTATAATTTTCATTTACAAGCACAATATATATATATAATATACAATATATATATATATATATATATATATATATACGAATAATGAATTCTGATTTTAAATAAAATTTGATCACAAGTGCACGATTAAATCACAAGAACAGTTTATTTCAGGGTCGAAGTTTTTCAGTGTTCTCGAGTCTACATTGTATCTAATTGCCTTGTCTGTGGCAGACCTTAATTATCACAGGAAACCACAAGGGGTTCACTTTGAAAAACAGGCGGAAACTCCGGGCTTTTCAGTCACTTCAGAGAAAAAAAAAATCCTCCCTTTAAGAAAATCCTGTAGTTAATAAATTAATTTTCCATCAAGACGAAGGGAAGGGAGAGGGGGCGTCAGCTTCCCTTCACTTCTCATTGGAGTAAACATTTCTTAGCTCTTGGTCGATCACCAATTACGACGGAACCAGTCATGGTATAGTTCATATTCAATCTGTAGTTGTTTCGACCTGAGAAGTTCTCATGGACATTCGCTAATTTCATGATTCTCCTCATACATGATACCGAATATCTGCTATCAAATTTGATGACAGGATGTTCTCATTAGTACAAAACACTAATTGCATGTAATATAACTACCCACAACACTGTTTGTCTGCTGTGAAATTTGAGTGATGGGTTGTTATTATGTACTTATCAAAGAATACTATACATTCCTCTCTCATGGAAATGAAATGCCAATACTCTTCCCGTGAGAAAAAATGCTACACACCAACAATACCACAAAATTCACTAAAGCAGAGATTCACATTTGCAACTATAGCAATCAAGCAAGCAATTTTAATAAAAAATACAAGCAATCATCAAGCAATTTTTATAAAAAATAAATTCAGGAAGTTTTCTTTGAAATGCAATTAGTTGTGAGATTATTTAAAATACAAATGCGTGTTTTAAATCATTTATTACAAATTAGGTTTAATCTAAAAAAACAATAATAATAAAAAAAAATATATAAACATTGTAAGAGCAAAACATTTTGAAAACTTGTTACATAAGATAAATTTGTGTGGAAAAATTGGCAACCGTCCAAGTCGGAAGGATTCAAACAGAGCTGTGAAATAGGGTGGATAGGTATTTTTGGTGGGGTTTTAATTACAAAAAAATAATTTTAATTTTGAATAATTAAAATTTTAAAGTACATGATATTAAAAGAAAAACTATAGGGAAAAAAATTCAGCAATAATTATTAATTTTTTTTCTTTAAAATTTATTTGCACTGCACAAGTTTCACTAACACCCTTCACAAATAATTGATTCGCCCATTTCCGCCTTTAAACCGGATGTTTACATTTCCACACAACAGGTGATCAAACTGTACTTCACTTTTCCATGATTTGAGTAAAAACCCGTAGACTAACAGTTATTTATGATTATTTTCTAACATATGAAAAATGCAATAGAGAAACTCTATTTAATTGTGAACATTTTTTGAATAAAATAGCACGCGCCTTACTTAATTACTGAACAAAAAATTCAATAAAATGTTTTATTTTTTGCTGTTGTTGTTATCGTGTCCATGGATTTAAAATATAAATATTAAAGTTAGATGAAGTCAAAAGTCTTCACGATAGCGGCCGCTAGCAATGGCGCCGCTTCACTATACAGGACTTCTCTTAAGTTGGCCTCGATTGACACCATACTCAATTGCAAAACATGGGGAGTGAGTGCTGGGCACTCCAGAATGTGCTTAGGTGTTAGGAAAGCATTATTTTTTTAAAAAGCTATTAGCAACTCTGGATTGTAGGACTGTAACTGGGTATGGTTAGGTTGAGACTTGAGACATAGGTTTGAGAACACACAGCTTTATTTACAAACGCGCAAACACCATACACATTTAAAGACATATAAATATATATTCGTGGAAGATTCCACTTCTAATTCGAAAATAACGATACTCAGGAACGCACTAGATGCACGAAACATTCTTCCTCTTTGGGGGAAGAGTCTGTAGGTTAACTTATATACAGGGTTGCGTTAAATATATTTTCTCTCGGGATGAGAGTCTGTAGATAAACTAAATGTTTTTCAGCGGCAGTGATAAATCACTTAGATCAACTAAACGCTGTACTTCCTCTCGAGCGAGAGTCTCAAGGCCTATTGACCATTTCTCCTGAACGCCACAGAGTGCGCTCTTGCTTAGGAGGAAGCACGGTTACAGCTTTAATAAAAACTTCCATAGCAGTATTACTTTTTTGCCGTTGTCCGTAGATAATCTAAAATTTATGTTATTTTTCATAGCAATTATGAAGAATCCAAAATAATTTGCATATAACCGTTGTAATTAATATATATAAAACTAATATTTCGATATATTTTTATATTCAAACCAGCAATGGTGATTAAAAAGGGTACGTCACACAATGGGGCAGCGCATGCGTATATGAAAAAATGCGACAACATATGTGTCTTTGAAAAAATTTTCAGTTGTTGTTTCTGGCATGTAAAAAAGTTTTCACTGTCGTTTCTCGAATGCAAAAATTTTTAACTAACTAATTTTTAATTTTTAAAAAAAATTTTTTAACTAAATTTTAACTTAATTCAAAACTTTCTATCGAAATTCTTATTTTTATCTTCTACTTTTCTAACAACTTTTAGTATACCATTAAAATAACGCTAGCAGCTTGTGTTTAATTTGGTAGTTTGTTAAATGAACACATACTGAAGCATGAAGTTTAGTCAAATTGTAAAAGTATACAAAACCTCTCTCTTATTATATAATTAATTATGTTTTCATAGCTATTAAGTAAAACACGTATGGTGTAGTTTTGCAAAACGAAAATAATTAGTTGCGATATACACTGAAGTGACAAAAGTCATGGGACACCTCTTAATATCGTGTCGGCCCTCCGTTCGCCCGGCGAAGTGCAGCAACTCAACGTGGCATGGACTCAACAAGTCGTTGGAAGTCTTCTGCAGGAATATTGAGCCATGCTGTCTCGATAGACGTCCATAATTGTGAAAGCGTTGATGGTGCAGGATTTTGGGCACGAACAGACCTCTCGATGATGTCCCGTAAATGCTCGATGGGATTCATGTCGGGCGATCTAGGTGGCCAGATCATTCGTTGGAATTGTCCAGAATGCTCTTCAAACCAATCGCGAACAGTTGTGGCCCGGTGACATGGCGCATTGTCATCCATAAAAATCCCATCGTTGTTTGGGTACATGAAGTCCATGAATGGCTGCAAGTGATCTCCAAGTAGCTGAACATAAGCATTTCCAGTCAATGTTCGGTCCAGTCGCACCAGAGGACCAAGTCCATGCCATGAAAAAACAGCCCACACCATTACGGAGCCACCACCAGCTTGAACAGTGCCTTGCTGACAGTTTGGGTCCATGACTTCGTGGGGTCTGCGCCACACTCGAACCCTACCATCAGCTCTTACCAACTGAAATCGTGACTCATCGGACCAGGCCACGGTTTTCCATTCATCTAGGGACCAACCGATATGCTCACGTGCCCACGAGAGTCGCTGCAAGCGATGTCGTTCTTTCAGTAAAGGCACTCGAGTCGGTCTTGTGCTGTAATAGCCCAAGAAAGCCAAATTTCTCCGCACAGTTCTAACAGGCAAGTCCCTTGTACGTCCCACATTGATTTCTGCGGTTATTTGACGCAGTGTTGCTTGTCTGTTAGAATTTACGACTCTTTGCAGACGTCGCCTGTCTCGGTCGTTAAGTGCAGGCGGTCGACCACTGCGCTGTCCATGGTGGGATGTTATGCCTGAAATTTTATACTCTCGGCACACTCTTGACACAGTGGATCTGGGAATGTTGAATTCCCAAACGATTTCCGAAATGGCATGACCCATGCGTCTAGCTCCAACTAACATTCCGCGTTCAAAGTCTGTTAATTCCCGTCGTGCGGTCATCATCACGTCAAAACCTCTTCACATGAATAACTTGAACAGAAATGAAAGCAAAGCACTGCGTATTTATACCTGTTCTACGCGATGCTACTGCCATCTGAAAATTTGCATATTGCTATCCCATTACTTTTGTCACTTCAGTGTATTAAACGAAAACATTTTTAACTAGGGTATATAAAAATAAATACAAAACTATTTTCTCTCATAAATTGGTGAGTGGTTGGATATGTAAGAATTTGCTGTGAAGTGGTTATATATGTATGAATTTTCTTTGAAAAAAGTAATTCCCTATATTGTTTAAAAGTATAACGAAATCTCACCACAATTCATTTGCATTTTCTAATGTCTTGAATATTAATACTGCTGTAGGTAATTTTTAAAAATTATAGCTTTTATTTATTACAGAACTATTATTATTATACAACAGCACCACTTTACAGAAGTATTATTACTGTACAACAGTATTATTATTGTACAGAAGTATTATTATTGTACACCACTCTTTGCATTATACATGAGACAAACACTCAATCTCTAATTCTGTTTCAACATATGTAATTAAAAAAAAAATTATTTTTTAAATATAATATGTTTTTCTTCCTTAAGATAAAAAGATAAATACGTAGTTTTATATTAAACATTTAAAAATAATTTAATTTTAAAGAATTATAAACGCTATGCAAAATTTTAGAATAGTGGCATTTTACGGATGTAAATGGGGAAGTATTATATAATATCAGTACTTATAACTCGGCTTCAGAAAATAAAATTCGTTAACTATTTTATATTAAAAAGATAATTTGGTTAAGTTTTATATCACCAAAAAAGCTTCCTTTTCATCGTTAGCATGGATGTCAGTAAAGCATATTTTAATGTCATTATTTAATTAATGTCATTATTTTAAGCATTATTTAATAATGAATCAATTGGTTGTTTATTTAGCATTGAAAAATATTAAGTGATGCAATATACATATATTGAATTCATTTTAAACTTTAGGTTCCAATCTAATATGACTGTAGAGCTTTTTATTATCTTATTCACTTTATTTTTTTTATTTAGTGAATAACACGAAGTATTATGAAAACACTTTTGTTAGTAATTTTTCAATTAAATAAAAACTCATTTCTTACTATAACGTTCTTTCTTTTTATTCCTTAATAATTTTTATTACTTTATTTTTATTTATTTATTATTATTATTATTTTTTATTGTTAAAAAAGATTTACGAATAAATGACTTCTCAGTTCTTTATTTTTTTTTATTACTCTGGCCACCAGATGGCGCCAGGCGTTTTTAATTTATATATATTTTGTTGTAACTTAAATGCTCTATTGACTTATTGTACATAGCTCCTTAGGATATCTTATTGTGTATGAAGAAATATTACAATAATTAATATATATATATATATTGAAGTGTCAAAAATTTGTATTTTTAAAAATTTCAATATATTTATTTCATGAACTTATATATTATACATGACTAAATCATAATAATAATAATAAAGCATGTGGTGTTTTTTTTTTTTTTTTTTTTTTTTTTTTAACCATATTTCTTTAAATTGAACGCTATGAAAAATGCAAATTGATTATGGAAAACACAGAAAAAATAAAATAAGTTATAAACTGATTAAGAAAATTTATATAAACATACTTCACTTCTATAAATGAAAATTATTATTATTATTATTTTTAACTGTTTGTAGCTGGATAATAGCAGGTGATATCTACTAAAATATAAATAATTATTGATCCAAAATGAAAATGAAAATTATGAGAAAAAATGGCAAGCAAATTATTATTTTAAATAAAATGTGTTGCCATTCGAAAAATCTTCTTGGCTAATTAAGAGCAAAGTTGCAACATTGACACTTGAAAACAGATACCGGTAGATATGCAGGTAGCGAGCAAGTTTCTCATATATAAACCTTTATGGTAATCATGTTTATTCTAATAACAATTATATATACATACATATATATATATATTTCAAATGTGAGAAGTATTCTTAAAAAAAATTATAAAATTGTTTGAAATACGTTATTCAGAAAATAATAACTTTGGATAATAGATACACAGAAAAAAAAATTGGAGGCCGCATCGGCCATAAGACCTCTGGCAGCCCAATAAAAACCAACCTTGTTATAAAAGTTGTCTGGAGAACAGTTCGTAAAAGAGAGCTCAAGGCAGCTTGTCAAATGTGTAAAATCCATAATGGTGTCTGAAGAGTACAGGATATAGTCAGGAATATTGGCGAAGTTAAAACTACAAAGGTGCCATTGTAAAAAGTCATGGCCCGTCAAAAGTCTAAATTTTGCATTAAAATCAGAGCGAGGAAGGTCCATGGGGAGGGAGGAGTGCAATAACGAACTCCAGACCTTACCCGTCACAACTTCTATACGGTCATTCCGGAGGGACATTTACAATCAATTTTTTAATGCACCACAGATTTGCTTGTAGAACAAAGTAAAAGGCAGTTGTTTCAAATTTCATTCATTTTTTGCAAGGATGTCAGCTTTTTCATTTCCTGGAATGGAACAACATTGCAGTGCCTAAGAATCCACTGAAGAACAATTTTCCAGCCGGTAGAAATTGATTTATTAAAAAGCATCTTAACTTCCTTGTACTGGGTAGGAATCACTTACAGTATGTGAAGCAATATTCGAAATAGCAGACTGGAAATCTATAAAAAAGGCTACTTCTTTAAGTGGTGTAGGCATATTTAAAATATTTAGAATAGATTATGGCCACAATCTCAGCATTGAAATTTGTGACATTTAAGCCCACAAAACTATATAAGGTAACAAATAAGGTGACAAAAACTATATACTATAACGGGAATATCGTTTTCCTTCTGCATGGAAAACAGCAGCCTTCTTTCCTATTTTGAAACCTAGTAAAGATCCTTCCAACCCTGAAAAATTGTCGCCCTATTTCTCAACTATCTTCTCCTAGTAAAATTCCAGATTCTACTATTTACAATAAATTAAATTTTTTCGTAACAAAATAATATTCTAACCTAATAAAATAATTGCGAATCTGTATCAAAAGTTCCTTATCTATGCAGAGGATGGACACAAAAAGTCCATAAGCTGGAGAGTCTTTGAGCACTAGGATGAATCTCTCAGATACCCTAGCGGCATGATGGCCCATTGTCTAGCGTTCTGGCCCTTGGTACCATAGGCTTTTCAGGTTCGAATGCTGGCGGTGGCATGGATGTTTGTTTGTGGTTCGGAATCCACGTTAAACTGTAGGTCCCAGTCTAATTAGCCTAAAGTATACAAAAAACGACCGTAGAGCGACAAACCAAACCACTCTTCATTAGCGCCAACAACCAACCCCATGGTGGCCAAGGCTGTCTGCCTACTGCCAGATTTCGATATAGGAGATATTTCCTTTTTATGCGGTAGGGTTGTCAATCTACGCGAAACGCACTAAAGTAACATTAGACAGGGAACTACAATTTAAACCGGGAACTACAATTGATGCCAAATTACCTAGTGTCTGCAATGCAACAGGTATTCCATTGAGTTCATTTTGGTATTCCATTGAGTTCCATTGCACACTGGGTGACGCTGTAAGTGTTGCATATCTGCCTCTCCAATGTTGAATGAACTCGAATTGATTGTAACAACAACACATTGAGAATATCATAAACAAATTTAAATTTTAAAAAGCCATTATTTTTGCTAACTGTTTATAAGTTGGGTATTAAATAAGATTAATCTAACGCGGTTTCACGACAAACGATATTGCGAACATCCGGTTCAAAACCCTTCTTCGAACAATACCTAAAAAGAATGCACCCCTCACCCGAACGGTATCCATTCGATCCCGCAAAATACCTCCACACCTGTAAAACGATCAAACCTTCAAATGTCCTGATATGCCTCCCCTATCAAAAAAAAAAAAAAATAAATAAATAAAAAATGCTCTCTACAAATGTAATAAATAATCTCCCCTAAGAATCGTTTGATTCCAAAAGACGAAATTAGAGGAGGGAGGTGCAGAACCAGTAATTAGAAGCTGACCTCGATTCCTCTTTGTTACGATCATTCCGGTTCACGCCCCCTTTTTTCTATAATCGTCTGCAAACGCGTCGATTTCCTTAATTGCCGGTTTCGAGTCACGCGCTTTTCACTTCTTGCTCCACCCTTGTGGATACCCCCGGTTAAAGTTAATAATCAAAAAATATATATCTTCCCTACCCCCTATCCCCTACCCCCCATTCTTTAGTTACAGTGCAGACACGTTTACCATTGCCAATCCAGACAAAGAAAAGATGGAGTCCTAGAAACAAATGAATAAAAAAAAAGAACATTTCTAGAGGGGGGAGGGAGTAAAAAAAATGGCGAAATTAAAATAAATGTGTGTGAGGAAGAGGCAAAGGGGGAGGGGGGTAGGTTGCAAATGGTAAGTAGCCCACCATACCGACTGATTATTACTCATCTTTTTTTGTGTTCGACTTTAATTACACGTTCTGATAGCTACAAGACTGCGTTAAGTTTTCATGAGAGGTTCTTTCTAATTGGGGGTTATGCCAATACTTTCAACTGAAGCAAAACGTCCAAATGCTGCAATGCCATGCTGTATGTTTTTAATTGCTGCATTAATTTACCTTTGATGTATAGCAGGCATCATTACCATTATTCATCGCGGTAAAAAATTATATTCTTTCGATCGTTGAATACTAAAATATCATTAAAAACTCATCTTGTTGCATGTCACTATTTACATTCATTAGATATCAATCTGGCACTGATATCTAATGGATCCGAATAGTTCTCGAAATATTTGTAAATCGTGGTAATTCTTGGACTCTGATGACACAAAAATATTATCAAGTTAAATGGTTTATACATCAAGTTAAATGGTTTATATAAAAAAAATTAAATCACAGTTCATGACGCATGTCAAAAATTTATCCCGAAAAAGTATTATTCTAACCTATCAAAAGTGTACAAAAGTTGCGAATTTACCATGAATTTTACCTTGAATAAGTATTATTTTAGCTCATTAAGAGACAACAAAATGTACGAAATTACCATAAATAAGTAATATTCTAGCACCTAAAGAGAGAACAAAATGTGAGAATTTACCAGGAAATTTACCATGGATAAGTATAATTGTACCCCATCAAAATGTGTGAATTTACCATGAATAAGTATCATTCTAGCACATCAAGAGAGAACAAAATGTGCGAATTTGCTATGAAATTTACCATGGATAAGTAGTAGTATTCTAACCCATTAAGAGAGAACAAAATGTGTGAATTTTGAATTTTATTCTTTATTTCTTTATTTTTTTTTTTTATTTCAATCTCTAGATTTGGTTTGTCGCTCTACAATAATTTTTTTTGCACAATTTGGACTAGCTAGACAGGTACCTACAGTTTAACGTAGATTCAAAACTACTAACAAACATCCAAACTCCAGGATTCGAACCTGAAGCCTGTAATACCTCAATCTCTAGAAGAACACAGTAAAGTTTTTGCTGGACTTTAACTAAACGTTCTGGTGGCTACAAGACTGCGTTAAGTTTTCATGAGAGGTTCTTTCTAATTGGGGGTTATGCCAATTCTTTCATCTGAAGCAAAACGTCCAAATGCTGCAATGCCATGCTGTATGTTTTTAATTGCTGCATTAATTTACCTTTGATGTATAGCAGGCATCATTACCATTATTCATCGCGGTAAAAAATTATATTCTTTCGATCGTTGAATACTAAAATATCATTAAAAACTCATCTTGTTGCATGTTACTATTTACATCCATTAGATATCAATCTGGCACTGATATCTAATGGATCCGAATAGTTCTCGAAATATTTGTAAATCATGGTGATTCTTGTGCTCTGCTGACACAAAAAATTCATTTTGATCTAATAACGTTAAATGGATTGTATATAAAAAAATTAAATCGCAGTTATGATGCATGTCAAAAATTTATCTTGAATAAGTATTATTCTAGCCCATCAAGACAGAACAAAATGTGCGAATTTACCATGAATAAGTATTATTCTAGCTTCACAACAGAAGCTGCCCCCTTTCCCTCCATCCATGAATAGATCACTCAGGGGATGCCCGTCTCGCACTGCAGGACATTGAGGATAAGTAACAACAACAACGATTATATCTAGGACGTAGTTAATAACGATTATATCTAGGACGTAGTTAATAACGATTATATCTAGGATGTAGTTAATAACAGTTATATGTTGGCTATAGTTCTAATTGTTATACCTACAATTTACTACAAGGCAGCATTACACAAAATTGCACGTTTGATTGTTTTAGGATAGGATGGCATCGGAGCATTGCCTATAATCAAAAGAACTTTAAATTTGTGACCCTTGACAAAATGCTTTTCTACGGATGTCGCACCTCGTCCAGTCCAAAGAGTTCGCTTTTGTTGTAGGTGAAATATGTGAGAACTACCGAAGACTATTTCTGTTATAATTAAGTTATAATTAATTTATAAACGACAAAATGGTACTTTTAACTTTGAACACCAAACTCAAAATGCAGAGAAAGCAGAAAAAATTCCATACTGAGGTTATAAAATTCGGGGAATTTCCCGTAAATGAAAATTAGATTACATTCCTAGTCTCCAATGTCGAAGTTTTTTTTTTTTTTCTTTCTAATGCAGCTGGCAAACACTTAGACAGTTTGGTCTTGGAGGCCTTAAGGCAAGCGCTGCACAGATTTTACATTACCCAGGGGGCGCGTATAACTTGAAGATAAGCCACGGACGCGGAATAACAATGCCCCCGCAACGCTCTACGAACATATTAGACGGGGGCCTACGGTTTAAAGTGGATTTCGAACCACTACAAACATCCATGGCAGCGACGGGACTCGAACCCGAAACTTGTGGCACCGAGCGCCAGAGCGCTAGCCACTCGGCCATTTCGACAGTTAATTTTTGAATATATGGATGCACACATAATGCATTTTTTTAATACATTGGTATTCACTGCTTTGGCCATTATATAATAAATGTATTTTGTAAAAGTGTGATAAATCTCACGGCCGGAAAAATATTCAAGGCCGGCAGCATGCGGCCCGAGGGATCAAGGGTAGGCTAATCGGATTGGTCGGGTGCGTATCAAGTGGGGTGAGATCGAGGAGTCTAGATCAAGGATTGGCCACGCTTGATCTAGACCAAGTCCAAGAACCTATGTTATCTCATGTAAGGAGGGAAAGGGGAAGACATCTTCTGATATGACGGCGAACCTGTCGGTAGAAGTTTGATTTGGCTCCGTGACGCTGACTCTTTACTTGATAGGGTCCAACGCTCTACAGTCATATTAGACCGGGGCCTACAGCTTAAAGTGGATTCCGAACCACTATAAACATCTATGGCACAGCCGAAACTCGAAACTCCTGTGACACGGAGCGCTAGTCACTCGGCCATCATGCCTATCCTTCAAACTCTTAGAAATACACAAATGAATTTTTATTAAAAAAGCAAAATTCTAAACCTGAACTCTTTTAATCTTTTGAATTATAATAAGGAACTTTATACAAATTACGGCTAGCAATACTTAAACAAGCATGACTAATCAAATATTTTTAACCACCGAAAATCAAACTTTGAAATAATCCTAAGTTAATTATTGCTGAAACAAAAGTTAATAGAAATATCTCATCCATGTAGCATAAATTTGGAACTTCAAATGTTGTCACTTAAGTAGAATTACTTGATTAGTAAATTATTAAACTATTTGAATTGACATGATGTCTCAAAATAGCTGGCTCTTATTATTATCTTATCTTAAAAAATAATTAAATATTTATAATTCGTTTAGAGGGGCGTGAGGGCCGAGTACTAGCGCTGTGGCGCTCGGTACCACAAGCCCCGGCGGTGGCATGATTGTTTGTAGTGGTCGGGAATCTACTTTAAATCGTAGGTCCCTATCTAATATGGTCGTAGAGCATTGGGTGTAATGCTGACAACCCTCTCCCATGAAAAGAAAACATCACCTGTTTCGAAATCTGCCAGTAGGCAGACGGTCTTTTCCACCATGGGGCTGTTGCGCCATTGATTATTATTATTATTATTATTATTATTATTATTTTGTTTATATTCGTAATAGAATTTAAACTCGCCAGCTTTCTGACAAAGAATTAGAATCAAGAAATACAAAACACAGAAAAGAGCAGCATATAATTATTGAATGATTTTTATCCTTGGATAAAATTATAACGGGTTGGAATTAATTAACAACCAGTTATTTAAAATCTATTAATGAATCAAAACATTAAATTCAATCTATAAGATTTGGATGCACATTTTACAAACTAAGAAATCCCGTCAACATACCACACTGGTATTCTTTAAAGACTTTCTTCTAGAAAAACCGGATATTTGGTCATCTGATAAGACTGAAACAGTACTTCCTCAATCTATTTATGAAATTCTTATCGCTTAGAGTAATTATAACTCCCATCAATCGCAAGATCATTTTACGTATTAATCTAATAAGACTGTTACGATATTCTGCTTTAGAACATTAATTAATTATAGCTAAGTTATATAAATAAATCCACAGTAAACCGTATGTCCGGTCTAATATGAATTAAAACTACTACTACACCACACCATTACTGCGTAGAGCTGAGTTTTTTCTTTACAGTTTGGGAATGATGTTGGGGAGAAGAAGTCTGATTGGGCTCAGTAATGCTCTACAGTCCTATGAGACCAAGTCCTACGGCTTAAAGTGGATTCCGAACCACTACAAACATCAATGGCACAGTCGAGATTCGAACCCGAGAATCGAGATTCGCCATCAGTCTTCAGGCCTAATAGGATTGTAAAACGTTGTTCGTAGGGCTGACAACCCTACTCCGAAAAAAAAAAGATAACATCTCCTGTCTGGAAATCTACCAGTAGGCAGATGAACTTGCGGCTGTTGCGCCAATGAAGAAATTACATAAATATGCAAGAGTAAATCACTACAAGTGTTTTTTTTTTTTTTTAGTTTCATTTCCTTAATTTGTTATTAATTTTGTATTTGCATAGATTCTTCAACTATTAAATGGCGTCCAGACGGGAGTACAAGTCGAGTCGACCCGAGGGGATCTCGTTCTGAGAGTCTCTGTCTGACTGCGAAAAACAAATCAAGTTATTTGTGGCTGTGATTGACAGCTCGGCATAAATGAGGTCCCTTTAATGTGCAAAAAAAAAATCGACTCTGGCCGGAGCGGGGTTGAGACACATGATTCTCTTGGAGGGTTCTGGGCTTGGAGCCAACTGGTTTATAAATGATTCGCGAGGCAGACTCGCCTGCTGTCTGGACGAGGCTTTACTGCAAAATGTATGTAGTGGATTGAAGGTTGCCAATAGTATACCTCGGAAGGATCTTCTATGCTATTCTAACATCATGACATGGCAACACCTGTAAAAGCAACATCATATTGATAATCACACTCTCCTTGCTGAACCTTAAATACTTTCCGCTTTACAGATTTATAGTGCTTATCACCTGGGAAATTTGTCGAATTTTCCCGATTGAGTGTTGTATTATTTAGTCAATTCTGTTATAAAACTTTTTTTGTGATTTGTGACAACTTGTGATTTGTTTTTTCATAGAATGAGTAACGTATGGTAGAAACTCAGTTAATTATTGTACTGAAAATAAACCAGTAAAGGAAAAAATGGAAAGAACGGAATTTTATAAGAAAACTTTTTTCTTCCAAACAGATACTTTTTGTTTTTAATGATGGACATTATTCTAACATGAGATCCATTGCCATTACTCCGATACAAACTGGAAACAACCTGTTTATTTGTTTGCCTGGTTTTCAGCTCAGATCTCCAACATTGCATAACTTTGCTTTTTCTACAGATAGTGTTTTTTTTTTGCTTACTTTAGTTATTATTTAGATTTCTTTTAGTTAACATCGTTTTTTTACAGATATCATTGTTTTAATAATAAACAAGAGTAAATCATTTTTTAAATTTATATTATATCATTTTTATTTCATTAAGGAAAACAAAAAAAATTTAAAAAGTATTATTTCGGGAAAATTTTGAGAATTATTTTCCTTAAATTTCTTTAAAATTATATTACATAATAAATATATATATAATGACAATTTTCGATAGCTAGTATTTTACTTAATAACTTTTATATTAAAGTGATGAAATATTATTGAGTAATTTTTAATCAAAAAACTATTAAATTAATTTTATTGGTTGTTAACACAATAAAAAGAGTAAATAGTTGCTAGGAATTCTTACAATACTGTAAAAAAAAGTTTAAAGCTTACAGAAAATAAATATGATTTATAATAATTATTTAATCAATCTTTGGTTAAACAACAGTTTTATAGAAAAAAGATTATTGCATATTAAAAAAAAGATCATTCGGATTAGGTAGTTAAACTTACTAAATCATTTTGAAACTTTAAAAAAAAATAATAATTAATTTCTTAAATTAATAGCAATCCTATTAATAACAAAAAAAAAATTGTAACTAAAAATTTGTAAAAAGTATTTATCGTAAAAATAAACCCTATCAATAACTATCTTTTGTAAATTAAAAATGTCCCAGTGGCGTATGGATGGCATCGGGAATTTCCCCTTATTTTGTTAGTACCTACTCACGAGCCAGAAATCGGGGAAGTCCCTAGCGTCGGGATTACCCGTGACTAATTATTTCTATTTCTATTACTATTACAAACTCTCATAAGACCAGTATAAACATATGCGTCTGAAACATGGTCACTAACAGCAAGAGAAGATAAATTGTTGGCAATCTTTGAAAGAAAAGTGCTACGAACTATTTTTGGTGGTATCAATGACAATGGAGATTGGTGAAGAAGATACAATTTTGAACTTGACAAACTTTTTAGAGATACTGACACTCTAAAATTTGTTAAACTGAACAAAATGAGATGGGCCGGTCATCTCATGAGAATGGAAAGTGATAGAGCTGCTTTGAAGGTTTTCAATGTAACCCCTTTTGGACAACGACCGAGAGGAAGACCGAAAAAGAGATGGATCGACTGTTTAGATTCTGATTTTAATGTTATTAAGATCAGAAACTGGAGGTCCACGGCCAAGAGGGCAGCCTGGCTGGATCTTTTAAAGAAGGCCAAAACCCACAACGATCTGTCGAGCCAGTCATGATGATGATTACTATTACTTCCACAAGCGATATATTTTTCATACATATGAATGCGTTCAAAATCTCAATACGTAATTTTTTTTTTTAATTTATCACCTTATTAACTTAAATTTATTAAATACAGATTTAATACGTTTTATTTATATAATATATATATTTTTTTTGTAATAATAAATGACAGGCCTTTCCTGTACTCATAGCCTCTCTGAGACCGAAACCCATTTAAGGTCAATTGCTTGCAGAATGTTTTTAAAAATATTTCTTCAGCAACTCGTGGATCAACGGTAACGTGCACAAGAGAGGTCAGATTCGAATCCGTTAGTGGCATCCGTCTCAGCTACTGCTTTCAAAAACAGAAGACTCGTTGAAGACTGTGACAAAGTATGGAAAATATTTTGCTTTTATAGTCAAACAACCTGTTGAAAGTTTTCCTGATTTTCTCCCATATGGTATGCAAAGGCGGAATAGTTACCGCCAAAAATCCGGCGTTGTCCTATTATATATATATATATATATATATATGCATGTATATAAAGAACACAGCACACCAAAGGAGAAATGGCAAGGAATGAACTAAAAACGGGATAATTTTTTACAACAAAATCTACAACAGTATTCGTCACACGCAAATCTCTCGATAGAGCAATCATTAGGGTGTTATAATAATTGTTATTTTTTGGGGGGTTTATGTATGCATTTCTTTTTTACTTTACGAATTTCCTGAACCACATGTTTCATATTCTGCTATTGTATATGTTGTATAAATTTTGTGTTCTTTTTTTATTCTTGGTTAATTTTTATAACTGCGACATTGTAGACGAGGAAGGGAATGCGATTTCCATTTGTGGAAATTCTCGAATTTTCTAACCCCAATATGGAATATTGTCTACTTTCCCTGCGTTTTGAGGTGTTCAAAGTGAAAATTTTGTAAATCTATGTTTTATTAATTATAACTGAAATATTTTTCAGTAGCCCTTACATAATGTCACATAAATCACCTATAACAAAAGCAAAAAGAAGGGTGATTTATTTGAATATTAGAATTCATATTTTAGTTCACCTTGCAACTGGACAAGTTACAACGTCTGCAGTTAAGCATTTCGATGAAAGGTAGCTCGAATTTAAAGTTATTTTGATCATAGACAATGCACACGACTGTCTGAGTCTCAGAACATTCAAACGTGCAACTTTGTTTTCTGCCGCCTAATACTACATCCTTGATACGACCGTTCGATCAAGATATAATTGCGACATTTAAAACATACTACCTAAAACGAACATCTCAATCCATTTTGGACAAACTGAAAGATGAAAAACAAACAGTCACTGATGTGTGGAAGAAATTTTCAGTTATAGATTCATCATCAATCAAATTGAATTATTTCAAGCTGAATTAAGACCATCAACTTTGAATGCATGTTAGAAAGTTCAACTTTGAATGCATGTTAGAAAGTTCAACTTTGAATGCATGTTAGAATTCAACTTTGAATGCATGTTAGTTCAGAATGCATGTTCAACTTTGAATGCATGTTAGAAAGTTCAACTTTGAATGCATGTTAGAAAGTTCAACTTTGAATGCATGTTAGAAAGTTCAACTTTGAATGCATGTTAGAAAGTTCAACTTTGAATGCATGTTAGAAAGTTCAACTTTGAATGCATGTTAGAAAGTTCAACTTTGAATGCATGTTAGAAAGTTCAACTTTTTGAATGCATGTTAGAAAGTTCAACTTTGAATGCATGTTAGAAAGTTCAACTTTGAATGCATGTTAGAAAGTTCAACTTTGAATGCATGTTAGAAAGTTCAACTTTGAATGCATGTTAGAAAGTTCAACTTTGAATGCATGTTAGAAAGTTCAACTTTGAATGCATGTTAGAAAAGTTCAAAATGCATGTTAGAAAGTTCAACTTTTGAATGCATGTTGCATGTTTTGAATGCATGTTAGAAAGTTCAACTTTGAATGCATGTTAGAAAGTTCAACTTTGAATGCATGTTAGAAAGTTCAACTTTGAATGCATGTTAGAAAGTTCAACTTTGAATGCATGTTAGAAAACTTTGAATTGTTAGAAAGTTCAACTTTGAATGCATGTTAGAAAGTTCAACTTTGAATGCATGTTAGAAAGTTCAACTTTGAATGCATGTTAGAAAGTTCAACTTTGCATGTTAGAAAGTTCAACTTTGAATGCATGTTAGAAAAGTTCAACTTTGAATGCATGTTAGAAAGTTCAACTTTGAATGCATGTTAGAAAGTTCAACTTTGAATGCATGTTAGAAAGTTCAACTTTGAATGCATGTTAGAAAGTTCAACTTTGAATGCATGTTAGAAAGTTCAACTTTGAATGCATGTTAGAAAGTTCAACTTTGAATGCATGTTAGAAAGTTCAACTTTGAATGCATGTTAAAGAAAGTTCAACTTTGAATGCATGTTAGAAAGTTCATTTGAATGCATGTTAGAAAGTTCAACTTTGAATGCATGTTAGAAAGTTCAACTTTGAATGCATGTTAGAAAGTTCAAGAATGCATGTTAAAAGTTCTTTGAATGCATGTTAGAAAGTTCAACTTTGAATGCATGTTAGAAAGTTCAACTTTGAATGCATGTTCAACTTTGAATGCATGTTAGAAAGTTCAACTTTTGAATGCATGTTAGAAAGTTCAACTTTTGAATGCATGTTAGAAAATGTGTTAGAAAGTTCAACTTTGAATGCATGTTTTTCCCTAATTTTACGTTTGACATTTTTTTTTTCAAATGAAAACTTGTATCATGGTTTATTGTATTTTATTTTTTAACATCCTAACATGAAAACTCATGGTTTATTGTATTATTTTTGTTGATTTCTTAGGCCTGAAACCAATCTTCTATTTTCCTCATAGATACATTTCTACTATGTCCAAAAAGTAAGACCAATTTTCAATTTAAAATTCACGGGGCTTATGGAATTTCAATTTTTTTTTTCTTTTTTAGGTTGCTGGCACTGTCCTTGACATCTGTGTGAAATTTGACGCTAAAATATTCATTAGTGTTTGAGTTACGCTTGGCTTCGTGAGACCTAAAACGGATTCCGGCGATTTTTGAAATGTCTGAATGAATCGAGCAAAGAACTTGCATTCAATTTTGTTTGCGGAAACGTATAGAATGCTGCAGAAGGCATTCGGAGAGCATTCCTATATCGGAAAGAAATGTTTAGAAGTGGCATAAACAGTTCAAAGAAGGCAGAGAACGCGTTGAAGACAAAGAGCACTCTGGTCGACCATCCACCTCAACCGACGAAGCTCACATCCAAAAAATTGAAGATTTGGGTGCTTGCAAATCGTCAATTTGCAAACACTAATGCAAATGTTAGAATTTCAAAAGGATCGGTCAATTCCATTTTGGGCCTCAAATGCGTCAAACCTCGATTGATACCGAAAACACTGAATGCGCCAGCTCACACTGCATTGATTCTTCGTGACTTTTTCGCCAAAAATGAAAGACACATCATTCCACAACCACCGTATTCACACTGTTCGACTTCTGGCTATACCCTAAATTCAAAAGATTACTCTGGGGACACCGTTTTGAGTCGATTGAAGAGATTCAAGGTGAATCGCCGCTCGCTTTGAAGGCCATTTCTGCCTATGACTTTTTAGTATGGATGGGTATAAGTTGGTATAAGTGTATTGTGTCCGGAGGGGATTACTTTGAAGGCGATGAAATAAATTTGGAAGAATAAATAAAGAGTTTTTGAAAAAAAAATAATAATTGGTCTTACTTTTTGGGCACAGTATATATATATATATTTCAAATGCGGCTGGCAAATACTTAGACAGTTGTCTTTGATACCTTAAGGCAAGCTCCGTACCAACGTTTCTCACTTAGCACAATCCAGGAAGAGAATGTAGCTTGAAGATTAGCTACGGACGTGGAGGGGCATGCTTCTAGTGGTTCGGAATCCACTTTAAACCGTAGTTCCCCGTCTAACAGGTTCGTAGAACTTTGAGAAGGTATTGCCATTCCACGTCCGTAGCTATATATATATATATGTGTGTGTGTGTGTGTGTTTATGGGGTAGGGTTGTCAGCTCTACGTCCAGCGCTGAACAGTCATATGAGTCCGGGACCTAAGGCTTAAAGTTGATCCCGAAACACTACAAACATGGCACCACCGGGACTCGAACCCGAAGCCTGTGGCACCGAATGCCAGAGCCATATATATATATATATATATATATATATATATATATATAATATCATATTTATATATATCTATATATATATATACTCGTATATATATGCAGTGAATAACATGAATATGTTGTCTCTCAGGGTACATTTCCAATACATTTGAAAAGCGATCTAAGAATAAGTGAATTTTGATGAGGGAAGGGCCCCCGTTTTGCGTCGGTCGCTGTTGACCACGAAATAACAGCAATATATAACAATTAGAAAGCAGGCTTCGCGTCTGTTATTTGCAGACTATTCATTAATTACACGTTCTGGTTACCTCTCAGAGCCGTGATTTCGGCCTGCGCTGCTCATGTAATTCGAATGCCGCTAATTGTTGGTTCCCATTGCGAATCGCCCTCCCCATTCTTTTTTTCTTTCTCTTAATTTTTCTTCGATTTGTTTCTTGCTTTTCTTCTTTTTTATAAGTATTTTTTTCTGCTCTGAGAAAGTAGCAAAGATTCCATATGCTTTGTTTCGATGTTTGCCAGTAGATTTTTTGAAGCTTTTTCGGCCGTACTGTTTTATAATTTGTATGTTTTAAAGGTTTTTCTGTATTAATAATAAAAATAATTAATTGATATATGTAGCTAATTATGTAAATAAATATGGATTTTTTTCGTTAATTGTTATTTATTCGCTAAATTATTTAATTAATTATTTAAAATAATTTTGTGGCTTAAATATAAGCCCAATTTACACTGTACAGCAAAAGTATAAAAATACCAGCAAAAAAACTAGTATTCAATTATTATAAGCCAAATAATTTTTTAGATCAATGGAGAACTCATACTTGGAAACAGAAATTTCCAAATAATCTATACTACTCATTCAGTTTTTTGCGGCATGATGTCCAGTTGGCTGGCGCTCTGGCCTTTGTTACCACAGGCTTCAGTTTCGAATCCTAGCAGTGGCATGGATGATTATGCGTGGTTCGGTATCTACGTTAAACTGTAGGTCCCAATCTAGTTAGCCCAAAGTGTGTACAAAATGATCGTTGAACAAAAAAACCAAACTTAGCTTAGGAAGTTGTGGAGTGCACATTCTAACCTGAAAAATCTGTTTTTCAGGCATTTCAGCCTGACAAATTATCTCGATCACAATTTGCATCGAGTCTACTTGCTTTTCAGGTTCGAATCTTGGAAGTGGCATGGATGTTTGTTAGTCGTTCAGAATCCACATTAAACTGTAGGACCTGATCTGTTTAACCATAGTGTGCACAAGATGGCCTTAGAACGACAAACCAAACAAAACCATTTAGATTTATATAAAAACTTGAGCTGCTATGGAATAGCTGAGAAAAACATATATACAATGCCGATTTTAACAATACAATCCGATGATTACATAATAATGTACTTCTATAGCTCATGTTGTTTGAGTTTGTTTGTCGATTAAAGAAAATTCTGTTTTTAAAAGCTACTTTGCTTTATTTCTTAACAAAGTAACTTTTTCAAAACAAATCATATATTATGAAAAAGGTGCTCATATTTTATGAAAAAGGACCTGAATGGCCAAGTGGCTAGCGCTCAGGCGCTCGGTACCACCGGGTTCGAGTCCCGGCGGTGCCATAAATGTTTGTAGTGGTGCAGAATCCATTTTACCCCACAGGTCTCGGTCTAATAGGATCGTAGAGTGTTGCGAAGGTATTGTTACTTCAAGCTACTACTACTTACCTTCAAGCTACTACTACTTACCTTCAAGCTACACGCACCTCCTGGGTAGTGCTAAGTGAGTAACGTCGATGCAGCGCTTGTCTTAAGGTATTGAAGACAATTGTCTAAGTGTTTGGCAGCTGTATTAGAACAAAAAAAAAATGTTTTTTGAAAAACATATATAATAAAAATTTATTACCAAGTTTCGGGTTCAAGTCCCGGCGGCGTCATGGAATCCACTTTCAACCGTAGGTCCCGGGCTAATATGATCGTAGAGTGTTGTGGGGGTAGTGCTACTCGCGTCTGTAGCATGTTTTCAATTTACATGTGCTCCCTGGGTAGTACTAAAAGGAGTAACAGGGTTTCGTCGGTGCAACCCACACGCCATGCTTTCTTCAAGGCTACATTAAACTGTATGTCGCGGTCTGTTTAGCCCTCGTGTGCACCAGATGACTGTAGAACTTCAAGCCAAACCAATCTTCAAGGCTAGTTTGTAATGGGCTGCTCACAGGAAAATGGTCAATACGACCCAGTACTCGACGTAATTAAAAAAAAAAAAGTATAAAAAATTATTGTCGTATTTACTTTCCATCTAGAATAAAATAAAAATATTTTGCACTTAATTTTTGGGAAGATTTTGACATTAATTTATTTTATGGATTGATTATGAATAGAATTTTTTTATGTATATTTTCTCATTAATATTTTCTCACTTACATTGTTTCTTTTACATTAAATCAGAAAAAGAAAGGCAATTGATGAAGAACTCTATTCCTTAATACGATATATTTTTCGAAATCACTTTTAATCCAATATGACTGGAAATTTGTTTAAATATTTTAATATAGCATATACTTACCTAAAAACAAAAGAAATTAAATTTATCTTTAAAATAAAAACGAAAAATAAATATACATTAAAAGTTGTAAAAACTTTTTTATTTCAATTATACAAAAATTAATAAACATCAATATATTGCACAAAACTAATACAGTAATATAGTACAATTGAAAAATATGAGAATAAAAATAACACAATTACTTCATTTAATTAACAACCGTTTTGTGCAATCTACAATAACTCGTATAACCACGGGTAAAAAATGAAAATATTTGGAATGGCACTACATATCACAAAAGTGGAAAGGGGGCAACAGAATATAGATTTAATGCAAATATTTTGACGAGCAAATTGCATTTATAATTTTTTTTCTCAAATACTAAAAAAAAATGCCTGAATATCTTTCTTAATAAAAAAAAATAATAATAATAATTTTACCACTACCATCAAAAATAATATATTTATCGTGTATTTCAATAAAAAGCACCTCTGACAAAAATATTTAAAATTTGTAATAATTCTAAAACAGCTAAACAACTTTTATAAAAAAATAAGAACAACTCATTGAAAACTTCAATAAAAAATGCAAATGAATTAAAATAAAACTTCGAATAATTCTAAAAAAAAATTAACATTTGATTGATAATAACAATTGCTCCACATAATTACAATGTTGATGATGTAGTAAAATGATGTGGTAAACATGAACATTTAATAATTATAATATAAAGCTTTAAAATTTTTAAAGTAAAAAATTGTAATCACAAAATATCTCGGCTACCTCCTCTCGTTCTCAAAATTTTCAATTGGCTATAATTTTTGGTTTTCTTATTTTAAATTTAATTTTAAAATAAAACAAAAATAAGAAAGGGTAGTAAATAAATTTATTTGTTGCCCTTTTTATTTTATTTATGTTCTATGTAATACTCAACAGAACAGGAAAAAATTCCAATTAACCTCAATAAAAAAAAAATTTAATTAAAAAAAAAAAAGAAATCCTATAAGAATTGAGGTTTTAGTTTATACATATATGTATGCATCACAAAAGAAACGATGTATCAAAATCATTTTCAAAATATTGCACATAGAAAAATATTAATTTATTTTTAGCTTTCATTTATTATATATACATCACAAAAGAAAATATCAAAATTGTTTTCAAAATATTGCCTCACGAAGAAATATTAATTTATTTTAAGCTTTTATTTATTATATACACACAAAAGAAAATATGCATCAAAATTGCTTTCAAAACATTGCACACAGAAAAGTGTTAATTTATTTTTAGCTTTCATTTATTATATATATATATCACAAAAGAAAATATGTATCAAAATTGTTTTCAAAATATTGCGCACGAAAAAATATGAATTTTTTTTAGCTTTCATTTGTTATGTACATCGCAAAAGAAAATATGCATCAAAATTGTTTTCAAAATATTGCACACAGAAAAATATTAATTTATTTTCTACTTTCATTTATTATATATACATCACAAAAGAAAATACGTATCAAAATCTTTTTCACAATGCTACACACATAAAAATTTTAATTTATTTTTAGCTTTGATTTATTATATATACATCACAAAATAAAATATATATCAAAATTATTTTCAAAACATTGCACGTAGAAAAATATTAATTTATTTTTAGATTTCATTTATTATATATGCATCACAAAAGAAAATATGTATCAAAATCGTTTTCAAAATATTGCACATAGAAAAATATTAATTTATTATTAGCTCATATTTATTATTAATACATCACAAAAGAAAATATGTATCAAAATTGTTTCCAAAATATTACACATAAAAAAATATTAATTTATTTTTAGCTTTCATTTATTATATATACATCAAAATCATTTTCAAAATATTGCACACAGAAAATTTTTATTTATTTTTAGCTTTCATTTATTATATATACATCACAAAAGAAAGTATATATCAAAATCGTTTTCATAACATTGCACACAGAAAAATATTAATTTATTTTTTACTTTCATTTATTATATATATTTCACAAAAAATATGTATCAAAATTGTTGACAAAACATTGCATATAGACAAATACTAATTTATTTTTAGCTTTCATTTATTTCATAAAAAAATATATATATATGTATCAAAATTTTCAAAACATTGCACATAAAAAAATAATTTTTTTTAGCTTTTATTAAAGATTTGTAAATGCTTATTTTTGTTAACAATTTCTAAGAACAAATCTTATATAATATTTCACTACCTTAATTTATGTAGATACTTTGGATAATTTATTTCTATATATTTAAAAAAAAAAAAAAAAAATTCTGGACATTCCTGTTAAAAATATGTTTCAATTAGTAAAAGATCCCTTTAAAGATCAATTGTCCCAAAATGCAATTTTTAGTTGATTCTCCGAACAATTTTTAACTAGATTTCGAATACCAATTTCAAGCATTCCATATAATTTTTTTGATTACGATTACGATAAAAAAAAAAACGATTATCGATCACAAACGATTATGATGAAAAAATCACCAAAATGTAAGAAATTTAGAATTTTTCGATTTAAAATAAAAAAAGAACAAAAGAAATTAGCTAAAGAATTTAAATAATAAGAAACTTAATTTAATTAAAAGTTAGTTAATTAATTTAATAAATTAAATTAATTAAATTAAATTCGAAAGGAAGCAATATTAATAACTTTGCAGGGGAAAAAAATTAATGCTAATATGTTTCAAATTTCAGTTTTATAGTAATTTCTTAGGTAAATTGTGGTTTAATTAACAAGAATTTTCATCAAGATCGATTATTAAACAATCAGAACTTTCCTCAGATGTATCAATGGTGTAAATTCGATGAGCAGATTTTGGTGAAAGCACTTCTGCAATCTTGATGGTCAAGGGTTTAATATAATTTGAATCTTTAAGGTTATCTTGTTGAGGTTTCCCTTCAGATTGATTGTTGTAATCGTTATCTGTCATCTCCATCGACTGTTTCGAAGATTTTTCGCAATAATCGTTAAACATGGAATTGTTTGATTCAACAACATGTGTTAATTTCTCCTCAGAAGATCCTGCTTGAAAATAAGGATACATCACTCCACCTTCGTTCGTAATTAATGATGCTTCTTTAATGGATGACTCATCTAGTGACAATCCACTTGCAACTTCATCTTCTTGAGATGCTATGCCATCAATTGGAGACCTAACTAACTCAACATTATCATCTCCTCTTGATAACGTTGAGTTAGTTTTTATGGTTGACATAAACAGTCTTTCACGTTTTGATTTTCTTTTTCTTTGCCTTCTGTTTGTAACTGTTGCAGACATAAGTTCTTCTCCAACTGGCTGTCCTTTTGAGGTTCGAGATGTTGGGTTTGCATCTATCAGCGACCCTTTTTCTATTATTTGTCCTTTCTCTGAAACCGGATTTATATCAGTGCATTTTTGTTGCATTCTTGGCAGCATTGATTTTTTACTATTTAAGGCAGTCTGTCCTCTTTTATTTGGTAGTAATAATCTTTTTGTTTCTATTAGATTCTTATTATCCATTTGTTGTCCATCATTTGGTGAAGATATATCTGTATCCATTGTCTTCATAAAAGACATTGCACTAATCTGCGATAACATTCGCGGTAACAATCTTGCATTCATTGTCTCTATTACATGCTTATCATACATTTGTTGTCTATAATTTAGTGATTGTATACCTGCATCAATTGTCTCATATTTTGCACTCATCTGACGTCCATTATTTGGTGATGATATTCCTTCATTCATAAAAGACTTTGCACTCATCTGACGTCCATCCCTTGGAGATGATATTTCTTCATTCATAAAACATTTTCCACTCATCTGACGTCCATCCTTTGGAGATGATATTTCTTCATTCATAAAACAGTGTGCATTCATCTGACGTCCATCATTTGATGAAGATATTCCTTCGTCCATAAAAGATTTTGCACTCATCTGACGTCCATTCTTTGGAGACGATATTCGTTCATCCATAAAAGAATTTGCACTCATCTGACGTCTATCATCTGGAGATGATATTCTTTCATATACAGGAGAATTTGTTCTGATCTGACCTACATCATCTGGAGATGATATTCTTTCATACATAGGAGAATTTGCACTCATCTGACGTTCATCCTTTGGAGATGATACTTCTTCATTCATAAAACATTTTGCACTCATCTGACGTCCATCATCTGGAGATGATATTTGTTCATACACAGGAGAATTTGTTCTGGTCTGACCTACATCATCTGGAGATGATATTCTTTCATACATAGGAGAATTTGCTCTCATCTGACATCCATCATTTGGCGATGGCCTTCCTGCATCTATTATCTCTTTTTGATGCTCATCATTAATTTGTTGTCCATCATTTAGCGGTGATATATCTGCATCTATAAACTTCGTAGAAGACTTTGCATCCTGCACTCTAGCTTCTGTTACTTTAATTGGACATTCTGTTGCAGTTTTTTGTTCTCCTTTTGAATATGATGCAAGTTCTGTTGAACACGCTTCTTGTCTCTCTGCTAACGATACCTCTTTTGCGTCTGATGCTGGCATTAATAATTTTGGTTTTCCAGGTTTTGATTGCACTTGATATATAGTTATATAACGTTCTGATTCTGTTTGAGGGATTTCGTGGATTTTATTAAGATGTTCATGGAGCAAGTGCACCTTTTCGAAATCTTCCAGGCAGATATTGCAGGAATATACTTTTTCAATAGGAAGAAAGCTGATTGGATTTTGAAAAAGAAACAAGCTTTCACCATCTCTCATTTGGTTACTTGCAAGGCGTTCACAAGATGGAACAAATTCCTCTCTGATGGTATTGTCTTCTTTATTCTCAATTTGGGTACACTTCGTGTTAGATTTTGTGTTTATGTCGCTCGCACCTTGAAAAGAAAATAAATATTAAAATTCAATTAGAAAAAAGATAGGAAATTAAAAAATAATGATGTTAAATATTGTGACAATTTAAAATATACCGGATGGTTATGATTTAGTCTTGCAGCAGAAAGCTGTCAGAAGGTTGGCACGTAATTTAGAATACAGATTATGGAAAAAATGCCAACACAAATTACTTATGAACTGTCTACTAGGAGAAGATTTTTAACTATATACGACAAAAATTACTTATGAAAGCACCTACATGCAAATGACGTTCCAAGAAATACAAAATGCAATACAAGTGACGTACAAAGTAGTACCAAATGTCTCAAGTATTGCGAATAAAAATGCCATTCAATTCAAATGTAAGCAGCCAGTTTAATCTATTGATCGTAATAAATTTTATAATATATGGGTCTTTATAACATTTATATATTTCTGCGTTGTACCGTCTTCTCCAACAATCACTTTCTCTAACACCTCCAAGAATAGCCCTTAAAATCTTCCCCTCAAATTTACCTAAATGGGGCTCATCAGATCTTGCCAAAGTCCAAGCTTCAGAGCCATAGACAAAAATTTAGTTTTTCTAATGATTTAACTAAAAATATATAAATAAATTACCTGTATATTCTCCAGAAATCTCAGTGACCTTGTTGTAGGGCCTGTTGCTTGCTTCAGAGCCTGCAGTTCGAACAAAATAAATCTTACTCAAATCATCAAATGCATTTATTTCTGGAAAATATTTTACCATCATCGCCTTATGTTTAACTGAACTTGAGTGAGATATGACTTTATATTTCGTACGCAGTTTTAGCTTGCAGCAAAGGCAGAAATAATACTCAACGTCATCAAAGTTTGCAAAGAATTCTCGAAAACGCACATTGTAAATGTGACTTGGATCCCTGGCGTGGATCTCGAGTGTTTGTACTGATTCCGTATAATACTCACAAGCCTTGCAGCGTAAAAGCACTGGACGAAATGATAAAAAGTTTTTAAATCTGCTTTTGGAAGCACTGCTTCCCTCTAACACATGATTATAATACTCAACTCTGAGCAAGTGCATGACATCTAAAAGATGTTGCTGCATTTCAGTATGACATTTGGTTTCATAGCAGCACAGCAGGCAACACGATATGCCATTCAGTTCGCTTATTAAAAGACTTGGTTGTCGTTTCCTATTCTTTTCAATATGAGTGTACAGTTTATAGATAGAATCTGCAGAGAAACGACAGATCCGACATTCATAGATCCGAATTTTTGGTTTGCTGGGACATGGTTTTCGATAAGCATTTCCATAACCAATATATGTCGATAAAACTGGTTGATAGATATTTTTGAAATAATTATTGACTTGTGAATTTTGTATATGAGCATCACTAAAAGCTTCAGTTGGACGTGAATCTTCTACAGTATGAGAAGACAAATGTTTATTGTGACCATCGGCCACAGTTGCTTTTATACTGCTGTTACCTAAATTCAAACGTCTTGAACCATGAAAAGAAGCATACGATGCAGCATCATTGAAAGCTGTAGTTGCATATGAATCTTCTACAGTATGAGAAGGGAAATGCTTATGGTGACCATCGGTTGCAGTTGCTTTTGCACTGATGTTACTTGAATTCAGAAGACTTGAGCCATGGAAAGAAGACGATGAATTTACATGGCTTGATGCACCAATAGAATGGGAAGTTAAAGGACTGTCTTTGCATTGGAGAGTTATTTCATTAGAATTATCAATAGGACTTACTGTAGTGAAATTTTCTGGCAAAAATAGAGAATTGCAATGTTTGTGTCGGCCATTATTCTGACCAGGATAGTTTGGATCATGGAATGGTCTCATAACATTTGAGTGGTGTTCAGGCCAAATATGCAGGCAGAAGTTGTCTTTAAAGCTATCTTTTGACTTTTGAGTTTCTATCCCAGGTTTGGCATTTTTGTTTAAGACTTCTAAAGGATTTACTGCCAACGGATTTCTTGTGTGATATTGAACAACAGGAACTTCGTTTTTCCTTGCATGCATTCTTTGCTGGAGCATTTGATTATAACACAACTGAGCGTTGTAATTATTGAAGTACGAATCATGATTTATGTCTGGTTGGTTTTGAAAGTTATTTTCTCTACAAGGTACAAGCATAGGTTGCATTGAAGGGACATTTATTATTGGTTGAAAGTTTACCATTTTAGGTTCAGACTTCTGTGATTCCTTCAAATTCTTCAATCTTATACAGTGAATCCTATGTCCATTTAAGATAGTCACAGACTCGGAAGAAAAATCACACAACTCGCATTGAAATCTTGTTTGTGGTGTTGCCAATTTCTGCCTCTTTCTAGCAGAAATGTTGGGTAATTTATTATGTTCAAAATCATAGGAAGGTTGAAAGTTCATTTGTAACTGTCTATTTATCGATTCCATTCTATTGCCATACATGCTTTCTTCTCCAGTAAGACTGGTTAAAGTATTTCCGCTCTTGTCATAGTTAATTCCATCTAAACTCGACGATTCTGGTCCAAAATGGTTACGAATTTCACCTTTGGAGCAATATGTATGGGTATTCAAAATAGTATCGTCATTTATTTGGTGAAAATGTTGAGGATTCCTTTGTAATTTTTTCTTGCTGAGATCCATAATATTTAAGTTGCCATCATTAATATTTGGCTGACAAAAATTTGAAAACGGTAAGGCTGGACCTGTTTGCAGTTGTCTTGTATTGGTGGCAACATTAGGATTTGTAATAGACGAAGATATACCTGAAGACTGAATGAAATTGTGATCTAAAGACATCAAATGATCCTCTTTACGTTTCCTCATTTGCCTACCATTTTGAGAGCTATATGAGTTTTCGATATCTCTTTGGGAAATGTGTGGATAATTAAGATTCATTGATTCACTATTGGGTAATAGTAAATCGTAAATTTTTTTACCACGAAATGTTTGATTATCCATTGAAAAATTGGTTTTTGAACGTTCACTAAAGATATCAATTGATTCTTCAACAGGCTTTTCAAAGTTTTCAGGTTTTTTTATAGTGTTGGTATCTGATTTGGATGCATCTTCTGCTTCTCCTTGTTGTTCTTTCACTTCACAAACCCATTGTTGATCTTCAGTTCGAAAACGCTTAATGACAATTTTCATTGCTAATCCTGTGATGTTTTTGTTGAAAGAGAGAAAAAAAAATAATAATTAGAAATTAACAATAGAATCTATTAGTAGAATTAACAAATTAGTAGTAATAGTTGAATTAACAATATAGTTATTAGTTGAATTGTTTAGATAATATTAATATTCTTAATTATCAGTGTTAGAATTAACAATATAATTATTAGGTGAATTGTTTAGATAATATTAATATTCTTGATTATTACTAGTCGAATTAACAATATAAGTATTAGTTTAATTAAATTGAATTGTCGAAGTTAACAATGTAATTATTAGTTGAATTGTTTAGATAATGTTAATATTCTTGATTATTATTAGCTGAATTAACAATATAAGTATTAGTTTAATTAAATTGAATTGTTAGAGTTAACAAAATATTTATTAGTTGTATTGTTTAGATAATATTAATATTCTTAATTATTATTAGTAGAATTTATTATATAAGTATTAGTTTAATTGAATTAAAGTTGACAATATAATTATGAGCTGAATTGATTAGATAATATTAATATTCTTAATTATTATTATTAGGATCAATAATAATAATTAAGAATATGGAATTCAATTAAATTGAATTGTTGCAGTTAGCAATACAATTATTAGTTGAATTGTTTATATAATGTAAATATTTTTAATTATTATTATTAGAACTAATATAACTAAGAATATGGAATTCAATTAATTGAATTGTTGAAGTTAACAATTTGATTATTAGTTGAATTGTTTAAGTAATATTAATAATCTTAATTATTATTAGTAGAATTAACAATATAATTATTAGTTAATTGAATTGTTTAAAGTTAACAATAATATTAATATGTTCAGTTTTTAAAAACTAATGTAAGCATTTCATTAGATTTCGCTCAAGAAAGAAAAGTGACAACTTAAAAAATTATAAAAAATTTCCCAAATTGACAGTAGACAGGGCTTCTGTTTGGCCGCCATTCTGCTTAATAATAATAATTCTGCTAATTATTTTTTATTTATAAGATGCATTTGATGGAATTTTTTATATACCGTACAAAAAAGGACCGCATAAAAACAGGTTTGACTAATTATAATAGTATTGTTTAAAAAATGATATAGCAGTAAGCCAAAGAAAAGAATGTTTTGGGTTTGTCGCTCTACGGTCATTTTGTGCACACTTTAGGCTAATTAGACCGGTTTACAGTTTAACGTGGATTCCGAACCACTCGCAAACATCCATGCCACCGGCAGGAATCGAATCTGAAACCTGTAGTACCAACGGCCAATTGGTCATCAGGCTATTTTTGCCTGTCCTGTGGCTCATTGACAATGTGCGCAGCTGGTGAGCATTAGGGCGGTGGTTCAATCGACTGGTGGTTTGACTATTAGTTGAATTATTTAGATAATATTAATATTCTTAATTATTATTAGTAGAATTTATAATATAAGTATTAGTTTAATTGAATTAAAGTTAACGATATAATTATGAAAATGGAATATGGTAAACACTGTTTCAAAAAACGAGAATCGATGACAATTGTGCTGCTCAGCATCTTGCCTCGTGAATCGGACTACCTAGTGGGAGTTTTTCGGGTTTTCTCCCATAATTTGCTAGTTGTATATAATTCCCCGTAAAAGTCCTCCCGTAAGGCACTGCCCTCTTTCAGCGACACGGAGCAGAAATCAGACTTCTACCTACAGGGTGCTCCATCAAAAAGCAGAAGCTGCCGTCATCTTCCCTGAGGGATACGACAACAACAACAAAGAATGTTTAAATGCAAGGCGTATGATGAATTGAATACAATCTCAAATCACGTAACTGAAGTACATTTAAAACATTTTAGCGCATTAATGAAATGTAGTGGCCAAATTTCCGAAAAAAACAAAACAATTAACAATTAACTTAAATTAAAAATATATATATTTATATTTTAAACAACATTTTTTTTTTCCACCACGAACGTACGTTGCAACACAGTATAAAAATTTAGTTAACAGTTTAAGTAAGATTCAGTTTTAAAAACGCAGCGCAAAATCAAAATTTAAAATAATATTAATAATAATAATAAATAAATACTTCTGTTGCTAATAATAATAAACATTAATAACCACAATTTAATAGAAGAGAAATACCAATCAAACTAGTTTTAAAAAATCTGTTGCAAGTAATTGTAAGCCTGAGTTAAGCGATTTTGAAGTTTAAAAAAAAATTTATTTATTCTTCATCTTTGAATCGTAGAGTAGGTTTATTTATTTTATTTAGCTTGCAGCTAGAAAGGGAGGAAGCATATTTATTTTGGATAGATGCAAGGTTACTTGAACATAACTAATGAAATCCGTACAAACAGATCAAATCTCGATCTGGTAAAAATTGAAGCTCTCATGACCAGTTATGATTTTTCTAATTTTAAAGCTAAAATAATGTTTATTGTTTATTCTGCGCATAATAGAATCAAGTAACTTTGTAACAAAATCAAAGATTATATCAAGCTTTCCGTATGTAAATATCGTATCTCCCTTTTTTTTGTATACAGTAATAAAACGAATTTTATGAAGTTAACTGTGGAGTTAAGCCGATTTTTTTTATTTATTTATTTTATTTTATTTATTTATTAAGTTTTTTATGTATTAATTAATTTATTTTTATTTTATTTATTTATTTATTTTTTATTTATTTTATTTATTATTTATTTATTTATATATTATGAAGATTTTTTTTTTTTTTTTTTTTTTTTTTTTTTTTTTTTTTTGCCATTTGCTATGTAAAATGTTTTTCTTGTTTGAGCATTTCATTTTCTGCTTTTTTTTTTTCTTTTTGCTTTAATTATCAAAATATTGTTACCATAGAAACCACCACGTGATCCAATTCATTTATCTATTCTATCAGTAGGGAATGATTAAAAAGAAATTTTAATTTATAATTCACAATTTTGTTACTATAGAAACCACTACGTGATCCAATTCAATTATCTATTCTATGAGTAGATAATCATTAAAAAGAAATTTTAATTTATAATTCACAATTTTGTTACTATAGAAACCACCACGTGATCCAATTCATTTATCTATTCTATGAGTAGATAATCATTAAAAAGAAATTTTAATTTATAATTCACAATTTTGTTACTATAGAAACCACTACGTGATCCAATTCAATTATCTATTCTATGAGTAGATAATCATTAAAAAGAAATTTTAATTTATAATTCACAATTTTGTTACTATAGAAACCACCACGTGATCCAATTCATTTATCTATTCTATGAGTAGAGAATCATTAAAAAGAAATTTTAATTTATAATTCACAATTTTGTTACTATAGAAACCACCATGTGATCCAATTCATTTTTCTATTCTATGAGCACAAAAACAATAAAAAGAAATTTTAATTCATGATTCAAAATATCGTTACTATAGAAACCACCACGTGATCCAATTCATTTTTCTATTGTATGAGCACAAAAACAATAAAAAGAAATTTTAATTCATAATTCAAAATATCGTTACTATAGAAACCACCACGTGATCCAATTCATTCTATTCTATGAGCACAAAAACAATAAAAAGAAATTTTAATTCATAATTCAAAATATCGTTACTATAGAAACCACCACGTGATCCAATTCATTTATCTATTCTATGAGCACAAAAACAATAAAAATAAATTTTAATTCATGATTCAAAATATCGTTACTATAGTAACCACCACGTGATCCAGTTCATTTATTTGTTCAATTTCTTTTTTTAATTTATAATTCATTTTCATGTTTTCTCAATTTTCAATCATTACTCAATTTATTTATTTTTTTAAATGCAGTTTTTTTAATCATCTTTTTCAGATTTATTTGTTACAATTTTTTATTTATCGTATAAATTTCATCTATTCTGAGAAATGTTTATGCAGGATATGTTTATTACAGGATACTATGTTTTATTACAGGATAATCTTCAACTTTTCTTTTCTATTGTATTTTTTTCCCCTCTCTCTTCTAAACTAGTATTTTTGGTAGTCTTGGTTTCAATAAAATTTAAATTTAATTAAAATTTTCATTTAATTCTATTTATATTTTTTATTTAATTTATATTTGTTTGTAGGGAAAATTGAATCGCATAATTTTGTTTTAATAAATATTTATATATATGAAACAACTATTTTTTTTAATTTTAATTTTTTTTTTTTTTCCCCTTTCTTCTAAGCAAATGATTTTGTTAGTCTTTGGCCTCAATGAAACAAAATTTATATTTATTTATATGTGAAATTGAATCGCGTAATATATATATATATATATACTTGAAACAACTATTTTTTTTTCTCACCTAAACAAATGCTTTTATTAGTCCTTGGTATCAATTAAACAAAATTTATATGTATTTATATGCAACATTGAATCGCGTAATTTCGTTTTACTGGATATATATATTTGAAACAAAATGATTGAACCGATAAACAGACATTATAAAAAAAAACACATTCTAATATAAACAAAACACACAACTTTTGTAAATCTTGGAATATAAACTTTTAAAAATTTTGTAAAATTGTAAAAATGTAAAACTTTTGTAAATTTGGAATAAACCTCGGAATGTGAAAAATCTAACACATAATCAACAGTGGCAATACATAGCATTCAACCAACACCTCCTACAAAAAACAAGTTCGAATCGCAGGAATTTTAGGTTTCTGACTTGGCTATAAATTTCATCCCCTTTGTTTGTTTTCACAGATGGTGGGGAGAAGGTCTTTAGGCTGATACCCCCACCCCCCGTGAAAGTTGTCCGATTTATGACTTCGCCCATGTCGCTTTCAGAACGCCTTAATCAGTAAACAACGCAATTAGGGCAGGAAAAACCCCTCTCCCCCAACCAAAGGTGGGGGAGAGGTGTCATGAATACGTCACCACTATGACCCTACCACAATATGGTCGGCGGACTTTTCTTTCTAAAGTTTTCACCAAGACATAAGGATCTTGCTGCCAATCTCTATTTTCAAAAAAAAAAAAAATTGCAGAAGATTTTACGTCACATTATTTCACGATTTATTCACATTATAAAACCAATAATGCACAAACCATGAGCCTCCATTTTATTTTAAAAATATAATTGGTAAAAAAAAAAAAAAAATTAATAATCTATCAACCATATACAAAAGTGGGCATAGAAAAGAGGCTGTGATTTTTTTTAAAGTAATGTAATTCAAGATTAGCGATCAATTATGATTATCTTGTCTCTTGTGGAATTTTTTGAGTTTCAATGTAAATGATTAACTACCAAACTTTATGGCCCTACAGTTCATGTTAGACCATGGCAGCCTGCCTACTGGCAGATTCAGAAACACGTTATCTTTTTAGAGGGCAGGGTTGTCAGCTCTGCCATATTAGACCGGGACCTACGATTTAAAGTGGATTCCGAACCACTACAAACATCCATGGACTTGAATCCGAATCCTGTGATACCAAGCATCAGAGCGCTAGTCACTAGGCCGTCAGACCCCTAGATTATAAGCCATTATCTGATTCAGACAAAACGGATTCTTCCCTATTTTCATTGATTCAAAAGACTCCTTTGTAGTGACTCACCCATCAAAAACATCCACTGTCTTTAAAGAAAAAAATTTACAAAATTGACAAGTCTTACATTTTGGGATGGATACATGCCACCATTGAGGACAACTAAAATAGAGATTAATTGGCCAAAGAAGCCGGTTGACAAACTGAAATCTCTTCCAGTCCCATCACATTAATGAATGAAAATACGTGCCAAGTTCATCGGGTACAAGCGTGCAACTGACAGACCAAATCTATAACAACAGAAGCAGAATGACAAATAGAGCATTACCATGATTACGAGTGCTATTTACAGCAAGATGCAAGTTAAAAGATCCACAGACCAAAATGAATGATCAAATCTGCAGTATAATAAAAAACAAAACAACAATAATACCAATTATAATCAGTAACACGCCATTTATAAGAATCTTGTAAATTGATTGTGTCAAAAGCAAAGCACAGAAAACACTATAATTATCCTTATGCAGAAACTTTCATCTCTCCAGACTGTCAAGACAAGACCTTACAAAAACCTTTATAAAAAAAATTGTGAAACTTAAATCTTACCTCAATTTGTTTTTTGATCAATTTATTATCATCATAAACAGATCATTTGATTATCATTATAGACATTTTCATAGACAGTTCTAATTCAATTGTTTACCATCATCTTTATGAAATCTCTTTTTAATGGACAAGCACAAATATATCAACATATATAACGTTTCTTAAATTTCAACAATCTACAATTGAACACACACTCGTCCACTACAATCACTGCTTTCAAAAACAAGATTCATTCGATGGTCATTGTGACAATGTGCGTAAAACATGGATAATCATGCTGTATGATGACAGTTAATCGGGTTTTCTTCTATACAACATAAATATGCTAAGCAATTTCTCCTAAAGTCCTTCCCTAATCGGCCGCTGGTATGTTGCATTACAATACAATATTATAGAGGAATATTTAATTTCAAAAAGAAATATAACTGTCCAGAAGAGAGGTAGTACTATCATTTGGCCACATTTTATGAAAAAATTATGCTTATACTAAATGACTGAAAATTACATGCAAAATCAAACATTTATAACTTTTTACGAAACCAAAAAAAATTTTTTTTTTCTTATACCAATTATGAAGAGTGACACAAAACTTTTTAAAAATTCATAATAATTCATTCAAAAAATAAACAAATGTTATTTTTAATATTTACTAACAGGACAAAAAAAAAAATAAAAACCACGAAAGATTTTCGGGAAAATCAGAATTATTAGCATCAAAATTCATGCTAATGATACATGCTAATCATGCTAATGGTGCATAATTAACAGGGAAAGTTTAATAAAATACAATTTTATTATTAAAGTACACATTTAAATTAAACTTACTATATTAATTTCAAGTTCATCTTAATCAGTTTATTGGGCAAGATAATAAGCTTAAAAATTATTCCTTAATATTTAAGAGTTGTAATATCAAAATAAATAGCTTAACTCATTCATAAATTTTGTCTGGTACCGCTTTAAAGCTAATTGAAGCTTTTAGAGCGAATTGAGTAATTGTTTTTAAATGGATTTCCAATCATAGGTGACAAATTTCTATTTATAATACTATGAATTACATAGCTAGTTATATAAAATTACCCGTAGCAAACTGACGAAAAAAAGATGACAAATTGATATTTATAATGCCATAAATTACATAGCTAGTGACATAAAATTACACTTGGTAACTGACGAAAAACAGGTGATACAAAATTTCTATCACAGAAAAATGCAAAATATCATCGTAATCAATAAATCAATAAAATTTTCACGTATATCATTTTTTATTCCAATCGCAGAAAAATACTAGATATCATGTTTATAGTGATCAATAAATCAATAATATTTTCACGTATATCATTTTTTATTCCACTCACAGAAAAATACTAGAAATCATGTTTATAGTGATCAATAAATCAATAATATTTTCACGTATATCATTTTTTTATTCCAATCCCAGAAAAATTATAGTTATCATTTTATAGTGATCAATAAATCAATAATATTTCCACTTATATAATTTTTTACTCCAATCGCAGAAAAATATTACATATCATGTTTATGATGATCAATAAATCAATAATATTTTCCCGTATATTATTTTTTATTCCAATCACAGAAAAATACTAGATATCATGTTATCATTTTCTATTTTTGTCACTCAAATTCTTTTCTTATACTCAAAATTAACGGAACTTTACATATATAAAACAAATTTAAAACTATACTCAAGCTGAAAATTACTAAAAAGTAAATTTTATTAATTTCTTTAAAATATTAGAAAATAAATTAAATAATTAAAATTTAAGAATAAATTAAAAGAAACATTTTTCAACATAGTGCAAATATTTATAACAATATTTATCAATATAAAAGGATAAAAAAAAGTAAAGTACATAATTTACTATTTAGTTTTAATAATACAAACAGAGCTAAGCTTCAACTTAAAAAAAACTAATGATTTTTGACAAAAAAATTAGAAATAATAAATTAAAAAAATAATAATAATCAACAAAACATTAAATAAAAAAAAATAATAATCAACAAAACCTTAAATAAAAAATAATAATAATAATCAACAAGCAACCCTTAAATAAAAATAAAATAATAATAATCAACAAAACCTTAAATTAAAATAAAAAAATAATAATCAACAAAACATTAAATAAAAAAATAATAGTAATAATCAACAAAACCTTGAATAAAAATTAATAATAATCAAATAGGCTTAAATACAAATAAAAATATAATAATCAACAAAACCTAAAATAAAAATAAAAAAATACTAAACAACAATACCTTAAATAAAAAAAAATAATAATCAACAGAACCTTAAATAAAAATAAAAAATACTAATCAGCAATACTTTAAATAAAAAAATAATAACAATTAACAAAACCGTAAATGAAAATAAAAAAAAATAATAATCAACAAAACCTTAAATAAAAATAAAAAAGATAATAAACAAAACCGTAAATGAAAATAAAAAAATAATAATCAACAAAACCTTAAATAAAAATAAAAAATAATAATCAAAAAAACCTTCAATAATAATCAAAATAGCCTTAAATAAAAAAAAAAAAATAATAATAAGCAACAAAACCTTAAATAAAAATTAAAAAATGATAATGAACAAAACCGTAAATGAAAATAAAAAATAATAATCAACAGAACCTTAAATAATAATCAAAATAGCCTTAAATAAAAATAAAAAAATAATAAGCAACAAAACCTTAAATAAAAATTAAAAAATGATAATGAACAAATGTTGTAATAATGTTAAATAAAAAAAAATAATAATCAACAAAACCTTAAATAAAAATAAAATAATAATAATCAACAAAACCTTAAATAAAAGTAAAAAAATAATAATCGAACAGAACCTTAAATAAAAATTACAAAATACTAATCAACAAAACCTTAAATAAAAAGCAACAAAATCTAATTACTCACGTGCATTTCAATGGCAGAAAATCCTAATTTCTTGTAACTGAAGCCACCTGATTTGGAACATCCGCTACTGTGTACCAACAAGATCGAAAAGAAAGTGGTTACAGAAAATGCCGAAAGCACTGCGTACCAATACCATCTGGAAGCCAATAAAACTGTTTCCTGCCCTTCGAATCTGAGCAACATTCATTGGTCAACATGAGACTTGAAAAAAACCCATAAATTTATCAGAAACAACTTGGTCCCAAAGCGCAACTTAACAAAAAGAAGATGTGAAATTCGAGCACTTGGACGTCTTTCAACAGGAACATAAGAACACCGTGCGGCAATCCTTTGTCCCTCCCCCACCCTTTTTCTTAAACAGTGGTTCTTTCCCATGATGAGTTATGCAAGTGGGTTACCTTCGTGGCTTAATCCCCTCTCAATTGCCAGACGAAATTCGTCTAATTTTTATGGTAACCCTGGAATGTTTTCAGATGACTCAGCAGTTTGGGCAAGGTTTATGTTATCTTCCCAAAAACTCCAAAGGAATCTGCAATTTATGGGAGCAATTATTAAACAATGGTTAACTAAGTTAAATATGATGTCGATCTAGAACTTTTGATTTGTTTGTCATGTCCTCTCTTAACTGTAACCAACCGTACTTCAGTTTAAGAACTTTTTTTGCGCTCTGCACTTTGGAATCATCTTTTTCGTAGGAAAATATTTGCAAGCCCAAAATGCATGCTCTGCAGTCTTGGAGAGGACATGGATTCATCTCACCTTACTGTCTGCCCTGCACTTGCTTCCTCTACTGTGTAGGGTCGTTACTGGGAGGCTAGGGCCCTTATGGGCTAAACATGTCACTATGTGATTTCTTTCGTTTCTCGTTGTTGTTTTCATGTTCTTTGTGTTCTGTTTCTTTCTTTCTTTCTTTTTTTTTTTTTTTTTTTCTTTTATTACTTTTTGTAGCCTGCCATTGGGTATAAAAAAAACTTTGGAACTTCCTTGTTAGTAGTTAGCCGCGCCAAGATATGGTTGCTCTGTCTGTATGTCTAGTATTTTTGTGTCATCTCGCCAGTATAATGTGTAAATAAAAGTATTGTAAATAGATATTTGAATTAACTGACTACTTCCCGGACCTCACTCTTAATATTCCGGGGAACTGGAAAGGCAAGAGATATTTTGTATGAAACTTTCTAGTTTTTTGGAGGATTGTTTTGGTGAGGTAAAAGTTCTTCTTCTTTGGCCTGATGGAAAATTAACGATCTAATGGTCAACTAACGGCCTGATGGCCAATTGGCTAAAGCTCTGGCGTTTGGTACCAATAGCTTCAGGTAGAATTCGAACCTGAAGCTTTTCTGAAGAAGGGAAGACATGGATGTTTGCTAATCCACGTTAAACTGTGGGTCTCAATCGAAATAGCCTAAGGTGTGCTCAAAAATGACCGTAGAGCGACAAACCAAATCAGGATTCATACAATGATGAATTATGTTAAATATTCTTCTTCTTTACTTGAAGTGGCCTGATGGCCAATTTAGCTAGCGATCTGGTCGCTGGTACCAAAAGCTACAGGATCGAATTCTTGAAGTGGCATGGAAGTTTGTGAGTGGTTCGGAATCCACGTTAAACTGTAAGCCGCGGTTTAGTTAGCCTAAAGTGTGCACAAAATGACAATAGAGCGACAAACCAAATCTTTACTTGAATTACAGCCTGTTATAGGCCAAGAACGTCTCAACAAGCTTCTTCTAACACAGCGGTGGCCAACCCAAATGATCTTGCGGTCCACTTTGGTAGTACATCATAACTCCGCGAGCCACATATAAAATTATATATCCCCATGTTAGATTTACATCCACGATAGACATTTTCTTGGAGTGAAAAATTGAAACATAATGAGTTATTATTATTACGTTTACTTTTATTCTTACATGTAAACATAGATAATATAATAATAATGATACTAAACGCACATTGCAAAGAAATATATAATATTAAAAATGAAATCATTAAAAAATATTTATTTTACTAGAGCGATATTTGTTTATCCACTCTTTCACTTAGCATTTGCAAATCGATCTCAATTTGAGTATTTGCACATCGTAATGGGTGTTGCAGGTTAGCGTACGATATGTATCAGCGTGTTTTGTATTTTGTCAATTTCATTTTAGAAAAAACCGATTCGCAGGTGTAAGTTGAGCGAAAGCGCTAACAATTTCAACTAAGAGTCTGGTTTGTTCTGCTATCAACAATCCACTGTGCGTATCTAGAGATGGTTACTGCATCACTCAGGTCACTTAAAGTGAAACATAGAACCTGTTATTTTAGATGTTCCAAGATGCCCGCGTATGCATAATTTAATTATTCTGCGAATTCATAACTGAAAATTCATAAATAAAAAGGCAGTATCTGTCACATATTTGTAAGAATATTATTTTAAAATCAAAGTTAATTTTTTCTCATCATTTCGGCAGTTCATTTTTGAATATATGGATTCACACATAATGTATTTTTTTAATACATTGGTTTTCATTATTTTGGCCATTATAAAAGAAATAAATTTTGTAAAAGTGTGATAAATCTCACGGGCCGCAAAAATGTTCAAGGCGGGCCGCGGGTTGGCCACCCCTGCTCTAACAGATCCGATCAGTCTCCACAGTCCACCAACGATTTATTTTTAATGTCTTGAGATCTGCCTCTACGCAGTCTGTCCATCTTATGCGAGGTCTACCTCTTTTTCTGGTACATCCTATATTTGCAAAAGTCACCTTTTCTACACGGCTCAGGTTATCACATATAAAAATGTGCCCATGCCGTGTGATGAGAAACGATTTGATGACTCTGGTAATATTACGTTGCTTATATTTTCTATAGATTTCATGGTGAAAAAAAATTCTCCATGTATATTTTTCTCTCCAACTGGTACAAAAAATTTTCCAAGTATTTTACTTTCAAAAATTAAAAATCTGTTTTCACCTGCTTTTGTTTATGGCCAGCATTCACAGCCATAACAGTTCTATAAAGATTAGTTTTTGTCATGAGAAGTTAAATATTAACAAAACAAAAAAATTATGTTATACTTTCTAAATGAAAAATGAAATCCATCCGGTTTTAAATGAAATTTTTTAAAAATCTTTATTGAATTGGAATTATGAAGTCAAACATTTAGGTATTATTTTGGAAAAGGAACTTGTTTTGAGGAATATTTCTTTCATATGTCAGTGACAAGTTACCCCCTTATAGTTTCCTTCCCCCCAAACTATTCACCCCTTTTTCTTGACTAATAAATTTCTGATATATAAACGGATACTCGGACCTCTTCTACTACAATGATTGCCCCATTAAGGGAATTATAGCAGAAACCATTTTAAAGACGATCTTAATTCTACAAAAAAAAAAAAAAAAAAAAAAAATCTTCGAATCATGCCTAATAATCCATGTTACGTTTCCGATGTGGTAATTTACACGAATCATAGGATTGATTCACTCAAAAATTGTGTTACAAACCTGTTAAGAATTTCTTCTAGATGCTAGTAAATTATCCAAGTCAACAAATTAGAGAAAGATCTCGATAAATACTTTCTTTCTCTCCCGCCCCGTTTTAAACCCACCCTTCGGCTATCAAATTTCGAAACCTAAGACTGCTTATTGACATGAAAGGGAAAATCTGACCGTCTGTTTCTGTAATCCACTGTCAACCAAAAGTACTTTACTTCCGTTTGACGACAACAATAAGTATCCTTTGTAACAGTAGGTCCTCCCAATAAGTCTACTTTGTCCACTAAACTGCGATTTGGCCAGGACAAATTTATTGATAAAGTAGCAATGCATTTTTTTTAATTGGAAAAAAAAACAACTTAGGTTGGTGCCGTTCATTGGTTAGTATGTTTTATTTATTTTCGGAGAGTATATGAATAGCACAACAGCATAAAAAAAAACGTCAACCGTCTTATTTTTCTATCTTTAATTTAAGCAATTACATTTTATGCATATTTTCTCATTAATTTAAGACATGGAGATTTAGTGATACTTAACACCATTAAGGATTAATGGTATTAAGTACCATCATCCCTCCATCCATTAATAGTATTTCATACCATTTGGAACTCCGTATCCGCTGCCCATCGTCAATGATGAAAAATTCGCCAACTACGAAAAGTCGCCAAATTGGCGTAAAAGTTAATTGAATAATTTTTTATTACTACTACTACTACACCACATCATTGTACCTAGAGTTGAGCAGCCCCTATACAGTTTGGGGGTTGGGCTGGTACTTATGTATTAATGGTACTTTGGCGACAGTTGCGCAAATAAAGAGCACACGCGCCAACCGCAGCTACAGATTTGGCGGTTTTTAAGTGGCACCAATCTATTCTATTGGATTGGTAACCTTAGTAGCTGTTAGATTGGCGACACTTAAAAACCGCCAAGTCTGTCGCCAAGGTGCCGTTAATACGTAAGTACCGCTGGGCTTCATGACGCTGTTATAGTCATATGAGACACAGTCACATGAGAATTTTCCAGATTTATAAATAAATCAACTCTATCTTTAAAAAAGTCATATAATTACATAATATTTCTTAATATTATTAATTAATTTCTTATGTTTATTAATATTCCCTTTTTATAGAAAAATAAATAAATAGAATTTAAAAAAAATAGAATAGTAAAAGATTTGATGAAAAATATTTTGCACGCTGTTTTTTATTACCTCTATACAAGGAAATAATTTAATGTAAGGAATAAAAACGTTCCTTCCGACACCGGGCCTCCTGCCTGAGAACCAGGTATCCTGACCACTAGACCAGGGGTCTCCAAACTACGGCCCGCCAGCGTCCTCAATCCGGCCCGGCGACAACGAATAGCTTATTGTTGCTGTAATAAGTTGGATAAAAAAACACAGAATGATAACTCGATTTTATTGATTTGCTAGGTAACGCTTAATGACAAGCATAATATGTATGTATATCGATGTTTGGAATGTATATATCCTGAATCAAACATATGATTTTTATCCTGAAAACTCTCAGGAACGTAAAAGCTAAATTAACGCGAATGAAACCGCGGGGTATCCACTTGTAAAAAAATACTAATGAGATTTATGTAATTGTGATTTTTCACTGACAATAGTTTGTAGTTAGCAAGCGTATGCTCGCTCAGAGCGCGTACTCGGCGACTGGTCTAGAAATTATAGATAATGGCAGAACAATTAAAACGGTTTTGGCCCTTGGTACTTACTGGAGTAAACAGTATGGCCCTAAGGCTGGAAAGTTTGGAGACCCCTGCACTAGACCATTCGGTAGCTTGCAATTTTCAGCAAAACAAAAAAAATACGTTCTGATAATAACTATCGATTTGATGAGGAATGTTTTTTAGGAAATATTTTTAATAATGTAAATGAATTAGCGGACAAATTTCCAAAATTTATCCTACTTCTGCCGGACTCGATGAAGCCTACGTTTAGGCAGCAGTCTTAAAAGATAATTAATTTTTAATCTTCCTTTTTCACCATTATCTTTTCTTACACTGGAGAATCGGAATATTTTGCAACAACATCGAAAATAATTTTATTATGTACTCGAATTTTGTTTGGTGGAACTTTGCTTGATTTATGTTCATGTAATATTATTAGGTTCGTGGAAAAATGAATTCCAAATGTTAACAATAAATAAGTCTTAATGCTGCAAAATATTTTATCACAGTAAACAAGAAATATTTAGAATGATTTAGCTGATTTTACTGAATTTTATTTTAAATGATATATTTCTTGTGATATTTTACAAACGGGATTGGTTCGGTACTTTTATATCGACAATATTAAAATGGCGATTTTTGATGCATTTTTTCTCAGAAAAAGAAAAAAATTTTTTTTTTTTTAATATTAAATATGCATTTTATATTATACTAAAATATACTTTTACTGAAATATTTTATTCTGTACCAGAAGCAATTAGAAAATTATTTATAAATTCCATTTTTTTATAATTAAAATTTTTATGAAATAAATAATTTCCCAAATATTACTAAAAGCTCATTTTAATATTACCCACAGAAGAATTAAACATTCAAATTTAATACTTTTGTAGAAAAAGTGCATATCACTATTTTGAGAAAATTCCATTAAAAAAAGAAATTATATTTGCTATCAAAACACTCTAATTTCATACTAAAATTCCTTTTTTTGAGTATGCCGCCCTAATCTCTATTCTTTAGTCGCTTTTTACTTTATTTACAATATATCAATATATATATATATATATATTTATATATATATATATATTTATATATATTATAAATATATAGATATGTGTATCATCATCACTGGCGCAACAGCTCCATAGTGGGCTAAGACCGTCTCCCTACTGGCAGATTTCGAAACAAGCGATGATTTTTTATGGGGTAGGGTTGTCATCTCTACCCCCAATGCTCTACAGTCATATCAGACAGGGAACTACGGATGGATTCTGAACCACTACAAACATCCACCACCGGGACTCGAAGAACCCGAAACCTGCGGCACCGAGAGCTATTTCTGTAGGTCTTCTATTTCTGTAGAGCCACTTGGCCATGTTTGTATACATATATATATATATATATATATATATATATATATATATATATATATATTGCTTTTAAAAATAGTTTTTGATTGAGGTATTTGTAAGCAAAGATTATTAGATATCCTGTCTCTGTGTTCAAATTTATTCTGTTTGTACGTCTAAAAATTAGTGCTTTTACGATTTTTTAAATTTTTTTTTTTTTTTTTTTTCATTGAAAATAGGATGTGTTTATGCATTTCAAATATAGGATAATTAGTTAACGCTAAATTTATTTTTGATGCAAGCAACCATATTACGGTATAAACAAGTTTTATTTGGAATATAGATGTCACCGTGCTAAACACTTTATAGCAAATCTGGGCAACAAGTTAGGTAAAATTTTTGAATTACATAGAAAGAGTGTTTTGATGTTTTTATATTTTTTTCTTGCTTTAATTTTGGCCAACTTTAATAAAATTACCGAAAATAGTGGATGCAATCGGCCAAATGTCTTCTATTTTCTATGTGTTAAATATAATTTTAAGGTACTACGAATTATAATTTTATTGAAAAGAAAATTCATTAGAAATGTGTAAAATTCGAAGTAATTTCATAATAATGATCTCCGAATTGATTTTTTTTTCTTTTTCATCCTCTAGGATTTAAAATTCCCGTAAAGAAAATAAAAAACTAAATCCTCATTATAGCATTTGCCTTCCGCCTGGGCATGTAATAGCATGTCCAAGCTAGCTTGAAGGAGGTTTCAGAATCGACCACATCAGTGAGAGAATGTCGGTGGATATTGTGGCAAAATGGAAGTAAACCTCTTGTTTATATAGTCAATCTGCCTGGTGGAAGTTTTCCGGGTTATCCCCTGTACGACACACTAATGTGGTACAGTTAGCCCTAAAAATCCTTCCCTCATCCCCCCCCCCTCCCCCGTAGGAGCTTCGTGATAGTTATCCTTAAAAGTATGAGAAAAATTGCAAAACTCTCGTAAGCTTAACTGTCTATTCGAGATGTTTACACACGTTATCTAAATCGCCATCGAACCTCCTCGTTTCAGATAAACATATTGATATGCTGTAGATCATCGAAGAAATTAAAAAAAATTAGCTCACTTCTCTTAATTTTTTTGTCCTGTTAACCTAAATGTTATATTTTAATAATCCATTTTGGGTTTACAAGTTTATACTTTACAAGTAGTATTTAAGTGAGAAAGAAGGTTGACAGTATAAAATTCAAAAGTCATTGTTTGGCCTCAAATCTCAAAGAATATTGAATCGAAGTAATGCTGTCGTCTTTTTTATTTTTATGTAACGTAGGTTTGTTTTATAATAAAATAAAAATTTTAGTTTAAATAACATAACCTATTTATTATTTTTTTAATGATATTCACTATTTTTGAACCGTTGTACGATTATTGCTTCTTTTAGTTTTATAAAAATTACAAACTATTTAAAAATAATATACGTTTATATATTTATTTATTTTTCGTTTTTCCACTGGGTTCTTTAAAAGTTCTGAAATTGCTCACTAGATGGCAGCAGGAGTACCGTTTCGAGTGTCAAACTTTTTTGTCCCGGAAAGCGACAATCTTTTTCTCTTCACTGAATACATAAGAAATGCATACTAAGTTTATGCATATCGATTGGTTAAGTTTACATTAAAAATCTTTTTATAAGATTAGTAATTCACCTTTTTTTGTTAATTTTTTGTCATTTTTTTTTAATTTCCTATTATCTATGTATTATTAGACAAGAAATGTGCACAGCAATCTAATTGAAAGCTGTGGTTTTTCAATGCTATTGCAGTAATGTTTGCACCAAATACTATGGCAAAATCTATGGCATTCTCTGTATTTTCTCATACTATTATCACGTGTTCTATATGTTTTGGGATGATAACAGGACTGTGACGAAATCAAAATAGAACAGACCTAAAGTTTTCTTTCTACAGAACTGAGCATTTTCATCATAAGTCTATTTTACTTATATAAGATTTTTTTTTTCAAGGATATCAAAATCTTCGAAAAATAAAAATTATTTAAATAATAACATTTGCAACAAAAATTGGTCCTAGTGCTAAAAAAACTTATTAAGTTAATACAATAGAACGCATCAATTTCTTTATTTAATATTTTATTATATTATATTATTTGTTTATTAATAGAAATTCAGATAATTTCAAACTTATGTGCTGCCCTTTCGTGGCAACCTACCCAAATCAGTGGGGGCCTGAATGACTAAGTGTCTAGCGCTCGATGCCACAAGTTTCGAGTTCGAGTACCGGCGGTGCCATGGATGTTGGTAGTGATTCGGAATCCACTTTAAGCCGTAGTTCCCTGCCTAAAACTATTGCAGAGCGTAGGGCTGACAACCGTACCCCATAACAAGTCACGGAGCCAAATCAGACTGCTGCTTACGGGTGCTCCGTCACAACAGAAGCTGCCCATTTTCCCTTCAACCATGAGTTCATACAGGTTCGTTGGCTTGGTTTAGATGTCTACCAAGTCGAATGAAGAAACAACAACACAATGTCAAGCGTATTCATAAATTTGAATCCCAATGGTAGAAAGTTATGTAACAATGTTATATATTGTTATATCCATTGGTATTAATATTAAATGAACACCCATAGGGTGAGTATCTATAATAATACCAATGGATATTTATATTAATACTGGTGAATATATACTAATATTGAAGGCTATTTATACAACGTTGAATGTCTATACTAATATCTGTGCTAATATCTATACGGATATCAATACGACGATGAATATCTTTATTAATACCGATGGATATATATATGATAGCGAATATCTCTAATAATACAGATAACCGCACAACGACGAGAAATTATGCTAATACTTTTATTATACCATAACTGCATCTTAAAATTTTCTGTATAGAAGTGATAGAACTTTTCAGATTTCTTGATATATAGTGATATACTGGCCATCTATTTAAAACAGAAATTTTTTTATACGAAAAAATTTATCGGTATGTTTGTTGTATAATTTATTTTGATGTGTCCTAAAGTATAAGGAAAATTAAATGTGCACAGGATATGCAGCAAAGAAAATCAATTATTATTATACTTATTATTATTATTATTACCAATATAATTTTCAAACTTTATTTACAAATTATACATTTGTATTGATCACGCTTGTATGAAACAAAAACAAAAAAAAAGTACTGATGTTAAATGTTTTTAATTTTTGAGATTTATTCATAACATCTGTTGCAATAGTAACCAATTAATTTTTCTTACGAATAACTCGATTTTTTTTATATCAGGTATCTTATTTATAAATTAGATTTGGCAGCATTATCAAATATTTCTTAAAGATAGCGTCATCAATACGACAAAAAGGTCCTAGCAAAATTGGTAAAAATGCATCCTTTATATACTTATCCTTTTTATTTATTTATTTTATTGAAAATAAAAGTATCAAAATATCTATATATAGTATAAAAGACATTCCATCCGATTATATTCTACTGAACAAATCGAATTCGCTCAAAAATTGATCAAGAATTATCCATTATTAGTTTTATTTTTTGGTGCCTAAGCTTTGGAGGCTTTTTAAGCTCTGTTTTTTAAATTTAATTTTTCCATAAAAATACTATCAAAATTCCATCGCCATTTAGAAACATTTTTTTTTTTTTTACAAAAAATGCAACTGTCACAAAAACATCCTTTCCTTTTGGCAACTTACAACTCGAGATAGAATTTATAGCTCACATTATACTACACAGAAAACAGTAGCGATATAGCCCTGTAAACTTCCCGCCGGCAAATGTATAAGTTTGTGTGTTTTAGAATAATTTCCACTATGTGTTCGGCTTGAAGTACGGCTCTGCTGTTGAGCAGTAGGGCTGAGGTGCAATTCGCTGGCGGCTTTGTTGTAGACACTATTTAAAAAAACGAGGAGACTCGATAACGTTTGTGATGTCCAGCACCTTGCCTCGTAAGTCGGACTACCTGGTGGGAGTTTTTCCGATTTTTCTCCGCAATGCTGAACACTGAGGATTAGGCATAACAACACCAAACTTCATTTACAAATTATACAATTGTGCTGTTTTTGTTTTCTTAATCCACTTGGTAGACATCTAGACCAAGTCCATGAACACGTATGGTTTTATGGAAGGAGGGAAAGGAGGACAGCTGTCCTAATGGAGTATGTGTAGGTAGAAGTCTGACTTGGCTCCGTGACGCTGACTTTTTACGCGGTAGGTTTGTCAGTCCTACGCCCAACGCTCTACAATCGTATTAGACAGGGTCATATTGCAGCAACAAAAATATTGATGGTAAATATTTAATTTTTTTAAATTTGCTCATAAAATCTGATGTAAATCGAATTTACCAATTAACATTTCTTACGAATAACTCGAATTTTTTTTAATTTTTATTATCAGCTAACTTGGCAACGTTATCAAATATTTTTGAAAAGATAACGTCATAAATTCGCCAAAAGTGTCTAGCAAAAATTTATCAAAATGCATGAACTTTTTATTTTTATTATTTCTTTTATTGAAAAATAAATCTATTAAAATATCTATGTATATTATAAAAGACATTCCATCTGATTATGTTCTACTGAACAAATCAAAATCGCACCAAAAATGATTATTTCGATAAGGAATTATTTATTATTAGTTTTATTTTTTTAGTACCTAAGCTTCACAGCCTTTTAAGTTTTGTTTTTCAAATTTAATTTTTCCATAAAAATACCATCGAAATTCCATCGCCATTTTGGAAAAAAATGCAATTGTCACAAAAACATCCTTTCCTTTTGGCAACTTACAACTCGAGATAGAATTTATAGCGAACATTATACTACACAGAAAACAGTAGCGATAATCCCTGTAAACTTCCCGCCAGCAAATGTATGAGTTTGTGTGTTTTAGAATAATTCCCACAATGTGTTCGACTTGAAGATGCTAAATATAGTCCGCCAAACGGTGACTGAGATAACGTTTTAGGCGGGAAATTCTGAAGCCTTTGCTTTCAACGCATCGCCAATGAAGCAGCTGTTATATGTAAGAGATGCAGCTTCTAATAGAATTCGCCAAACATGTGAAAACATGGGCCCGGCAGAATACCAGTGGGTAAAAAGGTCCGAAAAACACTTTTTATTTTTATTTTATTTTTTTATTTCATGCACAGATGTATGTTTTGATTTCCTTTTCGCGAACTGCTTAATCGGAAAGGGGTAGGGGGAAAGGGATGGGGGGGGTGTAAAAAAATAACGCGCAGACGTAAACGATGTTCGAAATTGAAAACATTTTGCTTTGGATAAATCCGATGCCATCTGCAATTGAATTCGGAAGCCAGAATAGGTTTGGGACTGCCAATTTTGGCGACGTTTCGACGGAAGTAGCCAAATGCGCCAAATGTAATGCAAGGAAAGCGAACTTATAGGTGAATCTAGGAAATTAATCAAACTTGGATTGTTACAGAAAAAGACGTTTATATAATGCTCATATAAAAACGATTATAAAATTTAGAAACAATTATAATCATAGTCAAAAAATGGATTCAAATGAATCTAAAAGTGTGAAGGGAAAAAAAAAACACTAAAGAAATAGGGCAGGAACATTTTACGATCCTTTAGTTTATAAATCAAAGAGTTGTATAAATTATTTTAATTATTGTAAATATGATTAGCAAGTGAATTAGAGATAAAATAATTTTTCAATTTATTTATTTATTATTATTATTTTTTTTTTTGTTTTCTTTTTTTTTGGTAAAAAATCAAGTAACATTCCTCAAATCAAAAACTGATGTAAAATTTAAGAAAAAAAATCTAGTATAAAATGTGTTTATGATTATTTTTATGTATATCATCACTATAGATATCGATTTATACATATATAGAGAGAACAGAAATCAATACAAAAATCAAAGAAGAACTGACAAGGAACGAACTAGAAACATGGCCATTTTGCACAACAAAAGCCATGACAGTATTTGCTACACATAAACTATCATATGCTTCATAGAAATACAATCAAATTATATAATGAAATCATAATAATATTTATAATACAAAAACCCTGAAGTGCTTCACATTCAGAAAATAAAAAAAATTAAATATTTAAGATTTGAGAGGTATATAAACAACAGCAATAAAACTGGCAATCATTAGACCAACACAAATATCAAAAGGGTGAATGGCTAGAACTGCTTTGGCAGAAAAAAAAAGAAGTATTTATACAAAATATACAATAACAGGATGTAAAACATGTTATCTAGGAAATCCGTAAAATCCAGAAGAAATTAGCGAAATCCAAATGATGTTAATTATAACCTTCTGATGAGTTTTGAGTGGGGTGATTTTACCCATTGCAGGGGTTCTTGTTAATTAGCAACGTGGGAAACCGGAATGGTGGTGCAGAAATTGTTTACTAGTTCGCAGAAGAAATATGAGAGAAAACACATAAAGTGAGAAGAATTTGTGCAAATCACAAACTACGGGGAAAATTCTGAACAATAATGAGATGGGAAATTACAGATTAAAAAACTAAAAATGCTTTGAAGACCAAAGTATTTAAAATAGTATCCTTAAGTTTTTTTCCGTGTTGCTGTTAAAAATAATATTATATGACAGATGAAATTAAAGATAATCAGTTGAATAACGAGGATCTGGCGATGCATTTTTAATACTGATAGTGAAGTTGCAAGGAGTAAGTCTATTGATAGTGAAGTGTAATTCTTTTCTTTTGTCAAAAGGAATTATTTGTGGGCAGTTACAAATATTAATGCTTATATCAAGAAAATCACGTTGAAGGTTGTTTGTATGAGCAGATTTGAAAAGCAGCTCTACTGCATAAATGTCAATGACATATTTTTTTGAAAATTTTGAAATTTGGAGGGTTGAAAACAATAAAAAAGTCATCTGCATACTTAGAAGCGCGTCTTCAGAATACTTCATCTGCGTATATAAATGGGGACCGATGGCCGAGTGACCTTCGCTCGATGCCACAGATTTCGGGTTCGAGCCCGGCCGTGCCATGAAAGCTAGTAGTGGTTCGGACAACATTTTAAGCCGTATGTCCCAGTCTAATATGACTGTAGATCGTTGGGCGTAGGGCTGACAACCATACCCATGAAAAGAAAACATCTGTCTCGAAATTTGCCAGTATGCAGACGGCCTTGGACCACCATGTAGCTGTTGCACCAGTAAAGATATACGTATGAATAGAACAACATTTTTTAAAATAGATAATATCTAATATTAATTAGCATAAACATTTAAAATATGTTTCACAAACGTAGTTGAAACTAGTGTGTGAATATAATTCGCTTTGAATTCTCATCGTACTAAAACTACGTTTAGGCTATGAGTTTGGTTTGTTGCTCTACGAACATTTTGATCATATTTTAGTCTAATTAGACGGGGACCTACTGTGCCACCGCCAGGATTCTGCGGCAGATTTCGAGATTCCCAAACATCCATGCCATCGCCAGGATTCGAACCTGTATCATCAAAGGGCAGAGCTCCAGCCAATTGGCCATCGGGCCGCTAGTTTATACTCACGATACGGATTCCAATATACGAATTTCTATATTCCTATATACAAATTTCGATCGAAAGAACTGATTAAACGATTTTCTGATTATCCATAAGATTTTTTGCAACAATTGGAATTATGAACATTAAAAATAAAAACCAATAATCATTCAATAAGGGTTTTGGACATGGGCCGCCAATTCTCACATGAATCCTTTCAATGAACAACAAAACATATTATCATGACAAATATTGAAAGGTCGAAAGTGTATGAGAAATAGTGAATTACAACGGGCAATCAAACGTCCAACAATAGTTCATTATTATCAACAGCGCAACGACCCCATGGTGGGCCAAGGCCGTCTGCCTACTGGCAGATTTCGAGACAGGAGATGTCATATTACGGGATAGGGTTGTCAGCCCTAAGTCCAACGCTCTGCAGTCATATTAAACTGGGACCTACGGTTTAAAGTGGATTCCTAACCACTGCAGATAACCATGGCGCCACAGGGACTCGAACCCGTGGCACCAAGCGCTAGTCACTCGGCCATCAGGCACCAACAATAATAGATTTTAAGAATATTTCAATTAGTTCCTACATGAAATCACCATAACACTGATAATTCTACTATACCCTTTCAATACATTAGGATAGTAGACGTAATTGGAACGTATCATCGTTTATAAATTGTTTTTTTTTTTACAAGCGACCTAAAGCAGTTCTAACACAGCTCCAGCTAGAAAAAGCTGGAATTTATTAGTTGTTTATTTTTCCTGTGAACAATTCTACATTGTTTAAATTTCAATTTTACAATAGTCATTAAGTTGCTATTTAGGTATCATGCTTTTCGTTTGTAACTTCTGTGTATTTTTAAATATTTATGCATTTAGTTTTCAAGACTTGGAGATGAAGCCCATATAGGAATGGAAAGATTCATCAATACAGATCTCATTGTATCCTTCAATGGCTGTACAGTCCGGCGCGAGACTTGACTTAATTTAAAATGGCATTTCAGAATGAATTCTTAAGCCTCAGAAAGCTAAATACATTGACAGTATCCAGAATGTCATATTTTTTCTATTCATACTCGTATATTTTTCAGTTTGGTAAAAAAGAATATCCTTTGATGCAACAAAAGAGAACCTTATTAGAATTATTCATTTTCTTTACATGCGGCGAATTTATTTTGATAATTTGGAATCCATAATTCAAATACTTTCTAAGGAAGTAAACTGGCCTTTAAAATGATTTGATTAAGTTTTTATTAATTTCTGTTTGACACGAAATTATTTATAAACTTACTTACTTAAGACAGGGCCGATAATAACAAAATAACTCACCAGCTCTGCAGTTCTGTTGGATCATGGCCTCCCTAACTATACGAGTCCAAAGTCGTCTGTCTCGAGCTTTGGTTTTCCAATGTGTGATCTTTAGGTTCTTCATATTCTTTTCCATTTCCTCAATGCTCCTTTTTTTTTTACCATCCCTTTTTTCTTTGGCCCTGGTACTTCCACTTGAAAATCTTCTTTGTGCCTCTGCTATCGTCCATTCTCTGGGTCCTAGCCACTAAATTCTCTTTGACTTTATACAATTTATGATATCCTTTTCGGCAAACAATTTTGCAATTTCATGATGGTAACGCCACCTCTGCTAAACATCACCCTCTCTGATTTGTCCACATATAGATCTTCAGATCTTCCTCTCCCAGGTTATCAACATCTCCTGTTTTTGAGTTAAGGTCCAGGTCTCTGGTCTGTTGGTCTGATTATAGTTCCATACACCCGGAGATTCATTTTCCGCGTTGTTACTTTAGATTTTATTATTTTTTTTAGATCAAAGAAATTGAGATTTCTTGTATAATCTCTGACATGACATCGTTATTTTCGGAGGCAATTGAATCCAAATATTTAAACTCCATAATTTTTTCAAACTTTATCTTCTCATTTATCTTTAATATATCAAAATAACACCTGAACAAAAATAAATTGCATTGAATTATTATTTAATGTTTTATATTGAAACACTGCCAAGCAATAACCATGGCAACTTTCTGTACTTACTTTCAAACGATTATTTTCATTAAGCAATAATTAAAAAAATAAATATAAAATCTTGATAATTGTTCTTCCAGGGATTATAATGTTGTCTTGTAATGTTCCAGGGTGATTTGGTGAATAGCACATTTAATTTTTTTATTTTTTTTTCATTTCAGGGTGATTTGTTGAATAGCCCATTTGGTTTTTGTTCTAAGGTGATTTGTTGAATAGCACATTTGGTTTTTTATTGCTTGGTGCGAAAGTCAAGTCATACCGAACAGATAACTTTCGTACCTATGCCTGTGATGGACACCTCACCAGATGCCACCATTGGGATTGTTCGTTCAAAAGTCAGTTATCTTTGTCTTTTTAAACGTGAATAATTCCCAATTAAAGTGCCAAACATTCAAAAGCAGCAATAGCTCCTCTTTAGTATAATACAAACATGAATCCCAACCAATGTTAAATGAATATTGTTTCGTTTAGTAATATCGTGACAAATATACGGTAACTCTAAAAGATTTTTTCTTTCCGTGGTTATAAAATGTAACTTTTATAACTTGTCTTTTTCATATTTAAATTGCAACTATTGGCTAATTTAAGAATAATATTTACTAATATGTAAGGGAATATAGACATAAATATATTGAAAAAATTAAAAGAACTAAATTTATGGTAATATCAATTCAGATCATTTAAAATTTAAAATGAAAAAGAAAATTGGTTTTTTTTATTGTTAACAAATGCACATTAGTTTTTTTTAAAAAAGTATTTTAAAAGTAAATCCATTTAGCTTTAATTAATATAAGAAAATGCTAAAGCCAATAATATAAATCCTAACATAATAACTTTATTTTTTAATATAAGTTTCGCCAAATTTTCTGCCCCACATAAACGACATTATTACTATTTTCTACTGAAGTAAAATTATAAAGAAATATTCAAAAAACATTATTTCTCACCAAAGTATGGTATCATTCTGGTTTCGATTGTAATGTTTTAATAAAATTATTAATTTTATAATTTTTTTGTTCTTTAATAACTAACGTGTTTCGTCTAAAATTTATTAATTTTTAGCGGGACTGGCGACGAATGCAAACGGGATATTCATCGCCAAGACACTCAAAAGCAACCCTTCAATTCTTGCCAATACATCACAGTTCGCGAGAGAGTAACAACCACACTCAACTCCTGAATAGTCAATATTGTCGCCGCCAACTTGGCTTAAAACATTCGCGTTCTTGCATTATGGATGTTAACTGCTTAGACTAGAAAAGGCAAACGCTGAACAGAATATTTTCTTTTCGCGTTTTTTAAATACATTTCCGATTCTTCCATTTCAGCATTTCTTAGACTAAACAGAGAAGAATAATGGCTTCAGAATTAATCAGACAACCAGCTGATACGAAAATCTTATTTAGAAATTGCTTTTTGGCGAATAAAATAGAGATTCTCCCGCGTGGAATTTTGAGGGAATGTTTTGAAACTGTATTTACCCACGTGGCATGTGCACTATGTGAATTCTCGTTTCTCATTTTTGAATCGAATTTAGAGTTCTTTTTTTCGTTTTTTTTTAATTTATTTTTATTTTTTATTTATTTAATGTAGTTTATAACTTGTAAAGGAAAGAAAGTTATTTTTAAGAAAAGGTAACAGATTGTAGCAAATTTTGCTATTGGCATTTTTAAGGGAAGGTGGGAATAGTGTGTTATAATTTGTTTTCTAAAATAAATATTTTTCTAAATAGGCTATTGCATGTTCTTATTGCAAAGGTTTCTAATTAAATTTGAATAATTCTTAATCAAAAATATGAATAATGCCTTTAATTAGAAGTGACGTATCAAACGTGACGCAGTCGTTATTTTTAGAATGTAAACAAACGATTTGTTATCATTCGCAGACGATTTATTACTTAACAAAGATAAATCGTCTGCAAATAATAACATTATATTATTTATTTTATACTTTTTTATTTTATTTGAAATTCATTAAGCTCCATTTTTGTTAGTACTAGTAGTAAAAATTGTAAGAAGCATAATATGGACATGTTCCAATGGAAATAAAGTATTCTCTACCAAGAATCAATTAACAAATCAATTATCTAGATGTCACTGTCATTTTGAAAAATCTAATTCTATTTGTATTAAACTTTTCTGTAAATGACTAGATTAATGTAGTTGGGAATAGCTTTTAGCAGGAACAATTCGAGAAAATTGAAAATGAAAAAAAAAAAAAAAAAATGACATATTATTTGACAACTAAAGAGTTTGTTTTATGAAGGAGGTAACTCCTATTTTGTGATTTTTAATACCACATTTAAGATGGAGTCCCACTGAGATCGGACATCGGAAAGAACAATGTTTTCTTCGCTTATGATATTCAAACCAATAACTCATCATCATCATCAGTGGGGCAACATGCTCATAGTGGACCACGGCCGTCTGTTCGAGGGCAATTTTCTAGACAATAGATTTTTCTACGGTTTAAAGTGAATTCCGAACCACTACAAACATCCATGGCACCACCAGGACTCTAACCCAAAACCTGTAGCACTGAGGGGCAAAGCGCTAGTCACTCGGCCTTCAGGCCCCAAGACCAATTACAAAGCTTTCTAAAATCGTCACCTTACAAATCCAGGTTTCCTATTTTACGCAAGTTGTTTTTGGTAGAGCTATCTCCTCCCGTAGAATCCTCAGCTCCTAGATCCTCAGATCCATCTTTCTTATGTTGCGTCCTGATTTGAATCCTTCCACCGAACATCCGTTTGATCCTGGACGTTGCAGTTTGAACTCGGGGGAAAAAAATCCTCGTAATTTTCCTTTACGACAGAACTCCCCCTTCCCCCCTTCCGAAAAGATCCTTTGATGGGTGACCAAAAACTGACACCAGGTAGAACTTTACTTCTTCCCCGAAAGCTAACAAAAGAAATAAAATTCCTTACGATTTACAATCAAAACTGCCACAAATCGTTTTTGTGTGCGGTGTTCAAAATTCACAAGAGCTAATGTGGACACGGCGTTATATACCGAAAAAATATTATGTCGAGATATCGAATGAAATTCAAGTTGAATGGGAAGTAGGGTGCAATGCACAGAAAATTAGGCTTCTGACTGGCTAGCGTTCTAATGTATTCAATTTTTCATCTCATGTGGAAATCTAAGAAATGTCCAGTGCTAACTTTCTCGAGTTGTTCCTACTAAAAGCTATTCCCAACTATTTTAACCTAGTCAGTTCCAGAAAAGGGTAATACAAATAGAAAATCTAGATTTTTCAAAATGAAATTAATGACTTATTCAAAATGTCCCACTCGTGGTCCAGTGGCAACGCGTGGTGAGCATGAAGGCGGAGGTTCAATCCACTGGCGACATTGTTGTAGACAATGTTTCAAAAATACGAAGAAACTCGATGGTATTTGGGATGTTCAGCATCTTGCCTCGCTAGTCAGACTATCTGGTATTAGTTTTTCCGGGTTTTCTCTCATACGATACCAAATGCGGGATAGTTCCCCCTAAAAGCCATCCCGGAAGGTACTGTCCTTCTTCTTCAATGATACGGAGCCGAGTCATACTTCTCTCTACGGGTTCTCCATCCCAACAGAAACTGCCCCCCCCCCACCTCCCGCTTTCTCTCCTACCATGAGACCACACGGGTTTACGGACTTTGTCTAGAGGCTGCAGTCGACCAAGTGGGATAAAAAAAAATACACTAATTCAAAATTACATCCGTTCTATGCCTAATGTATTCAGTATTTAGGATTGTTTTATAACATTTTATAAAATACCTTTATTTATAGAAATTGTCCGCCATTTTGTGTACGGTTCGTCTGTTGGAGCACTACGATCAATTAGGATTTTAAACAAAATCAACCAGATATTTGTTAAAGCACTGCCTATGCAGGTAGTCTATCACAACAGAAGCTACCCCTCCTTCCATGAGACCACACGGGTTCTTGGGCTTGGTCTAGATGTTATTGTCTACCAAGTGGGATAAGAAATAACAACATAAACGCATATAGCTTTCCTATAGCAAAAGGGAAGAAGAAAGGTTTGATAGTCTCCTATGGGGATGATAAATCATCTTCTCACCCCCACTCGTGTCGTTTTCTATGAATTTCGTTGTCTGCCATGTTGCACCCCTACTATCACAGAAATACAAACACCTGGTTCACCTGGTTCCTTGGCCTAGATGTTGCTACCGACCAAGTGGGATGGAAAAAAAGGGGGGATTGTTAATTCAAAATTACGTCTATTCTATGTCTAATGTATTTAGTATATAGGATTGTTTTATGACATTTTATGAAATACCTTCAACTCATTAGGAGTTGTCTACCATTATGTGTACGGTTCGTCTGTTGGAGTGCGATGTTCAATTGTGATCCTAAACAAATATATAACTGCCTATGTGCTATATGCCTATGGCTGCCTATAAGCTTATTATAAAAGAGACCTTAAGATTCCTTCTTCTATTTTCATTTACGTATGCAGTGTAACAAGCAATAACAGCCCCCCCTCCCCCTCTCGTTTGCTACATATTTAACTTACCATTGGCAGTCACAAGTGCCCGGGTTTAATAAAAAATACATTTTATTTTTATACTAAGCTAATTTGATTTTATATTAATGCTATTTTTATAAAAAACCTGCAAAATTTTATAAAATTTCCTATTAGTAAGTCCATAGATATATTTGTTATAACAAAGTTTTGTGTATACTTTTAGTATTGGATGAGGCAATAAACTTTACATTTTCTAATATCAAATATTCTTTATTTTTCTTTCTGTCTTTTCTTTATTTTTTTATAAAGAAATTGTTTAATGACTTTTAAATGAAATAAAATATTATACTATTCTAAAGAAAAGGAAAAATAATTTTTCTTGAAAAAACTCTATTTAGTAAGTTAAAAAAAGGCAAGAGAATTTCAACTTGAATTTTTATAAAAAAATAAACAACGTGTTTTTTCAATTCTATAATATGTGTATATTTAATTTTTTTCAAAATTAAATTATGAATTATTTTTTTAATCTAATTTTTACTTTTTGAAAAATCGAAAATATTTGTTGAAGTTTATACAAAAAATAAATAAATTAATTAATTAAAAAAATATAAATATAAATATAAATAACTAAATAAAATAAAAATAAATAATAATAATAATAATAATAATGCTCATTGTTTTTAAAAAAAAACAATATTTTTTTTTATTCTAAAATTATAAATATAAATAACAAAATAAATTAAAAATAAATAATAATAATAATAATAATGCTCATTGTTTAAAAAAAAAAAATGTTTTTTATTCTAAAATTATAAATATAAATAACTAAATAAAATAAAAATAAAAATAAACAAATAATAATATTAATAACAACGCTCATTGTTCTTTAAAAAACAACTTTTTATTTATTCTAAAATTATAAATTATTAACAAAAATGCATTTTTAAACAAGAAATAAAATATTGAAACAACACTCTGAATTAAAATAAAAATAAAACTATCGTTATAACAAAAAGTTTTAAAAAAATATTAAAAAAATGTCTGAAGAATATGTTTTTTTTTTTTTTTTCTTTTTTATTCAACAAAGAAAAGATAAAAAGTCCTTGATTTAAAAAATTGAATTTATCCCCATGACAATACAAGAAGTCTTATAAAAGGTGTCCAGCACTTGATCACGTCCATTTACCACTTCTGACGATAGATGTCACTGAGAACGATGACAATCAGCCGCTCGGAGTGTTCGAAATGAATCCAAACGCTTTTTTTTCTTCTACAGCTCTTTGTTAATTATAAAACGCCGTTCTTCCTCAACTCATTACTTTAAAAGCCCAATTAACGCCAAAATTAGCACTCCTTGACGAAAAAAAAATTAAGGTTCCCCTTTCGTAAATAGAGATTAAGTATTTGGAATAAAGTAATAAAATATTTGTATATTAATTGCTGGTGTGACATTTATGTTTTTTAAGAGCCTTCGAAAAGAACACTTAGAAAAGTGTTAAGAATTAATTAGAATTGAAACATGAAAAAGGCAAATTGATACCAAACTTGAAAAAAAAAAAAAAAAAAAAAAATAGATATTTATACAGAGAAAAAAAATATTGTTTTACTTTTTGGTAAGTAAGCTTTGATTTGACGTTAATTTTTCGAAATTAGTAATAAATCTTTGAAACCCTTTTTAAGCAATTCGTAAGCAGACGATAAAAAAAAAAATTGTTTATTAATAATAAAACATTCTATTTTTTTACTCGGCGTTTTCGAATGAATCTCTTTAAATTATCGTTTGCATATTTAGGAAACGTGATTTAGATTTTGTTTTTAAAACAATTTTTTTATTTTTTATCACTCGTAAATAGAAACAAAATAAAATGCAAAAATGCATAGTGCAAAAACTTTGATAAATGGCCCTAACAAAAAAGTCGTTTTTATAAAATAAATTGGTCTAAATATGGCAATGGACAGATACGTTTTTCAGAAAATTTAAAATAAATAAAACGAAAAAAAAGTATAATAATGATTCGTATATTTATTACGCCCATTTTTCTTCAGTGTAAAATTTTCAATTACTATAATTAATAAAAATGAGTTTAATTTAATAAATATAGAATGTCTTGTAAACAACATTTTTTTTTTCTTGATATAAGGATGTTTAAAAGATTTTTTTTTTTTTTAATCTGTGTTAGCCTTTTAAATAATTCATTTGGATATGGAATTCGAAATAATTATTTATCTGTTTCAATTACATTTTTAACTAAAAAAAAAAGCTATCACATATTTTTTACAGTTATAGTTACAGGAATGTTTATTTATTAACATTTTTTTTGGACTTATTTAATCAATAACTTCTTTTTTTGTTTTACTAATATTTATTTGATATGGAATTCAAAATAATTATTTATCTGTTTCTTACATTGTTAATTTAAAAAAAACATAAAAATTTTTTTACAGATATAGTTAAAGAATTTTTTTTTTTTTTTTTTTTTTTTTTTTTTTTTTCAGATTTATTTAAGCAATAACTTTTTTTTTTTTTTACTAATGTTTATTTGATGTTTCCGTTAGATTTCAAATTTATAATAAAATCTCAGCTTTTTGTAATATTATTCTATATACAAAAATTATTCTTAATACTGTTTTAGTTATATGAACTGAAAAAAATTAAAATTTTCAGACTTTTTTTTTTTTTTTAATTTCTATTATTATTTTTATCAAAATTTAGTTGGATTTATTGAAAATTAAACATCTAAAAATGTATATTATAATTTCTTATTACTTGATCATGATTTTTAAATTAGAAAATGATAATGTTTATCCCAATATTAAATAAAATAATGAATATTATTTATTTTATTTTATTTACCTTAAATAAAATAATGAAGAATATTATTTATTTTATTTAATACCGGATATGACTGAAAATTTTTTTTTTAATCGTACAAATACTGTAAATCGCACAGAATTATCCGCTTCAAATTCATAGCAAAATAATAAAAATTTGAAGAAAACAAAATAAACTTGATTTTGAAATATATGAATTACGTTTCAATATTTTTACAAAATCCCAATTAACACAAAAACAGTTAAGAATTTTTTTTTTGATATAGATTTTTTTTTTTTTTTTTTTTTTTTTTTTTTTTTAATTTTAGCTCAAAAGAAAAAAAAAAAAATAATTGCTAAACTGCCAAATCCTGCAACCCTGCTGCTCTAATTGCTATAATCCAGTACAGCACATTCTTATTACAAGGCTGCCCAAGCAAAGAATACACGCTCGCATTATGATTTTTAAATTAGAAATATAATAATATTAATCCCAATATTAAATAAAATACTGAAGAATATTATTTATTTTATTTAATACCGTATATATAACTATATATATATAATTATAACAAATAACTTATAACCGTATATATAATTATTTTATTTTATTTACTTTAAATAAAATAATGAAGAAAATTATTTATTTTATTTAATACTGGATATGACTGGAAAAATCATCATCAGGCACTAAAGGGAGTAGAAATAACTTACTAATACTTATTTAAAATAAATTAAAATCTTAAACAATATTTAATATAGAAATTTTTTGATTTGACAAAAATTATTATTATTATTTTTAAAACAGCGTAAAAACAAATCGCACAAAATTATGTTCTTCAAATTCATAGCACATTAATAATAAAAACTACCACAATAATAATAAAAACTTCATTAAAAAAAAAAAAAAAAAAAGAAAGTCTAAATTACGTTTTCATATTTTTACAAAATCCGATTTAACACAAAAGCAGTTACAATTTTTTTATTTTTTTAATTTTACTTCAAAATAAAAAAATAGAAAAAAAAATCGCTGAACTGCCAAATCCTGCAACCCTGCTGCTTTAATTGCTACAATCCAGTACAGCACATCAAGCCAAAGAAGACAAGCGCGCGTTATAATAAAAGAAGTAGGTATTGATGATGCTTTCCAGGAGGCAAAGGAAAGGGTCAGGGACCTTAGCCGGACCTCCTACAGTGCTGGTCCGGTCCGGCCGACCGGGGTGCTAATGTGTCGGCGCGCGCGATTGCTATCGGCCCTCGTATCCGGCTCGCACCTCCAACCGAAATTACTCTTCATTATTTGCTCGCTTTGAGGTATAACTCCTCCTTCGGGATATTTATCTCTGCCAGGGCTGTTAATCACGATATTTCGTGGCAACCCCCTCCTATCCCTTCCTACACCTTAAGAATCGATGAAATATAAAACAAGAAATAAAAAAGAAAATAATAATAATAATAAATAAATATATTCTCTTTCTTTCTTTTACAGCTGTCTTTTATTACAGAGTTCACCAAACGATTTTTATTTATTTATTTTGTTTTTTTTCCATCATGATAGTTGGCGTTCGTTAGGTGTAGTGATAAAAAAAAAAGGGGGGGGGAGAGAGTTTAAAAAGATAGCTCACTTTTTGATTATTATTATTATTATTATTATAATGTTGATCTCAAGTTTTGATCGTTTGTTTAAAATAGGGCTGCATCGTTCATGAAAAAAATAGTGTGTTATTGTAGCATTATTTATTGTAGATTAATTATTTAAACTCGTATGGTTGTTTATTAATAATAAAGATTCTTTAAAGTGTAGTATGAATCTTCTATGTATACTACCATGTCTTATAAACAATTTAATTAAATATTTTAATTTCTTTTAATATAAATATTTAAAATGTTTCTAGTAAACAATAATATAGAAGTAATAGTAATGCTCTGATTAACATTAGCTTAAGTATTTTTGTATTTGGCTCTATTTCTATTAAAAACAAACGTAAAATTGGTTAGCCACAGCATATTTGTTCAACGATTTTTATGCTCTTTTTTTTATAAAATGTTCGTTCGTAAACAGTTCGTTAATGTATTTTTTAGCCACAATAGTTTGTGTGTATTTCTACACCTATCCACGATCTAAATTGCACCCAAATTGGCAGGGATAATTCTAATACGAAACCTATATTAACCGAAAAAAGAGAATTTTGAAATCGGATCAATATTAGTTATAAAATTATCCAATTAAGCTGTACGCAAATTTGGCAACTTTTCGAATTTTTCATGATTTTTTCAATTCCTTCTATTAGCTCACACTCTCCCTATATATATCTTGTTCAAATTTTCAGTCGTTCATAAAATACTTTTTATTCATCCACTCAAGTGCAAATACATTTTTTTTTGAACTTGTAGTGGATGATACTTGATATTAATACAGTCTTTTCAAATATTAATTCAGTAATTAAATTTAAGTAATTAATTTTAGTTTTTTTTAGATTTAAGTTGCATATATCTACCAATAGAAGGCGCCAGATAAACTTAAAAAAAATAAATGAAAATTATTTATAATGAACTTTTTGCAATAGAGTGAAAAAAAAGCAGGAAATGACTTAAAATTTTTTTTTTTATATTATTTGTTTACATATATATATACTGTTCATAGATAAGCCAATGTAAAATAATAAAAAAAAAAAATTTTTATAGGATGTGCCGATATATAGGTTGCCCATAAAATTTAGAATTTAATGTAAGAACAATACGCATAACAATATTCTTAAAAAATAAAAACTATAGAATTACAAACAAAAAACGATTTTTCTGTCTTGAAAAATGCCATTTTCGCTTTGAAATAAAATTGTCTTTACTTAGACATATATTTAATGGATAATAAATTAATAAAATAAATTTCAGAAACATTGTCTTACGACCAAATTCTTTAGAAGGAATTATTTCTTGAAGGACTAATATTTTTGAGATTATCAGTAACTTAAAAATCCTTACTAATCTATTTATAATATATCATTATATATACATTAAAAAAAAACACAAAGCACTAAATAAATAAATAACATTATTTTACTTAATAACATAGCCTTTCATAACATTTTCTACAATGCTGTCTATATAGATACACTTCGTAGACCATTACTCAAAGCTGAATCCAATGACAGATGAGTGCACTACTAGATGGTGGTGGTACAGGTCTTTTAATACAAAAAAATAAAAGTACAAACAAAATAACTTGAAATTCGTGAATGAATTTCGATTTACCACATTTAAACATGCACTAGAGAGAAAGGCATAATGAAAGACCATGACTATCATGTACTGGAATGAAAAATTTAAGCTACAACTGTTTTATTTATTTATTATTTTGCCGTAACTCCCCAAGAAATCTCAAAGTTCAGAATAGCACGTGAAAGCTCTACCCTCTTATTAACAGACATTCGAAGATGAGCAGAACGAATCAACTTCTTTTTCAATTCCTTCTATTAGCTCACACTCTCCCTATATATATATCTTGTTCAAATTTTCAATCGTTCATAAAATACTTTTTTATTCATCCACTCACGTTCAAATACATTTTTTTGAACTTGCAGTGGATGACACTGGATGTTAATACAGTTTTTTTTTCAAATATTAATTCAATTATTATATTTAATTAATTAATTTAATTTTTTTTTTTTAGATTTCAGATGCATATATCTGCCAATAGATGGAGCCAGATAAAGTTTAAAAAATGAATGAAAATTATTTATAAAGGACTTTCTGCAATAGAGTGAAAAAAAAAAAGTAGGAATTGACTTTAAAAAACTTTTTTTTATATTACTTGTTTCTACATCCATATACTCAGACCTATCCTCACGAACGCATCTCCAGTCCAGCTTCAAAATACCACTTAAAATCTTTTGAAGCACAATAAAAATTAATTGTTCGTCAATTTTGAATACAAGGTAGTTCATGCGCAATCGAGAAATTCATGATGTTATCAGGCTTCCCACATTAAAACAGCCTTTGAAAAAACTTTCTACTAAATACTTCAGCAATCTCACTTCTCACGAAAACTCTGCCTTCCAACAGCGGCCTGATGGCCAATTGTTTAGCTCTCTTATCTTTCGTACCACCGGCTTCAAGTTCGAAACCCGGCGGGGGCATGGACAGTTTTTTTGGAATCCACCCTAAACTCTTGGTCGCGGTCTAATTTGTCTATAGTGGGCAAGCAGTGACTAAAAACAAACTGGAGCGACAAATCCTCAAACAGCCACTTATTTCACCGCGTTTAAAGTCATACAATTGATTTTTTTCTAGCCATATTGCTCTTATGAACTAATTTGAATTTGCAGAAAAAGCTTTAATAGGGCCTTTTTTTTATTGTAGTCTTACACTGTGAGCTCTGACTATGTACTCTCACTTTACTTGTTACATCATGATCTTGGATTTACAAAGACATCTTATCTTACTTATTATCTGATGTTCACAATTGAACTAATTTCTGCTGAATTGATGAACCGATCACATCAAGCTTTTTCTACCATTTTTATCATGTTTGTCTGCTTAGAAACTATATCGTTATTTAAGTTTTATATGGCAGTGTAATCTATTGGTCGCTGAATCTATTGAAAAAAAAAAAGCAATAGGGACTAGGGATTGCAATATCGGACCAAAAGTTCAATACCGGTATTCGGTATTTTTTTTTATCTTAATAGCGGGATACCGGTTTTAATACCGATAGTAGAAATGTCATTGGTGCTGTCATTTTACGTATAATTTCATCCAAATTATCTTTTTTTTTTTTCAAAATTATCTAAAATCCCTGATGGCTTGGGCTTAGAACTGAGCTTAAGTTTGTATATTCATCGCAATTAGATTCTTTCCTCTTTAACAAATTTGTATCATGTTTCGTTTTTAAATGTGTATGGAGTCCGCTTGTACTTCATTCACTTTAATAACTCTTGAAAATTTTTTTGCATTGTGCCACCATATTTTTTTCGTCATATAAATAATGAAACCAAATCGAAATATTATCAACTGATTTTTTTACGTTCTTTAAAATTATTCTTATTCATTATTATGAGGTATTATTTATGAGTGTATATGTAGTAAATCTGAAAAATATTTTGATTTCTAAAGTATGATATACAAATACAATGCGACTCACCAATTAAAAAAAATATCGAAATATTACACACTTTCTTCACAACTACAACCTTGTTTTCATAGATCAGAATTCTGAATAAGAATTCACAGATAAGAATAAGAATTTCCCATATAAGAATTTTTTCACAGATAAGAATTCTAAATTTCTAGTAAATACCAAAAAAACCGGTATTTAAACTTGTGAGTACCGGTATTACAAAATTGTACAAATGGCTCAAAATACCGGTAATCGGTGTACCGGTATTAGGGGACTTTACTTGCTATAGTGTGACAATCCTCGACATTTCTAAAGTCATTTTTAAATTATGAAGAAATGTTTGCCAGTATGTTATAAAAATTCAAATAATTATAAATTCATCAGAATGTTTAATAACTACAGCCAAATACATATTATGATGTTACAAGAAAATTAATCTTCAATAGCCACAGGATACTTAAATAACAAAAAAAAAAAAAAAATCTTAAATATTTAGCATGTATTTTCTATTAATAAAAAAAGTTGGGCAAACATCTCCGTTCCTAAATAATTGATCTCAAAATACTTATTACACTTTAAATATAGCCATTTTAAAATATGACCAAAATAAGCAACAAACTGGTGGCATATCAGTTGTGATAAATTTTTGATATTTTGAATTCAAAATTGGGGAGATAATTTCCTGTCGTTGTGTAGAAAGTGTTCTGTCTGGATTTATAAAGCCAGATGTTATTTGTTATTTTTAATGTCTCTTATAATTCACAAACCCTGGAATCACATCTGGCACTTCTGTTATGAATTTAACTCTTTTATTATTTTATTTAGATTGGTGAAATTGAAATGGGTTTTTTTTTATTTTTATTTTTTCAAAAGACAAAAACGTCTGATTAATGTAGTTAGGTTTATTGTAATTTTTTAAAACTTTCAGACATTCACACATTCTAACTTATTGCAGCTTAATTTTAGTTACAAAAGAAAATTTGTAAGAATTCAGTTTTCTATATCTCATTTGAAGTAACTAAAAAAAATTTACATTGAGCTTCTAGAGTTTATTTTAACAATTTATTACAAATAAAAATCAAATATTGGAGCTTACTGTATCACTTTAATAATGAAATAATGCATATTTATTGATGAGATTATTTTTGCTGCTGTATCCTCAAATATATCTATACTTGATTCAAATTTCATCACTTTTAGCAACGTATACACCCAAACCTAAATTTTACATTATTTAAAAATTACATTGCTTTCTAATTTTATTAAAAATTATATTAATCATAAATTACATTAATTTTTGATTAACATTTTATTTAAATTATTACATTAATTTTTGATTAAATTTGTTTAAATTACATTAATTTTTTATTTACATTACTTTCTAATTTTACATTACTCATAAAATTGTTTTCGGGAAATCATGATTTGTAGAAGTTCAGTTCGTGGCCTAGCAAAAAAAAAGTGCAATACAGTGGATAAAATATAAAAGTAATGGTGTTAAGTCCTTAATCTGTTCTAGATCCTTGCTTTAACCAAACAATATGTATATCACGAACTTCCTAAAGCTTCTTCTTCCAATCTGTTAGCTTCAGAGGTTCATTCTATTACTTTAGCCAGAGTGAATATGGCTTGGAGGTCGCCACCAATTCATGCATGGTACGCCGCTAAATATGCTGGTATGTCCTTGCAGTGCTCCTGTCCTAGACCTGCTCAAACGGCTTTAGCTAGACTAAGGACGGGCCACACTAAGAGTTTGACCTTCAATGGAGACGAGAAGACATATACCCTTTGCCATTGTTCGGCCATCGCGTCTCCCTCTCATCTCATCGATTGTATTGGTGCCTCTGTAAGGCAACTGTTGAATGAGGGAAGGACAGTTTACGAACTATTGATGCAGCATGATCTACTGGACATGGTTTAGGATTCTAAATCAAGGGGATAAGCAACAACAACAACATATGTATATCAAATGAATTTTTTCTCTAAGTAGTAATGAAAAAATGATCAAACTGTTTCTATGAAAAAATCCTAATGTTATTGGCATATTTTAAGGCTTATATAAAATAAATTTAACACTACTTAATACTAAAATATATAAATACAAAAGCCGTTAGATAAAATGCATAACATTTAAAAATAATTTTAAAAAATTTAATTTTCTCTTCCCCCCCCTTTTGGAATTGGATGAGTATCACTTGTTGTGTCCAAAGAACTTTGCTTCTGCCTTGTCCTCGGGATGTTTCGAAAATGAGACTATTTGGTCATTTTGACAATGATACAACGGTTTGTTTGAGTTTTGTTTTGTTGAAGGGGGGGGGAGGTGCTTTCCGGCAACATCCATCAATTCCCATACATTCGTTTTTCCAAAATCCATCCATTCCTATCCATTCTTCCCTTCCAACATCCATTCATTCCTATGCATCCCTGCAATATTCATCTTTCCTTTCCAACATCCATCCTTCCCTACAACATCTATTCACCCTTTCCAATATTCATCCATACCTGCAACATCCATCCATTCCTATCCATCCATACCTGCAACATCAATCCATTTCCATCCATCCTTTCCTGCAACATCCATCCATTTCTGTCCATCCATACCTGAAACATTTATTCAGTCCTATCCAACCTTCCGTGCAACATACAACCATTCCTATACATCCTTCCCTGCAACATCCATACAGTTCTATCCCTCCTTCTCTGAAACATACATCTATTTCTATCGATCGTGCACTGCAACATCCATTCCTACCTATTCATTTTTTCCTGTAACACCCATCCATTTCTAACCATGGTACCCTGCCACATTCATCCATTTCTATCCATGATTCCCTGCAACATCCATCATGTCATACATTCATTTGGCAAAGATATTGACACAAGCAAGTCATATTCCAAACAAAGATCGTATACCAAATAAAATAACTGTCTTGCATCCGATCAAAATGACACATTTTCAAATGTGACATTTCAGACACGCGTAGTACACAGATCACAAATGCACAGACTTGCGAATACTGCCAGCCGCCATGTACTCATTGTAACTTGGTCCGAACGATTGAAAATTTGGACAAGATATATATAGGGAGAGTGTGAGCTAATAGAAGGAATTGAAAAAATAAGAAAATAAAGAATTTGAGCAGGATATACATTAATTAAAAAAGTGCTTTAGTATTTGATTCAAGTTCCAAATGCAAAAGTGGCTATTCAAATAGTTTTTATAGAATTTTTTTTTTTTTTTTTATGAAAACATGTTTAAATAATAATAGTCCGCAATCAGGTGAAAAGGTTAAGATGATAGGTGGCCCTTATATTCTTATGATGACACAATCTTTGAGGCTCATCTAATAATAGAACGATGAGATTTTGGTTTAACATAGAAGAACATCAAACAGAAAAATCAAGTTATAAAAGTAGCAATTTCCAGGGCACTTGCAACAGTAAACCTTTTAATATTGTCTACACCTAAAATCATGAATTCAATTTCATGGATCTTGAACAAGATTTTTTTGGGACCCTAATTTTATTGAGGAAAAAAAAAGATGGTATTTACTGTGGATAATGATGATCAATGTGCGGTGGCGAACAGGAACATCATGTTTATTAAACCTCAATTATATAGAGGGCCTGATCAGTTTTTGTCATAAAGGGTGTGCCGAGAACGCCCTTTGACCGAATTACTCAATCACGTGCTAAACTTCTAAATATTGCAAAAGATTATTTAAGCTATTTATGAACATTGATTTTATTTACAGAATAGCTTTCGAAAACAATATCTTATCTGAAATAATAAACAGAATTGTGTCTGTCAATAAGGCCTTTTTGGGTTAAGACATCTGTTTAAATCACAGTTCATAGGCAGACAAAACCAAATTCTTGTTACATAAAACACTTATTAGACCTATTTTGATCTGTGGCTCTGAAACTTGGACTTTGGCAAGATCTGATGAGGCCCATTTGGGTATATTTGAGCGGTGGATTTTACGGGCTATTCGTAGATGTGTAAGGGAAAGGGATTGTTGGAGAATTTGAGGTTTGGTTTGGTTTGTCGCTGTACGGTCATCTTCTGCACACGGGTGTTAAACGGACCGGGACCTACAGTTTAAAGCGTATTCCGGACTACTCACAAACATCCATGGCAACAGCAGGATTCGAACGTGAGATTGGTGGAGAAGACGGGTGAAACTTGGAATTTGGCAAGATCTGATGAGGCCCATTTTGGTATATTTGAGCTATAAGAGCTATTGGTATATAAGAGCTATTGTTGGAGGTGTTAGGGAAAGTGATTGTTGTAGAAGACGATAGAACGCAGAAATATATCAACGCTATAAAGACCCAGATATTGTAAAATTGGTTAAGATCAATAGATTAAACTGAACTGCCCAAATATTTAATGAATGATTTAAACCCTGTAAAAAGTCTCGTTTTGGCAAAACCACAGTGACAAAAAGGACGACGCAAGTTGCGATGGATAGACGCAGTTGAAAAAGATTTTGCTGTACTGAAGGTACTGAATTGGGGAGGGGGGCATTGTCACCCAGAGGAATGTATGGAAATCTCAGCAAAGGAAAATCTTGGCCCACCCTGGGCTGTCGTGCAATTGATGATGATGATATATGACTTTCTTTACAGTCTTAAAACAACATTGCTAAAGAAATTTTCATTTGAAAAGTTGTAATTATAATCGATAATAAATTCATTATTTTTAACATTAGCGAGACTTGTAGTATATCACTTACATTAGGGAGGGGAGTTTTAAAGGATAGCTGCCTCCCATTTATGTATTGTATGGGGAACAATTCTGGTAATTCGTAATTTGGTGATTCCAATTTGTCTATTAATGACAGATGTTCCCACGCATTCTTAATCCGCGTCCAGACTAAGGAACGAGATAAGTGAGTAAATCTCGCTCCTAGTATGTCTGTCTGAAGCTGAGAAACAAGGCACGTTAACTCTCGTTATGAATGACCGCAGGTAAAAGTCTGACTTGGCTCTGTGTCGCTGAAGAAGGAAGGTAGTACCTTACGAGGAGAATTTTAGGGGGGGATATCCGCATTTGAGTACCGTATGGAAGAAAACCTGGAGAATTCATGCAAGGTAGTCCGACTGACGAAGCAAAATGCCATCTACCTTCCTCGTTTTTTGAAACAGCGTTTACAACATAGCAAATAGTGGATTGAACCTCCACCTTAATGCTCACTAGCAGGGCACTTAAGAAATATTGCATATTTAAAAGAAATTAAAGTCATTTGTTCCAATAAAAAAGGGTGAAATCCCGTTGTGTGTTTTTTTTTTTTTTTAGAAAGAATATTCCAAATTTTCCCAGATTTGTTTTTGTAAAAAGTAAGGCTTTTTGATTCAATGGAAATTTTTAAAAAAAATTTATTTAAGTACGCAAACGTATGAGTTGAAAAATATATACTATCATTATTTAGTAATCAGTGATCTGTTTTAATTGATGTTTGTGGTAAAAAGAATAATGAAACCAGATAACAAACGACTTTTAATTTTATTACCAATTAAAAAAAGAAAAAGAACATGGCTTTTTTTATTATTATTTTTTTACATCATGAAATAGACATCATTTAAAATCGTTTAATTAATTTTTGCATTGTTTTAAAACTTTGCAAATACATGCATTAACAGTAATGATATAAATGAAAAAAACACCTCACGGAAGTGGCAATTAAAAAATTCCTTTGACTTCTCTACTAAAAAGTGTTTACATTTTTTAATGATGCGCATCTGTCTCATAAATCAACAATGCAACACGCCTATAAAAGAACAATTTATTCCAAATCACTTTACAATTAATGATTGTTCGATGCGAATGGATTGGAAAATCTATTTTTTCTTGTTCTGATTTAATCTTGATTATAATTATTAAATTGATTTACTTTTATGTTTTAAATCATTAAGACTATGATGGATTTTGTAGACAAGATTATGAATTGTTCCACTTTTAAATTAAAACTATTTTTTATTTATAAATAATTTTTTCTTTCTAAATTAAACATCATCTTAAAAAAATAAATTGATAACCATTTATACTTGGTATGGTTTGTCGCACTACGATCATCTTGTGCACAATTTAAGCTAAAAAGACCGGGACCAACAGTTTAACGTGGATTCCAAACCACTAACAAACACCCATGCCACCGCCAGGATTCGAATCGGAAGCCTGTTGTACCATAGATCAGAGTGTTAGCCAATTGGCCATCAGGTCAGGCCGCCACTTGTTTCGCCTATTCGGTTACATTACATCACTTGAGAATACGTTTTTTTTATCTATGCTTTACTTAATTCGATAATATATATATATATATATAGTTTCCCCAAAACATTACTCATTTCAAAGAAATCGATTTGAATTCGAACAATCATTTAAAAAAAAATCCTTTTCAATTTAATTAACGTTTTAAAGACCAAAACTCCATTTTCATATATTTAATTGATTAAAATATTATAACCATGTTTCCTTCTGTACATTGGCAAGAGCGTCCTCTTTTGGCGTTCGGGAGAAATGGTCAGCAGACCTTAAGAGTCTCACCCGACAAGAAGTGCAACGCACCCATGCGTTCCTGTTGAGAAAAGTTTAGTTTACAGTCTCTCATCTCTAGAGAAAACATGTTTAGTACAATCATGCGTATTAATTGGTCTACAGACTCTCACCCGAAGAGGAAATACATTTCGCGCATCTTGCGCGTAGGCGATTATCGAGTTTTCGGCTTAGAAATGGAACCCTTTCACGTATCTATAATTACATGTCTTTAAATATATTAAATATTGTATGTGTATAAATAAAGACGTGTGTTCTTCAACCCGTGCCTCAAGTATCTCAACCCTACCGCAACCAATTACAATCTGGTTGCCCAACCTGTACACTACAATATTAAATCTGTTTAGAATGTTTAATGAAAACGCAATAGAAAGTTTTTGTTAAATTTTCTGTTGTATTTGATTGATATGTTAAAAATCTCATACAAAATTTATTAATAGTTATTGTTTCGTTCAATTTTGTTAACTCTTTTCTAAGAAAAAAAAAAGGGGGATCACATGTATCATTTAAAAAAAGTATATATAAACTTAAAAGAACGGATAAAAAAAATTGACATTTATTGAATATAATTTAACAATTAAATTGTTGTTTAGTAACAATTCTTAATTTATATTCAATAAATGAAATAATTATTATATGTTTGTTCATCTTTTACAAATGTTTCATAGGAACATTAAATATACATAAATGAATAACAGTGCCTGAATACCATGTTCATAATGTTTCTTTTCTTGATAAATGTGTCATTCATTTATAGATTATAAATAAACATCGAATTATTTTGAAATTGAGAATTTTTTTTTAATGGAATGAAAATGCTGATTATTATCTATTATAATTTTTTATTTATAATTAATTTATAATAGATTATAATTTATTAACATAAATTTTCTGTATCGTGTTAAGAATCATTGTTAAAAATCTATTCGAGAATTTTCTGCTGATAATATGCTGTTCCACTTATTTTGGAAAACTATTTTTAGAAAAAAAGTTTTAACATAAAATTCACCCCAAATAGTGATAGAAAAAAAATTGATAATAAATATAAATAAAACTATATCATTTGCATTTGTTTATCTTTATTCGCGAAAATTTCAGTTATTCTTTCTATAAAATATTCTAAAAGCAAAATGTCAGTTTTGATTTCTATAAATATCCGGAGCTGGAAATCACGAAGCCAACATATCACACGCACCCACTAAAATAAATGTATACTCGACGGTTCAAACAATACAAACAACACACAATTTTTATTGTCTACCAACATTTCACGCACAGGCATTAAACGCGCAAACGATAAAAAAAAAAAAAAAAAAAAATTCCAAAAAACATTCGATATAAAACCGGAAACGAATCCTACTCCAGCCCTTCTATAATTCATTTTTCCTTTCAATTATATTAAGAGCCCAACAATGATAGTGGAATGTAGGTGTTATTCTTTTAATTCAGATTCGAACTAAAAGAACAACACGCAAAAGTTCGAGCATCGTTGGTTATTAAAACCGACGATCGCCATTGTGACAGACGATTTTTTTTCTGGTATTGTTTTCTTTTTTTTGTTGCTTTAGAACACTGAAAACTAAACAGAATCATCCATGCATGTTTAAATGCTGAGCTAATACGGCTTCATTTGAGGTCGGTCATTGCTTTGTTGTATATTTATGTCTTAATAAGCTTGCTTGTATCCTATGACCTGAAAATCAGAAATAGAGGCATTTATGGGAAAAAATAAATTCTGTTAAAGTTTATACTAATTTTGTGTGTCAATAAACTGACAATCCATTTATTCACAAACACTAAAGGCTATTTGTTCTAAGCGTTAACTTTGTTTGTGCAACTAACTAGATTTAGGGTTAGTTAGTGAATTTTATTTTTCTCTTATAAACAAAATGCTTCACTCATTTGCTGGAATACATACAGCGAAATCGTATCAAAACTGATATTTTTTAATAATTAATGTAAAATATTTAAATACAAAGTTTCATTCTCCGAAAAATTAACAATGATATATACTAATAAAAATATATATTTGAATAAAGAGCTAAATATTTTATAGAACTTAAAATGCATGACATTTTATTTGTTATTCTTAAGTGAAAAAATTTAACATTTATATTTTTAAGACATAGAAATTATAATTTTGGGTATTATTAATTATAGGCATAACTATCTGCATGGATACAATTTCATTAAATAATAGTCAATTGTATATTTAATATAATGACTAAATCAATCCTACATGTTATAGACATTGAAAAGAAATAACAAAAACATAATTTAAAATTATTATATATTGACTTCTTTTATTACCATAAATGACATATTTACATGTTTTCACTGTCATAGGCTATCTGACATTCCAGCAGATACCTTGAAAATAATATTAATATTGTAACTTGAAAATTCACTTCAAACATACTTATAAAATAAGCATACATAAAAAATATAACTAATAGAATTTCTACATTCCTCAAATTTTGAATTCTGTATCAAATAAGCAATTGAAGTGTTACATAAATTTGATTAAAGATATATATTTTTATATGCTGTTGTTCCTTATCCCACTTGGTAGACATCTAGGCCAAGCCCACGAATCCGTATGGACTCATGGTTGAAGGGATAAAGGGATGATTTTTTTTGCAATGGAGCACCCGTATTTAGAAGTCTGACTTGGTTACGTTGTGCTCTATAGTCATATGAGATTGAGACCGACGGCTTAAAGTGAATCTTGAACCACTACAAACATCCATGGCACTCTAGGACTCGCACCCGAAACTTTTAAAACTGAGCGTTACACACTCGGCCATTCAGGTCCTTTTTTATATGCTATTTTATGTTATTGTTCAAGCTTCCTGAAAAATATTCTATAACCTTTATAAAAGCATTATACAAAAATAATCAAAGCAACTGAGTTTTTACCTTAAACAATGAAATGAATGTTTATCATTATAAATTTAATAAAACAATTTTATGTTATAACAACAAAAATAAAAATACTGCATGCTAAAAAACTATTGAAATATCATAATGGAGAAACTTGTTCTTAACAAATTTCTGAAAAATTCTATATCCTGGTGACTTACCAAAGAGGAAAGCCTTAGTAATAATAATGGCCTAGCCTCTCCAGTCAATTACCAAGAAAACAATTTAATATCATATTGATATAAAATAACTTTAAAAGTTTATGCTGATAAAATTTTTTTAAACAATTTATAAAACTAAAAATTTTCCTATTATAAAGCATTTAATTGAAATACAATTATGACTAAAAACAAGAACTATTACAATTTGAAATTGTAAATTTTTACATATTTTTTAACCACATATCTAATGTGGAATTTAAAAAAAAGAAAAATTTAAAATTTTTAACATGTTAAATTATTCAATTTGCAAAATTTACCATCAGGGCAACAACATTCTTATTCATTTAAGTAGTACTTAAATTTTAGTGACTATAAGTGATTATAGTGATATTAAATTTAGTGATCAAGTATTTCTTTATATTTAGATCCGTTTTAATTTTCAAAAACAAAAGATATGGAAGGAAAAAAATATGCAATAAATGCTAATATTTTAAACTAATATTTTTTTAATTATTACTAAAATTTATCTTACTTTTTAATTATCAATATTTTGTGACATTCTTTAGTAGAATATATAATTTTATAAGTTTTTTTAAAACTTTAAATAATTTGTGATATTTTTTAATCACAATATTACAAATGTATTCACAACATATAAATCTTATAATTAACATTTTTAGTAAAGACAACCAATTAAAAAATATATTTAAAATATAAGTTTATCCCTTTATTTATATTAAATGTTTATCAACAGTAATAATATTTTCAAACTTTAGCATATTTCACAATGATTTAGAATAAAAACAATTCTTAATAAATTAAGATATTTATCTTTTGGAAATATCTTAAAGAAAACAAATATTTATAAAAAATATAATGTCAAATAACCATTTTTTAAATTTAAAAGTTCGTATAAATTTCCTTAAACGCAGATGATTTGACTCGATATATTCCTATAAATGAAAAACTAGACCTAATCATAATAAGGAATAAAATTTATGATGTTTATTGAACTTTAAATTCTATTACATTAAAATTACATAAATGTTCACAGATATTTGCAGAAAATTTTCCATACAGAATTTAAGAAATTAAAATATAACTTATGTACATAGGCAATAAAAATTTATAAACAAAATATTAAATATCACTCCCAGTCTGACTTGATTTCTTCCCCCGTAGTATTACGTCCTAACAATAAAAAAACGATAAAGCATCACAGCAAAATTTCAGTTTTTAAATTCAGGTGTACATACTTCAGCCTCATTCTATTAAAGTAAATATATAAATATACATTAATATAAGCTACACGTGCCCTCAGGGTTGTACTAAATGAAGTACAGCAGTGCAGTCCTTGCTTATGGCATGATTAGCTGTCTCTGAATTGCCAGCTGCATTAGAACAACAACAACATTAATATAAAAATGCCTGCTTTAGAGAACTCAAGTTTTTGCTTTAATTGTAATAGTAATCAATACTATCATGAAATTTTCCTTCATACAAACAAGAAGTTTCTGATGCCATCATATTAGGAATATTTGAAACAGTGAAAAAGCAGTACATTTACATACACAGAAAGCTCTACAGCATTCAAATCAATTATATTATGATAAACACATACAAATTAATTGAAAAAAGTTTAAAATAAAGAAAAAGTTACATAGACTCTTTATCTTTACAACTATTTTTTTTTTAAAAACTATATGCAACAAAGAAATATTTCAGTTTACTTTTTTTTTCCTTTTAAACATTAATATTTAATAACTCCAGATTCTAAATTTTAATTCTAATTCTATTTTTTGATTATAAAAATATTACATTCAGGAAGAAATGAATTTGTTAGCATCACACAAAAATCTCAAAAACTATCCAAAGTAATAGCTACACATATTGAAAGCTATTTAAAGTAAATTATGCTATATTAAGTGCTCTCTAATGCTATATTCTCTAGTGCTCTCTCTCTTAAATAAAAAAATAAAATTTAGTTAAGCTAAATTTGTTTGTTAATCTGAATTAGCAAAATAAAAAAAAAATAATGACATGCTTTTAAAATGTTGGCCATTAATGTAAAAATTATTAATAATTCATCACTTTCATTTGGATAAACTTATTTTGAATGAAAAAAGTATGCTGAATAAAAATAGTCAAAATATTATGAACACCAACATACAATTGTTTTTAATTAAATTAAAATGTGAATCATTTCAAATTATAATAGCAAACAAAAAAGGAAATTCTGCCACAGAGAAAGTTGGTCACCAAATCTATGTTTATAAGTGCTTTTTAATGTATCTCATAAATAAATTTGGAACCTAAAATTAAAGCAACAAAAATATAACAAATGAAACACTTACCTGTTTCTGAATTTCGTATCTAATTCAATTATTTTTTTTTAAAAACAATGACTAACTTAGGAGAACGTCTAAGATCATAGATTTCAGATTTATATTCTTATAATGTTTGTTCGTAAATTTAAATATATTTTACTCCTAATCGAATAAAGGAGAGAATAATAAAATTGAATATAATTTGATAAATTTGTACAACAAATAATAGTTTCATACTTTTTACTACAGAAGCATGATTTCATTTTGCAAAATCAATTTTAAGATGTGTTTTTTCCAACAAAGCTACTGGAGTTATAGAAAGCATTTGACTAGTATAGAGCGAAGAATGTCCTTCACAAATTTATCTACAATCCACATCACAAATAAAACTAATTGAAATCAGTATTAATTCTGCTGATAGTCATTAATTTTCAACAAAATGTACTTAATTCATACGCACAAACACAGCCGCTTACTTACGCTCACCGTATCCCACAATGCAATGAGTGAATACTGAGGAGAATTCAGTAAGTAATAGCTGTACTTCTGCGCATGCCTGATTTATTTACACATTTTTAAAATATCTAAATATAATTCATCCATTTAAGTTTTGTTTAGTAATAAGGAGTTTTTAAAATTTTTATTTTTTAATATATCAATCTAAAATTTATTTTTTTTAAATATCATTTCAATTTATAATGCTTCGAATGCTATTGCGCATGCGCATTAGTCAAGCATTTACTGTTTAAAAGCTTTCAAGTGCCGCCAGATGGTGCAGGCGCATGCGTAACTCGTGCTGCACTTCGGCGGATGCTAATTAGCGGAATGAAAATTTATTCCCGAAAGCAAAAGATGTTTACAAACGCGAGGTGCTCAATACGTGACGGTTATATTGTCTCCTGTCGTGATTTCGCTGCATGTGATTTTTCGGTGAGAGGGCCGATTTTTTCGCGGGGTTTTCGACACCCATAAAGAACACTTGCATTTTTAAAAACTGTTTTTAAAGACTTTTGCAGGTATAAATAAATAAATAAAAGCTTTTTTTTTATTTTCAGTTTAAATAGAGTAATCGTTTGGCACTTGAGAATCAAAAGTTGAAACAAGTTTAATTTGATTAGGATATGAGTGTATGGGTGTTTAAAGACATTGTTTGACGAAGATTGATAAAGAAATAATAATAATAAAATAAAAAAACGACAACAATAATAGATTTTTGAATTTATGTATCGAGAATATTAACTTTCCGTCAAAGATCCAGATAGAAAATTCCAAACGATTGTCTTTTGGCGGTAAGTTGATTTTCATTTCTTGAAATTTCTCACTTTCTTTTAACAATTATTTATTAATAATTTTATTAATTATAATATTAATTAATTAATTATACTTACTTATTAATTTAAAGTGGTCTTTAATTTTTATATTTTCGTTTTATAAAAAATTCATAGATAAGAAATTAAAATAAATGTTGAATTCGATAAAAGTTTGATTCATTTATTGGCAACAAAGTGAATTTTTTTAACTGGAATTTTTTTAACTGTGAATTTTTTTAACAAGGACATACATTTTAAGAATGTGTAATATATTTTGTATAAATAATAATAAATAAAAAAAATTAAATTAAAAAAATGGCTTAGAATTTTTTTGTTGACACGAAGAATTTACATGACGGTTTTGATATTAACTTTAACTGAAAGTAATGACATTCGAAGACAATTTCAAAAATTTGCGAAAATAGATTTTATATGGTTATTATGCTATATATGAGAAATATTTTATTGGAAGATTAAGTTTTCGTTCTTTTAGTATGTATTTCCATTTAAAAAGTAGTTCATAAAAAAAAAAAAAAGATTGTAAAATTAAATGTCAATTATGATTAGAAATGATACATTTTTAAATGAAATAATTTACCGTGAGACTTTTTGAAGAACGAGAAAGAGTAGAATTTAGAACAAAATTAATTTTCCTCCTTTTTTTCATTTAAATAGAGAATAAATCTGATATTAGATATGGTGTCTTCTATTGTACCTGTCATTCACACTGATGTCATAGATTTGAAAAAACGATAGTTGGTTTTTTTTCCCTCAATACTGAAGCGTTTGTTTTAACAGTTTTAGGCTGTGAAACCTTTAATATGCTCATAACGTTATTATTCGAATCTTATTTTGATTCTTATGACGATATGAGGAAGTGAATGATGCCTCCTGTTGAAGTCATAACTCGAACTTTTGTCCACTCTCTCATTAGTCGCGCGCGCTACATTTAAGCCCACGATAATTTAATTCTAATTTTTTTTTTTTAAAGTTAAAGCTAAATCGCATGGTATTTTAAACGATTTCTATTTTATTTCATAATTGTGTATTTCTTTGTGACAGCGTATTTGGTAAAAAAAAAAAATAGTGATAGAAATTAGACATATATATGTATATTTAGAATAGAGAAAAAATGTTATTTTGTAAAATAACTTTTTTCCAACTGGTTAGAAGTTGGACACTAATGCTATCATAACTTTTTTACAATAAAGCGTGTGGACATAATGCAATTTTGAAGTCATTCTTAAATAAAATATTATTTAAACGGACATACTTGTGAATAAAATGAAAAATCGTTAGCATCTATCGTAAATTTATAAATTCTTTTTGAAATTGTAAAAATAACTATTTTACGAAAAAAATTTCAAACCAATATAAATTAGCTGTGATTATTTTTTTTTTCTATAAAGATTTAACACAATAATCATGTGACAATAATAGCAAACGATTTTCTCCATTTTTTTTGCATTTTCGTTCTGGTCTTCCACAGATTTATCATACACGTTGATAAACTTCTCGTTGAAGAATAACTTCTCTTTATAACGTCTCTATCACTTCTCGCTGAAGAATAACTTCTCTTTATAATGTCTCTATCACTTCTTGTTGAGGAATGACTTCTCTGTATAACGTCCCTGTATCTTCTCGTTGAAGAATAGCTTCTCTTTATAAGGTCCACACAACTTCTCGTAGAAGAATAGTTTCTCTTTCTAACACCTCTATCACTTCTCGTTGAGGAATAACATCTCTATAACTTCTCGTTGTAGAATAGCTTCTCTTTATAACGTCCGCACAACTTATCGTTGAAGAATAGCTTCTCTTTATAACATCCGCACAACTTATCGTTGAAGAATAGCTTCTCTTTATAACGTCCGCACAACTTCTCGTTGAAGAATAACATCTCTATAACTTCTCGTTGAAGAATAGGCTTCTCTTTATAACGTCTCTATAACTTCTCGTTGAAGAATAACTTCACTTTATAACGTCTCTATAACTTCTCGTTGAAGAATAACTTCACTTTATAACGTCTCTATAACTTCTCGATGAAAAATAGCTTCTCTTTATAACGTCCTTATAACTTCTCGTTAAATAATTACTTCTCTTTATAACGTCTCTATAACTTGTCGATGAAGAATAGCTTCTGTTTATTTCTCCATAACTTCTCTTTATAACGTCCCTATAATTTCTCGTCGAAGAATAGCTTCTCTTTATAACGTCTCTATAACTTCTCGTCGAAGAATAGCTTCTCTTTATAACGTCTCTATAACTTCTCGTTTTACTTCTGAAGTAAACCCATGGAAATGTGTATCTAGTTTGTCAGAAATTAAGATTATTTTAACAGAAAAAGAGTTAAAATCTATTGGGGAGCTATTTGCTATAGTATTTGCTCAGCAATGAAAACAAAGAACTGTTAGCAAACGATCATTTATACTATTTTTTTCTCTGCAATAACAATGTTTTTTAAATAGCGTGATATTTATAAATAAGGTGATGACAATTATCCTTCAAAAAGAAAATTGTTATGTCTTCTTGGAATGTCATCAAAAATTATTTACAATATAAATAATCGGTCTCGCATGTAGACATTACTTTTATGATATATTTACCATTCTTTGAATTTTTTTGTGGCTTCAATCCGTTTTGTGTCGATATAAAATGAATGAAATGTAATTTAACAATAAATATAGTAAATAATTTTTGTTTAGTTAAAAAATTTGGTATCGAAACTTCTTTCGTCTTATAAATTAAATATGGTCTGAACAGACTTCAAATAAGATGTGTAATTTGAAAACCGAAATTATAATTCAAATTAGAGACCGGAATCAGAATTCAAATTAGAAACCGAAATTCGAATTCGAGTTAAAAACCAAAATTAGAATTCAAATTAGAAACCTAAATTAGAATTCAAATTAGAAACCGAAATTAGAATTCATCTTACAAGAAACGTCGTATCATTTGACATTGTACTTTATAAAAAACAAAACAAAAACAACTGAAAATCATATAAAGTTTCGAATGAATTAAACTGAAATTAGAATTCATCACACAAGAACCATCGTATCATTTTATATGGTACTTTATAAAAAAATAAAAAAATGAAGTTCATACTAAGTTTCGAATGAATTGAATGCAAAAAAATTTTCAACAATTTCTAACGTGTTTTATTATATAATTTTTTCACTGATGGTAATTAGATGTTATCATTAACTTCTGGTCGACAGCAGTGTATCGCTGAAAAAAAAATAATAATAAAAAGTATATGGTTACCTACAGGGCCAATTCACAGGTTACCCATAAAACTTAGAATTACGTTAAGAACAAAACACAACAGCAATCTAGAAAAATATAAAACTATAACTTCTCTGACTAATAACTAAACTGAATAACTGAACTATTAATTTGTTATGAATTAACTATAACTGAATTAAAAACGATTTTCAGTTCTTGAAAAATTTCATTTCCACTTTGGAATAAAATTGTCTTTGCTTTCACCAGACGATCTATTAGAACAATTTTACGTTATTTACTTTTGGATTTAAATAAATAAATTCGCCCCTTCCCCTTCAAAGTTAGCAACAAAGTTATAACAAACAAAGTTAGCATAAATATAACAAAGTTATATAACAAAGTTATATATATAACAAAGTTAGCAGGCACAGTTTTTATAGTTATTGCTAAACTACAGGCGGTTATCAAAATAATGGAAAAACTTGTGAATAAAAGTGATATTTAAGAATACGCTTCGTAAGCATTAAAATGTAATCTTGGCTACTAATTTTTTTTTTTTTTTTTTTTAATATAAAAAGGACATATCATGGTAGTATGAGGTTGCTTTAGTGAAGCTGCATACGTGTTGGAGTTTTGTTAAGAGCGTAAAATGTCAGACCTCACAGGCTTTCAAAGAGGCCAAATTGAATTATTAGCTGGATTATCAGATTAGTTGGAGCAACTGTGACCGAAACATAACAGCTTTTAGGCGTTTCTGGAGGTAAGGTGTCTAAAGTCATGACACAGCGTGGCAAGACAAGCCCGACAAAGCAAAAAATAGTGGGTGGAAGAAGAAGATGAATGCAAGAGACCGACGGGTACTGAAGCGTATTGTAATGTCTAAAAAGGACACAACTGCAGCCAAAGTGATTGCAGTGCTCAATCAGCTTCTGGATCCTTCTGCGTCAATAATACAATTAGGTGGCACCTTCATAAACAGGACATTTACGGCACAGCAGCAATTCCCTGGCCACTTGTCACATCTGTTGATGCCGAACGTCCTCTACAGCTGGGATCTCCAAACTTTCCAGCCTTAGGGCCATACTGTTTACTCCAGTAAAGGCTCGTTCCCACCGAGGCGAGAGACGTGAAGATGCAAGAGGCAAGCGACCAAATTTTTTCGACCCCTTCACAGCGAAACGTCAGAAATAGCATTACGCATAGTGAAAAACCGCTTGAAGTTGAAAGTTGGGCTACTCCACGCGGCGAACTGCAAACCGGTTTCAGGCGACCGCGGTGACGTCAAATTTTGGTCGCTTGCATCTTGTCGCCTTGGTGAGCACGAGCCTTAAGTACCAAGGGCCAAAACCGTTTTAATTTGTCTGCCATTAGAGAGTTTTTGCATACCGTACGTTAGTTACCGTAGGACGTCCGTTAGCTTTTTCTCCCTAGCGCGCATGCTCATGGGAAACATAATTTCCTATGGTACCTACGGTATGCAAAAACTCTCTATTATCTATAATTTCTAGACCAGTCGCCGAGTACGCGCTCTGAGCGAGCATAGGCTTGCTAACTACAAACTATTGTCAGTGAAAAATCACAATTACACAAATCTCATTAGTATTTTTTTACAAGTGGATACTCCGCGGTTCATTTAGCTTTTCCGTTCCTGAGAGATTTTCAGGATAAAAATCATATGTTTGAGTCAGAATATATACATTCCAAACATCGATATACATACAGATGCGATACTGTTTACCCCAACGTAATTACCGAGGGTAACCGACGGATGTTCACTAGTTTATAATGTTGGTGGGATTCATTTCAATTATTTGTTAGTTGTTATGCTTAAGTTAAATTTTTCGCGTATTATGCTTGTCATTAAGCTTTACCCAGTAAGTCAATAAAACCAAGTTATTATCATTCTGTTTTTTTTTTTTAACCAACTTATTACAGCAACAATAATTTTAAGCTAATAAGCTATTTGCTGTCGCGGGCCGTAGTTTGGAGACCCCTGCTCTACAGTGATGCCACAACCACAAAATCTGGTCGATTGATAAGTGGAAGAAAGTAATGTGGTCTGATGAATCGTCTTTCACACTTTTCCCCACAACAGGACGGGTGTACGTTTGGAGGACACCTGCACAGGCATATGATCGTGATTGTCTCCTTCCAACTGTCAAGCGTGGAGGTGCATCTGTTATGGCATAGGCGGCCATGTCCTGGTTTTCTGCTGGCCCAATCGTAACACTGAAAGGAAGGATCACTGGGGAAAAGTCTAAAGAAGTTTCAGCTGACCAGGTCCATCCTATGATGGAAACTTTGTTTCTTGCAGGAGATAGAATTTTCTCGAATAGTGCTAGTATTAGAGTAGTGCTCTTATTCATGCAGCGGGACTTGTCTAATCATGGTTTGATGAACGCGAATATCAAGTTAAACATCTACCTTGGCCGCACAGTCCCCCGACCACATTATCATCAAACAGTTGTGGTGTATTTTAGAGCGATCAATCCGGAATTGATATCCTCCATCGGCATCTCTCGGAACTTTCCCACTATCTCCATGAAGAATGGTTCAATATTCCTCTAAATACTATTAAGCACTTGTATGATTCGATTTCCAGGCGAATCCAAGCTCTATTACTTGCCAAAAGCGATCCTAATAAAGAATTCCTTATAACTCTAGGGTGTTTCCATTATTTTGATAACCACCTAATTAGTATATAAAACCAAGTTTATATATTTATAGTTTCTTTATTTTTTTTTTAAGTATTCTTTCATGAATTACGTTTCTTTTATATATTATTTTTTTATAAAATCGTTTGGAATTCTAGAATTCTTTTATTTAATTACTTTTTTTTTTTTTATTTAGTCTGTTTGCTTCTTCCCAGTTTTGGCGAACATAATCAATTGCCTGAATATGATTTATGGATACTTTTTTTTTTTTTAAATTGCTGTAATGCGTTTTGTTCTTATATTACATTCTAAATTTTATGGGTAACCTGTATATATCAGCCCGATCAATTAATTGTTATCTTTTAATTAGTACTATTATTATTTACAAATTTATTTTATTTTGCGAATATTATTATTTTTTTAAGCATAACAGCTAGAAGTTTGATGTAGAATACAGGGGAAAAAAATTGTTACTTGTTATGTAATGCAAGTTTTATCTTGTTATGTAAAATATTCTACTGAAAATTTAAAAAACTGAATTGAAAACGTGTACTCATCATTTACGAAATTGTTTTACTCGTCATTTCCGGTAAGATTCCTCTGTGACGCATAATATTCTCTTTCAAAAACAACAGTTGTTCGTTTCTATTTTTTAAATTTATTTACTGGAAATAATTGTGCCCTTTTATGGTTCAAAATTGATTTATTATGAGTCTGAAATCGAAAATGTGAAAAAATGCTTACTTAATTGATTGTTAAATTATATAAAAAATATTATTCATTGTTGGTTCTCAAATTTTTTTACTTTTGATTGTAATTTTTCCGTCAGATATGACCTTTTTACTTTTGCCGTCAAAGATTTTACACTCTCACGTATTCTTTAATTTGAGAAAATATATTTTCAACATAAATTTTGAGTTACAGTATTATACGTTATTCAGTTCATTTCCTAAATCAGCCAAACTCCTGTATTATTACTGGCTAGCACTCTGGCCTTTGGTATCACAGGCTTCAGGTTCGAATCCTGGCGGTGGCATGGATGTTTGTGAGTGGTTTGGAATTCACGTTAAACTGTGGGTACCGGCCTAATTAGCCTAAAGTGTGCACAAAATGACTCTAAAGCGACAAACTAAACTTGTAATAATAAGAGCTTGTTAGATGACAAGGGTTAATTCCCAATTGTTTTATGTGTTTAAAAGAGTATTGGACATATAAAAATAATATATTAACTAGAAAAAAAAATACATTTCTATTAATATAAGTTGCTTAGTTATCAAGTTGAACTATTTATCGTCAAATCCATATAAAATTTGTCGAAATAAAAAGTAAAATATTACATAGAAAATAAGAAATGAAGTTATTCTTCATTTGATCCGAAGCACTGATAGCTCAGACTGTAGAGTATTAGGCTTTTAACCTAATGGTCCAAGGTTCGAGTCCCTGTTCGGGTGTTACTTTTTTCTTTAAAGTAGCCGAATTAGATTAAGTGGTTGTTCCTGGTAGATAAACAATTGGTCAAAAGTGAATGCTTTTTTTTTTTCAATCACCACTTTTAAAAACGAATTGTATGGAAATGCGTGATTAGTATGAACACGGGTTCCCGTTTTCAATAAGACATGTGAATGTAGAGCAGATAACGTTTAAGGTCCTTACATTATTTGCTATCCCGTCTCCTTCTATCTTAAGCGGGGCCTGATGGCCGAGTGACTAGTGCTCTGTACCACAAACATGTTTCAAATTCGAATCCCGGCGGTGCCTTAGATGTTTGTGAATGGTTCGGAATCCACTTTAAACTGTAGGTCCCGGTCTGTTTAGCCCTCGTATGCACAAGATCACCGTAGAGCGACCAACGAAACCAACTATCGTAGGCGGCCTGATGGCCAGTTGGCTAGCACTCTGGCCTTTGCTACCATAGACTTCAGGTTTGAATCCTGGCGGTGCCATGGATGTTTGTGAGTGATTTGGAATCCACAATTAAACTGTAGGTCTCTGTCTAATTAAGTCCTGTCCCTGCAGGCCCAGTAGGTGCACAGAATGTGCGTAGAGCCTTCAATCTTAGAATCTAATACCTTCAAGCTTAGAATACAACTCTGACCCACAGAAAGAAATTTTCTCATTATAAATGGTTAATTATTATGTACAGTTGTCAGTAGATTCGTTGACTGTGTGAGCAGATAAGTATAAGTGATCTACGGGAAATAATAATATATGAATGTTTTAGAAATATTACATTTTTAGCAGATACTGCTTCTAATAATATTATTCCTGATGTTAAGCTTCAGCAAAAAATTACATCTAATTGAATATATATGTACTGAAATACACCGATGAATAACTTATAAGTTTAACATTTCTTTAACAATTTTAAAATAAATAATTAAATATGAAAACAAAATTGTAATCGGTTAGAGCCGATATACAGGTTACTCATAAAATTTAGAATTTAATGTAAGAACAAAACGCATAACAGCAATTTTAAACAAACAAAGAAAGAAAAGGTATCAAAAAATCATATTCAGACAATTAATTTCATCAGTTATCGTTCAAAACTGAGAAAAAGAAAACAAATAAAATAAAAAATAAATATATATATATATATATAGAATTCCAAACGATTTTATAGATTACTGTGTGAAAAATATTTAATAAAAAATCACATGAGAGAAATTTAATAATAAAGCGCATAAAAGAATATAAAAAAATAATAATAACTGCAGAATTACAAATGATTTTCTTCTCTTGAAAAATTTTATTTTGCACTTCGAAATAAAATTGTCTTTGCTTTCCCCAGACGATTTTTTAGAATAATTTTTCATTAATTTTCCTTCTGGATTAATTTTTTTTATTAAATTATTGTATAATTACTCGATTTTTATAAATAAATATTATGTTTAAAAAAAACTCGTGGAAAAAATTGAAAAAAAAAAAATGTGTATAAAAAAGCTCATGAAAGAGATTAAGAAAAAATAAAAAGAAAAGCCCGTGAAATATATTTGAAAGCAAATTTAACCAAGTGATCAAGGACACGAAAAACCCTGCTCCCCAAAATAATACCCATATATTTTATGAGTATTAATAATAATAAAGAAATTTCATTGTCATAGTTTTGTTTTTTATAACTAATTTCTTCAAAATATGATAATGCCTGAAAGATTTGTCAAAATATTGCAGAAATATTTAGTGTGAATTTGTAGAAAAGTCCTTTTTCCATAAGCAATTCAATCTTACGAAATAAGTCTTGTTCCGTCATAAATTAAAGTAAAATGGTGAGTTGATGTGTTTGAAATAAGGTTGCTATCCTCAAATTCTAATTTAAAAATTTCTCTTTCCACAGAGAGTTTGTTCTCAAAACAAAATAAACTCCCTATCATTTAATTTTTCTACAATAATAATAGAATAAAATTCGTGTAGGCCAACATTTTCAGGAAACATTTTTAAAATGTTTCTTTAGAGATATAAAAATAATATGGCTACCAGAAAAAAAATGTATTTTTGCTAGTTTAAGTTGAAGGGTTATCATGTTGGGCTATTTATCGCCGACGGCGATCTTCAGGGTTGATGTAAAAATCACCAAACATAACTAGCATATGCACCTGGCGCATTCGCAATACATTAATTACGGGAGAAAAGAGAAATATTACATGAACAGAAAATTATATTCGGCGGTAGTTATAGAGCCCGGATAGCTCAGTCGGTAGAGCGTTAGGCTTTTAACCTAACGGTCCAGGGTTCGAGTCCCTGTTCGGGCGGGTACTTTTTTTTTGTAACCAGTGGTCAATCAGATTAACCCGCTGGTGTAATTGTGTTTGGCGCTGTGGATTAATGGTCAATTAGATAAATTAAAGTTTTTTTTTATTGTTTTTGTGATGAATTGTTTTTTTTATTTGAAATATTTCTGTAAATGGAAGTCTATGATAAACTTTTGTGAAAATTTCTTTTACATAATGTTAGTTATGTATCATTATATTTACCATTTTATGACTTCAATAAAAGAATTTTGTTGTTAAAATTTAAGGCCATTGTATAATTATGAGCAAATTTCTAATGTATATTTGATTTATTTTAACTGAATAATTACAAACATTTTTTATTTATTTATTATTATTATTATTATTATTATTTTTTTTTTTGATAAATGAACACATATTTCTCTCTTATGTGTCAGTACAAAGGACCAACAAATATTACTCATCTATGAGAAATATGTAATAATAATATGATATTATTAAAACATAATAAAATATAAAATAAAAACAGTTTTGGCTAGTTTTATGTTAATGTTGACAATTAAAAGCTTAAGTAAATATGTCAAAGAATATGGAAGATAAATATGTAATGAAAAATATTTTTTTAAACAATTTTCTTATAATTTTTTTTTTTTTTAACAACTTAAAATTGTTCTAAAAATTTTATTACAATAGGTTGCTTTTGCTTATATTAAAACAGATATTTTTATACTTTCGTTAAAATATATTTGTTTTTTGTAAACATTTAAAATAATTTTTTTCAAATAAATAGAACTGAGACTTTTTTTTATTTATTTAGATGAATCGCATTCTATATATACTTGCAAAATTTTTTGAAAAGGCACAGAATTTTTTTGACATATCTAGACCAATTTTTTTTTATTAAAAATTATTGCTTGATTTTCAAAGCGAATACTATAGGTTTGAACAAAAGTTTCTAATTATAACTATCAAAAGAGTAAAATATTAATGAAGCTTTATTACATTATTTCTTATTTGTCGTCCAGAAATCACTTCATAAATGAACAGCTGTCAGCAGAATTATTAATACGCTTTTATTAGTTTCACCTGTATGTTTGTTTGTAACTGACTCTTTGGGCTCGATTTTGCCCTACTTTAAGCGATCAGATTTAATTTAAACATTGTAGACTTATCAAGGACCGACGACACTAAAATATTTTGATAAGTTTATTATATCATCATGATTCGGATCGCCAGGATTAGTGATTTCATTTTAACTTATGAAGAGCAATTTAACCCATGTAGAATTAAAGTACCTAAGACTTGCAAACCTACATGGGACAGTGGCACAACGGATAACGCGCCTGACTACTTATCAGGAGATTCCCTGTTCGAATCCTGGCCGGCTCGTCATATTCGAATTTAACCTTTGTTTCACTCGCAATTAAATTATTGCAAGAACTATAGTTCCAGTCCTCCGTACCGGGACCTCATTTAAATATTATAGTTTAAAAACACTAAAATACACGCTTTTAGAGTTAATCAAACTAAAAAGTAAAAATATAAATTATAGTTTCAAATAACTAAAAAACACTCTTTTAGAGTTAATCTAACTAAAAAGTAAAAAAAAAATTGTTAATATAAGAATAAAATTACTAACGAGAAAATGAATGTCACTGTTCTAAAAGCGTGGGGTGCTTTGTATGACATTTTTAAACTAACTCTGCATTTCAGAATGAAACTAGTGAAAAATTATAAAGATTGCTATCGAGCACCCCACGCTAGATACTTTTGAATTTCTGTGTTAAACAACTGGAGTTTAAAAAAAAATTATAGTTTAAAAACACTAAAATAGAGATGGCCTTCAAAGCGCGCGCCGATTCACTTTGAATCTCTTCAATCGACTCAAAACAGTATCCCCGGAGTGTTCTTTTGAGTTTAGGGAATAGCCAGAAGTCGCACGGTGTGAATACGATGGTTGCGGAACGATATGGGTTTCATTCTTTTCGAAACAGATACGAAGAATCAATGCAGTGGCGCATTCAGTGTTTTCGGTACCAATCGAGATTTGACGCGTTTGAGGCCCACAATGGAATTGACCGATCCTTTTGAAATTCCAAAATCACCAGCAAGGTCTCTAATTGTAAGTCGATGGTTTGCAAGCACCAAATCTTTAATTTTTTTCACGTGAGCTTTGTCGGTTGAGGTGGATGGTCGACCAGAGGACTCTTCGTTTTCAACGCATTCTCTGCCTTCTTTGAACTGCTTATATCATTTCTAAACATTTCGTTCCAATATAGGAATGCTCACCGAATGCCTTCTTTAACATTCTATACGTTTCCGCAAACAAAATTAAATGCAAGTTCTTTGCTCAATTAATTCTAACATTTCGAAAACCGCCGGAATCAGTTTTAACGTCTCACAAAGCCAAGCGTAACTCAAACACTAATGAATATTTTAACGTCAGATTTCACACAGATGTCAAGGACAGTGCCAGCAACCTAAAAAAAAAAAAAAAAAAATTCAAATTCCACAAGCCCCGGAAATTTTAAATTGAAAATTGGTTTTACTTTCTGGACACAGTAGTATCTGACACAATCCCTGAAAAGTTCGCTAGAATCCCCAGCTGTTAATTAGCAAATCCTGTTTATTAATAAAATCTATTTACGTTGTTTGGCATTCTCAAAACTGATTAAATCAGCAAAGTCTTGCAGATCAAGAGATACGAGTAAACTATTAAATGCATTTTTAATCGCCAATTTTGGATGACTTGCTCAATATCGTAGGAAAACAAACAGCTATAATGCTGAGCAAGCTGAACTTAGAGAACAACCATGAATTAATTAGGCGAACTATAACTGGCAATAAAGAAAAATCCCCAAGATTACTTTATCACACAGCTGCAAGATTCACTCTACAGATAGCGCATCTTTTAATATTTAACTCTTTACTTAAAACAAAACAAAAGGTGGAAAACAGAAAAATAAAAATAAAAATAAAAAAAGAACGAATCTCAATTACACGCATAAGCAAAACAATAGAGAGTTTTTGAGTAACGTTTTTTTATCGTCCGATATTTTTTTCTTCCTAGCGCACATGTTCATATGAAACATTGTACCTATTGCGCATTCGTATCTGTAATACTGTACTATTGAGCTATTCCTATGAGCATGCGCGCTAGGAAGAAAAATATCGGACGATAAAAAAACGGTATGCAAAAACTCTCTAATGACTCAGACTTTATTACCAACTGACGTAAAAGGTACTTTAACGTGCAGCTCATTATAAGCTCATTATGATCAAAAAGTTAATTAATGTAGTGGTTCGAAATCCACTTTAAACAATAGGTCCCCGTCTAATATGACTGTAGATCGTTGGGAATAGAGTTGGCAACCCTATCCCGTAAAACAGCATCTCCTGTTTCGGAATCTGCTAGTAGGCAGAAGGCTATGATCCAACATGGACTGTAGTGCCCAGATAGTTAGTTAGTAAGTAAGGTGAAATCTAGCGTGTCTAAGGTTTCCAATCCGCTGATGGCAATAGTTGCAATCCCCTCTGTCAAAAATGAGGTGCCTCGATTGTGACAAGTGTGTAAGCATGTCTCATCGATATTCGGGTTACCTGGTGGAATATTTTCGAGTTTTTCCCATACACCACGCAGATGCGAGGCAGTTACTCCTAGAAGTCCTCCTTGAAGGCAATGCCCTCCCTTTATCATTTATTGGTGCGTTGTTTGGGACATTCATAAGTAGAACATGGGGTCGTCAGCCTACTGGCAAATTACGAGACAGGAGATGTTCTCTTTGGGGTAGGATTGTTAGCTAACACACAGGGCTAATAATTAGTTCCACAAATTTAGATTTTTTTTCCAGTTACAATTTTAATTTTTAAAAGATGCTCACATATCTGGTACTATCCCTGAAAAGGTCAGTTGAATCTCCAGGGGTTAATTAGCAATCCTGCTTATTAATAAAACCTAATTACGCTATTTGGCTTAAATCAGCCAAATCTTGCAGATCAAGATATTTATAAACGATTAAATAAATTTTTAATCATCAATTTTTGATGACTCATTCAATATCTCAGGTAAATAATCAAACAGCTATACTGCTGAGTAAACCTTTATGCTTCTCAACTTAAAGAACAACCATGAATTAATTAGGCAAACTTTTCCACAACTGACAATAAAGAAAAATCCCCGGGATTACTTTATCACACAGCTGCAAGATTCACTTTACAGATAGCGCATCTTTTAATATTTAACTCTTTACTTAAAACAAAGCAAAAGATGGAAAACTAAAAGTAAAAACGAAAAAAAAAAACGAAACTCAATTACACGCATAAGCAAAACAATGACTCAGACAACTCGATCTATTACCAACTGACGTAAAAGGCATTTTAACGTGCAGCTCATTATAAGGCTTTTATGTGATTAAAAAGTTAATTAAACGACGAAAGATGAGCATGGTACTTTAATTAAGCCTAGGCTTAATGAACCTTTTAATTAGTAACCCGCTAATTAATGCCCCCCTTTTTTTTAGGGTTGCCTATAATCACCTGACAATTTTTATTTATTTATTATTTTTTTTTTTTTATGTTTGCTAATATTTGTCGGAAGTTGGGGTTTTAACCTTCAAGTGATTTTGCGAAACTCAGGGTCGTTGTTAAGTATATGATCATTCGTCTTTTCGCGATAAATTCGTACAAGATAATGGAAAAGGTTAACCCATGCATAAACCTATCATATTAGGCTGAATCTTTCCAAGCATACTTAATAACATGGGGTTTGTTGTGCACGGCGTATTGTATAAACAGTTCCAAGCCCTCTAGGTGTGGTTGACATAGTAGGTAACGAAAAAAATTCCGGTGTTAGAAAGGAGAAAATTAAGTGAGGAATCAATAAATAATATTCTTGTAGGTAATAAAAGCTTTACATTATTAATGAAACATATTAGTAGTTTTTCTAATTTAACGGAGGAGAAAATTCGGTTTAATATTCGCAAAGCTAAATTAAGTAGTTATACGAATAAACTTTTCATTATTAGTAAAATAAAATCAAACATTTACATAATGAATCCTACATTGAGGCATCAATAGCAAAAATTATTTATATAATTATTTTCATATAGTTGATCGAATAATTAAAGTTATGTTGCTTCTCAAATGTAGCTACTGCCACTATACAACAGCAACAGACGGTCTTGGCCTACCATGGGGCTGTTGCGCCAATGAAGAATTACTAAATCATCGCTATACCTTGCATTATTGGTATAACGATGGTTAGTAATTGGTAATATATTGAGCATTACATATACACTGAAGTGACAAAAGTCATGGGATAGCAATATGCAAATTTTCAGATGGCAGTAGCATCGCGTAGAACAGGTATAAATGCGCAGAGCTTTCATTTCTGTTCAAGTTATTCATGCGAAGAGGTTTTGACGTGATGATGACCGCACGACGGGAATTAACAGACTTTGAACGCGGAATGTTAGTTGGAGCTAGACGCATGGGTCATGCCATTTCGGAAATCGTTAGGGAATTCAACATTCCCAGATCCACTGTGTCAAGAGTGTGCCGAGAGTATGAAATTCCAGGCATAACATCCCACCATGGACAGCGCAGTGGTCGACCGCCTGCACTTAACGACCGAGACCGGCGACGTCTGCAAAGAGTCGTAAATTCTTAACAGACAAGCAACACTGCGTCAAATAACCGCAGAAATCAATGTGGGACGTACAAGGGACTTGTCTGTTAGAACTGTGCGGAGAAATTTGGCTTTCTTGGGCTATTCCAGCAGAAGACCGACTCGAGTGCCTTTACTGACAGAACGACATCGCTTGCAGCGACTCTCGTGGGCACGTGAGCATATCGGTTGGTCCCTAGATGAATGGAAAACCGTGGCCTGGTCCGATGAGTCACGATTTCAGTTGGTAAGAGCTGATGGTAGGGTTCTAGTGTGGCGCAGACCCCACGAAGCCATGGACCCAAACTGTCAGCAAGGCACTGTTCAAGCTGGTGGTTGCTCCGTAATGGTGTGGGCTGTTTTTTCATGGCATGGACTTGGTCCTCTGGTGCGACTGGACCGAACATTGACTGGAAATGCTTATGTTCAGCTACTTGGAGATCACTTGCAGCCATTCATGGACTTCATGTACCCAAACAACGATGGGATTTTTATGGATGACAATGCGCCATGTCACCGGGCCACAACTGTTCGCGATTGGTTTGAAGAACATTCTGGACAATTCCAACGAATGATCTGGCCACCTAGATCGCCCGACAGGAATCCCATCGAGCATTTATGGGACATCATCGAGAGGTCTGTTCGTGCCCAAAATCCTGCACCATCAACGCTTTCACAATTATGGACGTCTATCGAGACAGCATGGCTCAATATTCCTGCAGAAGACTTCCAACGACTTGTTGAGTCCATGCCACGTCGAGTTGCTGCACTTCTCCGGGCGAAAGGAGGGCCGACACGATATTAAGAGGTATCCCATGACTTTTGTCACTTCAGTGTATATTCTTCTTCATTGGCGCAACAGCAACATGGTAGGGAAAGACCGCCTACCTACTAGCAGATTTCGAGACAGGACATGTTTTACGGGGTAGGGTTGTTAGCCTACGCCTAGAGTTAGTAATTAGTCCAGCAAATTGATTATTTTCAGTTAGTCTCTATCTTTTAGAATTCAGTTTCAGTCTTTTTGAGATAAATTTGTACAAGATAATGGAAAGGGTTAATTCAAGCATAAACCTATCATATTATGGTGAATCTTTCCAAGCATACTTAATAACATGGGGTTTGTTGTGCACGGCGTATTGTATAAACAGTTCCAAGCCCTCTAGGTGTGGTTGATATAGTAGGTAACAGAAAAAATTGCAGTGTTAGAAAGGAGAAAATTGGGTGATGAATCAATAAATAATATTCTTGTAGGTAATAAAAGCTGTACATAATTAAATATACAAATTAACAGTTTTTCCACTTTAACGGCGAAGATAAATAGATTTAATATTTCCGAAGCTGAATTATGCAGTTATATAAATAAAACTTTTCATTAGTAATAAAATAAAATCGAAATCCTTTATTCAGGAATCAACAGCAAAAATAATTTATATATATATATATTTTCTTATAGTTTGATCGAATAATTAAAGTTATGCTGCTTCAGCTACTGCCACTACAACAGCAAATTTGTAGCAGATCAGCATTACCAAGAAAGTAACGTACAAAAGATATTATATTGTACCCGAGATTCGTTAATTTGAAATGACAGCCGTGGCACACCATGAGGTTGTTGCACCAATGAAAAAGAATTTCTAACCCATTGTTGTTATACTACTACTGCCACACCACACCACATCACTGTGCATAGAGTTAAGTTGCCCCTTTACAAGTTGGGAAGGACGTCGGTGAGAAGAAGTAGGACTGGACTCTGTGACGCTCTACGGTCATATAGACATGAACTTACGGGTTAAAGTAGATTCCGAACAATTACAAACATCCATGGCACCGCCGGGATTCGAACCCGATACCGAGTACCTGTGGTACCGAGAGCCAGAGCGCTAACCACCGGGCTATTCAGTTTCCAACCCATTGTTATACCTTGCATCATTATATTGGGCATTATATATATATATATATAATGATGCCCAATATATATATTCTTCATTGGTGCAACAGCCCCATGGTGAGAGAAGGTCATCTGCCTACTGACAAATTTCGAGACATATTAGACCGGGACTTACGGTTTAAAGTAGATTCCGAACTGTCGGGACTCAAACCCTAAACCTATGACACCGAGCGCTAGTCACTCGGCCATCAAGACCCATATATATATACTATACAACACCCTATGCCCAACGCTCTACAGGCATATTAGATCGGGACCTACTTCTTAAAATGGATTCGAAACCGCTACAAACATCCACGGCACCTCCGGGACTCGAGCCTGAAACATGTGACAGCGACCGCCTGATCGCACCTTACTACTAGGCCCAAATTTAATATTTAAAGCTGCTTTTAAAAAGAAATAAAAAAACCTGCATTGTAGAAAGCTCTTGTATGATAGAATCTAGACAGTGAATTGAGCAATACGACGTTGCTACACAGGACTGAAACGCAATATGTCTAACCTAAAATAAAGAGAATTCAATTGATCGAATTTCGCATTAACCCTTTCTTTCGCAATGAAGATGAGAAAATCAATCATCATTAATGTGTATTTGTCTTATAAATAATTTATTAATAGAATATCTATAGAAATAGCATCATATTCGAACATATATAACCAATTAGAAAATAATTAACCTATATAAAATAATTGATTTTATAGCGTCTTTTTCTAGATATATATAAAGTGAGTATACTATGTTGCCAAACATTCCAAAAATGAATTTAAAAATAACAGTAACAATTAATATATTAATCTATGTATGTTAGCGCTAATAATTTTATGTTATATTTACAATAAAATTATTTTGTTAATAATATTATAACATTAGATTTAGATTCTCTTTGAGAAAAAAAATGGAACTTTAAAAATGCTCTAAGTTATCGTGATAAAAACTGTGTAAGACGACTTCTCTATTTTGTAAAATTGTGTATTCACTATTTTACAAAATAGAGAATTCGTCTTACACAGTTTTTATGCTCAGAAAATGTGGGAAATATTTTCATTCGTCATGCACGTATTATCATTTATTTATTTATTTATTATTTTTATCATTTATTTATTATTTTTATTATTTATTTATTCATTTATTTATTCTTTTTATCATTTATTTATTTAATATTTTTATCATTTATTATTATTATTTTCATTCGTCATGCACGTATTTTTCCACCCCTTTTCTCTTTCTTCTTTTTCGTATATATTTAATTATATATTTATTTTTTAATTGAATATTTCATATATATATTTTTTCATATACATTTATTTCGTATATATTTAATTGTAACACACTGAATTCCTATTGATATGTAATTTAGCCCGACTAGTGGCAACGTGCGACGCTGTTGAGCATTAGGGCTGAGGTTCAATTCGCTGGCAGAATTTTTGCAGACACTGTTTCAAAAACAGGACGACTCGATGGCGTCTGGGATGTTTTTCTCCATACAAATGGAGAGAAACTTTTTCTCCATGTCGGTGTGGGTTTCTCTCCCATACAAATGTGGTGTAGTCTTCCTGGAAAGCACTGGCCTCCTTCGTCAGCGACACGGTGCCAAGTCAGATTTTTACCTACGGGTGTTTCACCACAACAGAATCTGCCCCTTTCTCTTCATCCATGAGTAGATTATCATGGGGTGTCCGTCGAGCAATGCGGGATACTGAGGATTAGTCACAACAACAGCGATATATAATTTTGCAATGTCGAGCATTTTGACTTGAGATCATTTGACACTATAATGTGACATATTCACGTGGCACACACTGGTCGAATGTAACAGATTTAGCGAGCATATTTCATCACATAATATGGCCACAATTTAGAGCGACCATCTTCAAGTGTGGCATTTGGAGGATTTACTAACCCTGCAAAGTCTTCGCTACTTAAGAATTACTAGGAAAAGAACGGAAGCTACAATATAATCAAATGGTGGCTACCGAAATGACGTCGTACTAAGTGCAGATACATTAAAAGTCAAGACAGTCGGGGGAGGGGTGAGAAATGTGGCACCTGGGCCTTAAGGACTTATATCCCCAAATACTAAGATGAAAAGATGTAGAAGATGTTAAAAAGGGGTACATTAAAAGTCAGGAAACAATAAGCAAATCTCTCGTGTGTAAGAAATGGAAATGTACAACGATAATTGCTTCATTAAAATTTTAAGATTCCATTCCTCATATTATCATAACTTGAAGATGCAGTTTATATACACTCATGTCCATAAATTAAGGATCATTCAGAATCACACAGAAATTGAACTCTAAAATAAAAATTTCACCTGTAGAATTATCACACACATCTTGAAGAAGAATATGCAAATTACAGGAAACCACCAGATGGCGCGGATAGTACGTCACAATGACGAGAGTGTAAGAGAGGGGTGTATAAGGAATGGTGGCAAAGAAGTAAAATTGTTCACAAGCGCTTTAAAAGCCTTTCAGTGCCATAACCGCATAGTTATGGCACAAAGGAAGCATTTGGATGATTTTTTACGTGGTAGAATTATCGGACGACTGGAATGTGGACGTACCCAGCTGGAAGTATCCGAGGAACTTGGAACCATATCCATACTCCATATTAACCATGTTATACTGTTTTTTGTAAATAGGTTCTTTTTTGAAATTTGCTCCAGGGAGTAAGAATCGCAATTTTTATTAATTATGTCAAACATATAGCATCTTTTTTGCTCTTTACCTTTTGTTGAATAAATAGACTTTACAAATAAGTCAAATTTGTTTTACTTCTGTCTCTTTCTTTGCCTGAACTTCATTATCCTTAATTTATGGACATGAGTGTAATACTGACAGCTTGCTACACTGTATCTTTCTTCTTATTTTGCATTAAAAATCATGTATGTTCCGTGTAGAGTGACTCTCTACGTAAAAAAAGAAGAAAGAAACAAAATATTATTCCACCAACAAAAATCAAACAAAAAAAACAGTGCGCGTTGTACTGCAGACGACCTTGCCCGAAGGCAACCCAATTCGAACGTATTTCTCCCCTCCCAGTTCGAAGAGCTCCCTCTCCTTTTCCCCACGGGCCTTCTGTGTCGTCTGCGCCAGTAGACCCTTTTACTATTTCCTGCTTCCGATTTTTCAGGTGCTTGCCTTCGATAAGGGAAAGTGAAATTTGTGCTTGGTTTTGGTGTTCAGTTGTTTTAAGGTAACGTGGTTCTAGTATGGATTTTGGTTACAAAATAATATATATATATATATATATAGTAAATAAAACTTTGTTATATAGTAAATCAAATTCAGTAACGTTTATTTCTTTTATTTAATTCTCAAAAAAATTTACATTATATATATATATCGCGTAATGCATAAAGTTCTAGGAAATTATAAATAATATATTTTTAAAGAAAATCATGGTCAATTCTCTCTCTCTCTTTCTCTTTATATATATATGAGGTTGAAACTTATCAGTGTTATGCTAGTTTTCCCTAATAATTAGAAATTGCTATAGTTATTATAGAAATGATCATGATTTTTTTATAAAAACATATTATGTATAATTTCCTAGAACTTTATGCATTATGCGATATATATAATGTAAATTTTTTTTTAGAATTGAATAAAAAAAATAAACCTGATTAAATTTTATTTACTATATTGTTATTTCTGGGGCCTGATGGTCGAGTGATTAGCGCTGTGGTTGTGGGTGATACCGGTTTCGGGTTCAAGTCCGGCAGTGCCATGAATATTTGTAGTGGTTCGGAATCCACTTCAAACTATATGTCCCCATCTAATATGACTGTAGTGCGTACGGCTGACAACCCTGCCCCTTAAAAATAAAACATCCCTCGTCTCGAAATCTACCAGAGGGCTGACGACCTCGACCCACCATGGAGCTATTGTGCCACTGAGGATGATGATATTTTATTACTACAGCTTCTTTATAAAACTTTTTTTTTATCATATAAAAAAAAATAATTTCTCTTTTTGTATGAGAAATTCATGTGTGGTTTTTAACATAAATATTAATTTGCTAAGAATATATATTTTTCTCAAACCAATAAAGGCATAACGCAGTAAAAACCTTGCAGAACTTTTCTCACTCAAAGTTACCCTTCATAATGAACACATAATTAAATTATCTTTTTTTATTTCATTAGATATTTGTTGTAATTATCTACTTATTCTTAATTTTAAAAAAAAATGGCATTGTTTCTATGTTAAACTAATAAATAACTATGTTTTACTACAATTAAATAATTTTTGAAACTGTTGTAGATTCTTAATTTTTATCAATGAATGATGAGAATTTTCAAAATAATATTTTTTTTTCCCGCCATTGAATGAATTTCCTTTTTTTAAACTTTACGTGGCGCCATCTATTGAGTTTTTCGCACACCTTTTCTATACTCTAAAAGGACAATTGTTTTCAAACAATATGCGAAACATAACATTATTTAATATATATCTAAAGAGATAGGCGGAATAACTTACACAACCATCATTTTACTGAAAGTTAAGTATCAGTTGTAATAATCATATTATAATTATTAGCAATATGATATCTTATATAATAATTATTATCGATTTAATATTCAATAATTGTTTATAAAAAATTAATATACTTACCTGTACTAAATACCGAGTGATATATAGTGCCATTTTCAAATTTATAACTTTTAAATTTTTTTTTAAATATGTAATTACCCATTTTGATGAAATAATTTTTCAAATTAAAAAAGAAAATTAACAGATTTAGTTTTATTTTAGAAATAGTGAAAATGTTTAAGACAATTACCTTTATAAAAATCCTATTGTAATCACTAAATAGTAATCATATTCATAAATAATTAATAATAATTATAATCAACGATTAATAAAATCGAATCCGTCATATAGATGATTCAAATGATTTTAAGTGTAATACGGAAAGATGAAGTTCCCATGATATTCTATTATTTTTTTAATGAGATTTGTTATCAAATGTCAATATTTCGAATATTTTTTAATTAAATAAAACTATAATTTTTTAAGGCAAATTAATTTAAAAAAATATAAATTTATACATAATATTAAAAATTAAATTAAGATAAATAAATTAAGATATAATCATGATGTATTACACTGCATTAAATTAGGTCTCAATTTTTATAATTATCCTAATTTAATCTTTTTTTTTAAAAAAAAAAAAAAAACGTTGCTTAATATAAACATCAACAATGAAGTCATTAACATTGTTTAGATTTAATATAATATTAACAATGTTGGATTTAATACAATTTGTGCTTTTTTTTTTGTGATCTCGTAAGCTCTGGTAATGAATCACAGAATTGCATTATTGATCATAATTGTAATGTATTTTTTCAGCTTTAGTCAACAGAAAAATTCCTCTGAAATAAACTGCTACTTGGAAAATATATAAATTTAATCGGCTGAATCCATACACAGGTTACCCATAAAATATTAAAATTTATTCTGATGAATCCATATACAAGGCTATTCATAAAATTTCAAAATTTAATCGGCTGGATTGATAAGCTATATATATAAGATTTTATACATTTAAGTTACCCATAAAATGTAGAATTTAATATAAGAATTTAATGCATAAAAGTAAGTTTAAACAAACAAAGAGAAAAAAAGTATCAATAAATTATATTCGAGAAATAAATTATGTTTATCAGCTATCGTTGAAAACTGAAAAAAGGAAACATTAAATAAAAAATATAGAATACCAAACGATTTTATAAAAAAAAAATTTAAAAAAAAAGCACGAAGAAATTTAAAAAAAAAATTTTTAAATTCCAAGCGATTTTATAAAAATGCACGTGAAAGAAATTAAAAAAAATAAAAATTCCATCGAATTTCAAACGATTTTATAAAGAAATCACTTGAAAGAAATTTAAAAAAAATAATAATAAAAAATAAAAATCGATCGAATTTCAAACGATTTAATTAAAAAAAGAAGAAAAAAAAAAGCACATGAAAGACATTTAAAAAAGAATTTTAAAAAACTGTAGAATTCCAAGCTATTTTAAAAAACAGTAAGTGAAAGAAATTCAAAAATAAATAAAAATAGATGGAATTTCAAATGATTTTATAAAAGAGCATGTGAAAGAAATTTAATAATGACAAGTCAATAAAAAATGCTGAAAGTGGTCAAGGAAACTAAAAACTGACTAAGGACAAGAAACAAGTGATGAAGGAAACGAAAAACTCACTTTCCACAAAATAATACCCATAATTTTACAGCTAAAAAAAGCTGATGCATAAATGAATTTAAAAAATCACAAATCACGCTTACTGGAATGATATTGTGATTGTGACTTTCATTTTTGTGAATGGAAGTCCGTTTTACACATGTGAACAATTTCTTAGGTAATTATATTCTGAGGTATATTCTCAAGGTTATATTTGAAGGGGTAATGTCTAACAGTTACAATTCTATCATTGCCTTACAAAATCACAGTATGTCCTATCTCTTGTTTGGAATATATATATTACTGAGTAAAGTATATTGACCTTTCCAATCAAGAAAAAGTATTTGGAGTTATAGGTAAAATAAGATAACATTCCTTGCTTACCCCTTTTACTTTTTCACTTGGAATTCTTGGCACCGTTTATCTCTTTAAGTTTGTACTGATAAGCCCCCCATTCAAACTTGCAATGACCAACTAGAAGCATAGGTTCTGCGCAGTCTATATGCAATTCGTAAACTAAGGATTGCGTTCATAAAGTATCAGTATTGTGAAAAAGGACGCTAGCTTATGTTTGTAGAAATGTTAAGTTTTTATTCTAACTAAAATTTGTATTGAATTTCAGCTTGCTTGCTTGTGTTGTTCTGATTCGTGGAAAAGAAGATTAGCGAGAACCATTCATAAGGTAAGTTTGTATTTTTATTATACATTAAATTATATTATTGTGTTTCTATACTTCGGGACATGATGGGATTGCTTGGGAATTGTGAAGAGTTGCGTTGTATATAGTTGTAAAATTTCCAATAGAAAACCTAGAGCAGATCTTAGAGCAGATTTATTTTCAATTAATATTAGCGTTTTTAATGCTCTTTATATGGATATTTTTGATAAACGAAAAAGAATTTCATTTCCAATATTGAATACCTCCATTAAAATACATCGCAATGCACATTGATATGTTTCTTTGGATTAAATTTATTTGAAATAGCAGTTGTTTTATAAAATAGCATAAGAACAATCTATAGAAACGTGTTGTTTGTAATTCCATGTGTCTCCATTTCTATGAAAAGATTTTGTTTCCTTCAATTTCCCACGCTTTTAAAATAGACACTTTGTTTATAAATAACAATGTTCTTAGAATTCCATTTCTTCATTAAATTTATTGCATAAAATATACTGTTCCATCAGTAAGCAAATTTTTTTTTCCATGGATAATTACAGGTCTTGGGTTGCTAGATTAAGTTAATTTCCGATTTATAATTTCCCACCTCATTATCTTAATTTCTACCTTCAATTTCCCACACTTTAGAAAGTTTCCGTCTATCGTTTAAAATAGACACTTTATTTATAAATAATAATCTTCTTAGAATTCCAATTCTTCGTTAATTTTATTACATATATTATATATTTCTCATTATTAAGCAAATCTTTTCCCATGGCTAATTAAGGTTGAGTTTCTAGGTTAAGTAAATTTCTGATTACCTCCATATATGAAAAGAATTCCATTTTCAAAATTCGATACCTCCATTAAAATACATCGCAATGCCCATCAATCAGTTTTTTTGGATTCAATTTATTTGAAATAGCAGTTGCTTTATAAAATAGCATAAGAAACTATAAAATGCGTGTGATATTTCCCTGCCTCTGCATTTCTATGAAAAGATTTCCTTTCCTTCAATTTCCGACGCTTTAGAAAATAGACACTCTGTTTATAAATAATAGTCTTCTTAGAATTCCATTTTTTCATTAAGTTTGTTACATGTGATATATTTTCTCATCGTTAAGGAAAGTGTTTCTCCATAGGTCCGTAGAGTTTCTAGGTTTAGTGAATTTCCGATTAAATCCATATTGGATTACTTCTCATTAAGTAATCTAAAATCACGTGACGTTATAACTGGATTTCCACCGAGAATTGAAGACGTGCGGACAAGGAAAAGAACAATTTTTTGTTTGATAATAATTTAAATCATTGCTGAACTTGATTCCATATCTTATTGCTAATATCATTTGATAAACGAAAGAATTCCATTTCCAAATTTCAATACTTCCATTAAAATACACCGCGATATACACTAGAAAGATTCTTCATATTAATGTTATTTGTAATAGACATGTTTGGTAAAACAGCATGAAAAGATACATGTGAATTGAATACATGTGTGGTTGATACTTTCCCACCTCATTATCTTCATTTCTGTGAAAAGTTTTTGTTTCCTTCAATTTCTCACGCTTTTAAAATGGACACTTTGTTTATAAATAGCAATATTCTTAGAATTCCATTATAGAATGACATTATAACTGGATAGCCACAGAAAAAAAATGGATTCCCACCGAAAATTGAAGCGGACAGCGAAAAGAACAATTTCTTTTTCGTTAATTTTAACTCTTTGTTGATTCTGATTTCAAATCTTAATTCTATTGATTTAAATTCATTTAAGTATTCACAATTCCCACATGAATAATTTTGATAAACAAAAAGAATTCCATTTTCAAAATTGATTACATCCATTAAAATACATCGCAATGTACATCAATAAGTTTCTTTGGATTAAATTTATTTAAAATAGCAGGTTTTTTTTTTAAAAAAATAGCATAAGAATAATCTATAGATTGCTTGTAATTTGTAATTTTTCACCTCATTATCTGTATTTCTATGAAAAGACTTTGTTGTCTTCAATTTCCCGTGCTTTAGAAAATTTCCCTCTGCCATTTAAAATAGACATTTTGTTTACAAATAACAGTATTCTTAGAATTCTATTATAGAATGATATTATAACTGGATTCCCAACGAAAATTGAACACGTGTATACAACAAAAAGAACAATTTCTTGTTCGATAATTTTAAATCATTGTTTATCCCGATACCAAATCTTAGTAATAATATTATTTTTTTAAAATTCTTATTAGCATTCACAATTTCCTACAAATGAATATTTTTGGTAAATAAGAATTCCAATTTTCAAAATTAAATACTTGTATTAAAATACATCAGTAAAATTCTTATATTAATTTTATTTGTAATAAACTTGTTTTTTAAAAAAGCATAAAAAGATACATGTGATTTGTGTAAAGATACATGTGTGATTTGGTAATTTCCCACCTCATTATCTTCAATTCTATGAAAAGACTTTGTTTCCTTCAATTTCCCACGCTTTAGAAAATTTCCCTCTGTCATTTAAAATGGATACTTTGTTTGTCAATAACAATCTTCTTAGAATTCCATTTCTTTATTTTGTTTATTACATATAATATATTTTCCCATCAGTCCGCAAAATTTTTTCCCATGGCTAATTACAGGTCTCAGGTTTCTGGTTGGAGTAAGTTTCTAACTACCTCTTGCTGTCTCGAAACTGTCCAATTATTTCCTACTGTATCAATAGAAATGTGTTTCTCTTTGACTCATTTCTTCCTTGTATGCGGTATGAAATATGTTTTACTTTGAATCTATTCCTTTCTTATATGCGGTATAAAATATTGACTCATATCAACTTAATTTCTTGTATGAAATATGTTTGACTTTGACTCTGTTTCTTTCTTATATGCTTTAAGGAAATATGTTTGACTTTGATTCTATTCCTTTACATTCTCTATGAAATATGTTTGACTCAATTCTTTGACATATGCATTAGGAAATATGTTTGACTTTGGTTCTATTCCTTTACATGCTCTATGAAATATGTTTGACTCAATTTCTTTCTGATATGCATTAGGAAATATGTTTGACTTTGGTTCTATTTCTTTCTTATACACGGTATGAAATATGTTTGACTTTAACTATTTCTTTCTTATATGCGGTATGAAATATGTTGTACTTTGACTCTGTTCCTTGCTTATATGCGGTATGAAATACGTTTGGCTTTGACTCTATTTCTTTCTTATATGCGGTATGAAATATGTTTGACTTAAGTTTCACAAGAAGAAATGGAAACAGTGTGCATTATAAAAATGGATAAACATAAACCAAAGTTTGTTTCTTATACCATTTTTTTTTTTTAATTTTTCAATTTAAAATGTCAATTTTACCGCGTTTTAATTTAAAAAATACATGTTTTTACAATAATTACCATTTGCAATTCTCAAGTTCCAGGATAATAAATTTTTAATCTCCGTCTAGAGTTGTTCGAAACAGTTTTTTTATTTCAGTCAATTCTGTATGATTATTTTAATAATTTGCCACAATTATTGGTTTATAAAGCACAATGTTGTATACAGAAAAATTTCAAATATCCAAGGCTCTGCCGGAGACTCGAACCTGAAACTTCTGGTACCGAACGGCAGAGCGCTAGGCACTCGGCCATCAGGACTCAGGACCCACTCTTCAACGTTAAAGTGCATGTGGATGTTTATATTTATTGCATCTGGGTTTTTTTTTTTTGTAAATAATTTAGAAGCAGTAAAGATTGAAAAATAAAAATAAAAATTAACTGACTTGTGTGGTAGAAAGTATTTATTTTTTAATATAATTTCCAAAATAGAATAAACACTACATTCAAATTTAAAAATAAGATCTCTAGTGATCATCAAATCTATATTTAAAAATAGAAAACTTCTTTTTTATCAATTCTATCGAAAAACAAAAAAGCAGAACTATGTCTTATGTAATGTTTTTTTTTTTTTTTTTTTTTTTTTTTTTTTACGAAATTTGTTGAAAGCAATGATTATTTATTTATGCGATTACATTAAAGAAACCTCCGACATTCCGTCTATTCAACCTCTTATCTCAAGGACAAATCCATTTGAATCTGTTTTACCATCTTTTCATGTAGGAGATATCGCCCTCAGGCCTACAGAGAACCTGTTAAAAATTGTAAAACTGCACATAAGTTAACAGTTACAGATTTACGCACCGAAGAATTTTAAAATTTATTTTTGGGATGGAAGATTTATATAGATAAGCAAAGGAAAAAAAATGATGTAAAATAAATTTTATTTTTATTATTATTATTTTTTTTTTTGTGTGTGAATTTTACTTTTATTGAAAAAAATCGTAATTGTGATGCGTCTGTGTTATTTAATAATTTATGCAACAATCACTTACTGAATTTTAAAAATTAATCTGAATTATAAGGAGTTTGCTAAAATATTTTCGAGGTTCATGTTCTATGTCAGGGGTGGCCAACCCAAATGATGTTGCAGGCCACTTTGGAAATGCATCCTAACTCCGCGGGCCGCATATAAAATATATCCCCATATTTGATTCAGATTCACTATAGACATTTTTTGGAGTGATAAATTGAAACATAATGAGTTATTATTTTTGTGTTCACTATATTATTCTTACATGTAAACATAGATAATATAATAATAATGATACTAATTGCACAAAGAAATATATAACACTAAAAAGGAAATATAAAAAATATATAAATATAAGCGAAATTAAAAAAAATGAAACCATTAAAAAATATTTATTTTACTAGTGCGATATTTGTTCGTCCACTCTTTCACTTAGCTTTTGCAAATCGATCTCAATTTGGTTGTTTGCACATCGTAATGGATGTCGCAGATTAGCGTCCGTTATGTATGTTTCAGCGTGTTTTGTGTTGGGTCAATTTCATTTTCAAAAAAAACCGATTTGCAGGTGTAAGTTGAACCAAAACCGCTAACAATTTCAACTAAGAGTCGGATTTGCTCTGATATCAACAATCAACTGCGCGTATCTAGGGATGGTCATTGCGTCACTCAGGTCTCTTCAAGTGGAACAGTATATTAGAAAGTATATTAGATATTCCAAGATGCGCGAGCATCATGAATTCGCAGAATATAATTTAATTATTCTGCAAACTCATAAATGAAACAGGCAATATCTGTCACATATTCTCAAGAATATTATTTTAAAATCAAAGTTAATTTTTTTTTTCCATAATTTCGGTAGTTCATTTTTGAATATATGGTTTGGTTTGGCGCTTTACTGTCATCTTGTGCCCACTTTAGGCTAAACTGACCGAGACCGACAGTTTAAAGTGGATTCCGAATCACTACAAACATCCATGAAACCGCCGGGAGTCGAGTTCGAAGCCTGTGGTACCGAGCGCCAGAGCGCTAGCCACTCGACCAACAGGCCCCGTTTTGAATATATGGATGCACACATAATGTAATTTTTTAATTTATTGGTTTTCATTACTTTGGCCATTATAAAATAAATATATTTTGTAAAAATGTAATAAATCTCAAGGGCCGGAAAAATATTCAAGACTTGCCGCGGGTTGGCCACTCCTGGTTTATTATATAGATAAACAAGCAGGAAAAAAATGATGTAAAATAAATTTTAATTTTTTCGAGCATTTTACTTTCACTGAAAAAAGTTTATGTTTTATACATAATGCATCTGTATTACTTAGTAATTTTTGCAACAATCACTTACTGAATTTTAAAAATTAGTCTGAATTAGATATATGCTAAAATATTTCTGAAGTTTATGTTCTATGGGATGTTAATACAAGCGGTGATTATATGTCAAGATTATTTATCTATAAGGACATGCGAGATTTTTTTTTATAATGAAAAACGCATATCTTTGCTGTGTAAATTATAATTTAATTTTTTTTTCACTCAATGATGTGTTATAAATGAAATTAAATATGCGTCAGTGTAAAGAACGGGAAAGAGATTACGGCATTCTTTGAAGATATTTTTTTGAAATATTTTGACAAAAATCAGTAAGTTAGAAGTTGACAACGGAACAGTTTTTTAATGATTATTTATTATACCTGAATTTAATTGAAGTAATTTTTATCAGATCTATGTTTTGTGAAATGGTATGTGAATTTTGAAGTGAAAATCGTTTGAATCAAGAAATTCTTGCATTGTTTAATTGATGAGTGTTTTATTTTTTTTTTAATTTTCTGATATAAGTAGTATTGCAGCTGATGTTGTTTGTTGTTTCTTATCCCACTTGGCTGGCGAAGCCCACGAGCCCATACGTACTCACGATTGAAGGGGAAGGAAGCAGCTTCTGTTGTGATGGAGCACCCGTAGGTAGAAGTCTGACTTTGGCTCCGTGACGCTCTTACAGTCATAGGAGACCGGGACCTACGGCTTAAAGTGGATTCCGAACCACTACAAACATCCATGGCACCGCCGGGATTCGAACCCGAAACCTGTGGGCACCGAGCGCCAGACACTCGGCCATTCAGGTCCCAAATTTGTGAATGCCAACAGCACGCGGTGTTCCCAGGTGGTCACCCACCCAAGTACTGACCGCGCCCAATGATGCATTGCAACTGAGGATACTATAATAATTGATATATAACTGATATAATAACTGATACTATATAACTGAGGATACTATAATATATATATATATATATATATCCTCAGTTGCGCTCCATAGCGGGCCAAGGCAGATTTTGAGACAGGAGATGTTTTCCTTTTTACGGGGTAGGGTTATCAGCTCTGGCGCTCGGTGTCACAGGTTTCAGGTTCGAGTTCCGGCGGTGCCATGGATGTTTGTAGTGATTTCGAATCCACTTTAAGGCGTAGGTTCCGGTCTCATATGACTGTAGAAGGTTACTGAGCCCAATCAGCCTGCTTATCCACATCATTCCCAAACTGAGTAGGAGCAACTCAGCTCTAGGCACAATGATATGTTATGGTATAGTAATAGTAGTCATGTTAGGCCGGGACCTACGGTTTAAAGTGGATTCCGAACCACTACTAACAACCATGGCACCGCCGGGACTCGAACCCGAAACCTGCGGTATCGAGCGCCAGGGCGCTAGTCACTCGGCCATTCAGTGTAAGTAAAAAGTAAAAGTGTAATAAATCTCATAGGTCGGAAAAATATTCACCCCTGGTTTCTTATATAAATAAACAAGGAGGAAAAAAAAGTTGTAAAATAAATTAAAATTTTTTTGTGCATTTTGCTTTCACTGAAAAAGTTTATGTTTTATGGATAATGCATCTGTATTACTTAGTAATTTGTGCAACAATCACTTACTGAATTTTAAAAGTTAGCTTGAATTATATGGAGTCTGCTAAAATATTTCTCAGATTCATATCCTATGGGATGTTAGTACCAGCGGTGATTGTTTGTTAAGATTATTTATCTATAAGAACATGTGAGATTTTTTTTATAATGGACAACGCATATCTTTGCTGTGTAAATTATAATTTAATTTTTTTTTTACTCAATGATGTGTTATATATGAAATTAAGTATGTATCAGTGTAAAGAATGGGAAAGAGATTACGGCATTCTTTGAAGATATTTTTTTGAAATATTTTGACAAAAATCAGTAACTTAGAAGCTGACAACGGAACCGTTTTTTAATGATTATTTATTATTTCTGAGTTTAATTGAAGTAATTTTTATCAGATTTATGTTTTGTGAAATGAAATGTGAATTTTTAAGTGAAAATCGTTTGAATCATCTTATTTGATGAATTCAAAGAAATTCTTGCATTGTTTATTTGGTGAGAAAAGACGTGTTTAATTTTTTATTAATTTTATAGTATAAATAGTGCATATATATATCATTATTTGTGCTAAATAGTGGAACAAGGCAGATTTTGAGACAGATGTTTTCCTTTTTATGGTGTAGAGTTGCCAGCTCTGACGCTCGGAGTCACAGGTTTCAGGTTCGAGACCCGGCGGTGCCATGGATATTTGTAGTTATTTCGAATCAACTTTAAGGCGTAGGTTCCGGTCTCATATCAGTGAAGAGCGCCACAGAGCCCAATCAGACTACTTACCCACATCATTCCCAAACTGAATAGGGGCAACTCAGCTCTAGGCACAGTGATGTGTTGTGGTATAGTAGTAGTAGTAGTCATATTAGACCGGGATCTACGGTTTAAAGTGGATTCCGAACCACTACAAACATCCATGACACTGCCGGGTCGACTCGAACCCGAAATCAGGTTTTTCTCCTATATGATCTGCAAATGCGGGATAGTTCCCCCTAAAAGTCCACCCATAAGGCAATTGCCGTCCTTCTTCAATGGCACGAAGTCAAGGTAGACCTCTACTTGCGGGTGCTCCATCACAACAGAAGTTGCCCCTTCCTTCCCTCCTTCCATGAGACCACTCGGGTTCTTGGACTTGGTCTAAATGTTGCTGTCGACCAAGTGGGATAAGAAACAACATTACAATTACTTATTAGTTCTACAAATTCATACACTTTGATTAATCAAAATTTTAAATTAATTTTTGTGTGTGTGTAATTCCAGCATAATAAAAAAACGTTTTAAAAACACTTTTTATTTTTGCTTCATATTTGTAAGAATTAAAAACTTTTCTTGCATTTATTATTATAAAACCTTTTTTTTTTTTTTTTTTTTTTTTTTTTTTTAAATTTACAGTTTTAAACAATATTTGTCGACTGTAAAAAGTAATTTAAACTTTTTTATCTCTCTCAGTAGTTAAGGATACAAATTTTAGTTCACTTAAAAAAGAAATTTAATAATAGTATTTAATACAGATGACAAAAAAAACTTTTGAATTTTAATACTGTGTTGTATATTTCTCTTAATTTTTTAGAAATTTATTGTAGTTTATTTTATAATTTTTGAATATTCATTTTTCTATAATAAGGAATTTTTTTAGGGTATGCAGGAATTATGAAGTTAGATTAAAGCATTAAAAATACAATTGATATTGATGAAACAATTGTTGTCAATAATTCGAAAATAGCTTCTGTAACAAGCAAACAATATTTAATAATTTATTTTTAAAAACTAATAATTCTATAAACTATTGTTGCCAATAATTCGAAAATATATACTTAAAGAGCAAACGATTTTTAATCATTTATTTTTCAAATCTAATAATTCTAGAAACTATTGTTGATAATAACTCGAAAATAGATTCGGTAACAAGCAAACGATATTTAATAATTTATTTTTTAAAAGCTAATAATTCTATAAACTATTGTTGCCAATAATTTGAAAATAGAATCTGTAACAAGCAAACAATATTTAATAATTTATTTATTGAAAACTAATAATTCTATAAATTATTGTTGTCATTAATTCGAAAATAGCTTCTGTAACAAGCAAACAATATTTAATAATTTATTTTTAAAAACTAATAATTCTATAAGCTATTGTTGCCAATAATTCGTAAATATATTCTTAAAAAGCAAACGATATTTAATAACTTATTTTTTAAAAGCTAATCATTGTATAAACGATTGTGGCCAATAATTAAAAAATAGATTCTATAACAAGCAAACGATATTTAATAATTTATTTTTCAAAAGCTAATAATTCTATAAATTATTATTGCTAATAATTCGAAAAGAGATTTTGTAACACAATAATTGCAAACAATAAATTATTGCTAAAAATTCTATAAATTATTGCTGTCATTAATTTGGAAATAGATTTTGTAACAAGAAACGATATTTAAAGCTAATAATTCTGTAAACTATTGTTGCCAATAATTCGAAAATAGATTCCTGTAACAAGAAAACGATATTTAATAATTTATTTTTTAAAACCTAATAATTCTATATACTATTGTTGCCAATAATTCGAAAATAGATTTCTGTAACAAGCAAACATATTTAATACTTCATTTTTTAAAGTTAATAATTCAGATATGCATATAAAATATCAGGATTAAAAAATATTTTATGTGAATTTAGATTAAAACTTTAAAAATACAAACGATATTGATTTAACTATTGCTACAAATAATTTGAAAATACATTCTATATAACAATACAAACGATATTTAAAAAATTATTTTATTCAGGCTAAAAATTATAATGTTTGAATTTTAAGAATATTTTTTTAATGTTATTAAAAAAACATTTATGTTTCTCATACATCAAATAACAGGATTAGAATTTGCTTTTTGTATCAGATACATTGATATCTGAAATATATCTCTATAGAATATTAGACAATTTTGCTCAATTTCTGAACTTTCATTTTTGCTTATTCAGTGAAAAATATCGCATTTCTTCTGCATTTTTCAATTTCTAAGAAAGCAATAAATTGATACTTTTTAATATTTTTCAATGCATGTAAATTTCATTTGATCATAGAAATGGTTATAATATAGTGTTACAAAAATCATGCCTTAGAATATTTTAAATTTTAGTTATGATAAATCTTGCTCTTAGATCAGCAACTCAATGAAAGAGAAATTATGTATTCTTTGAAGAGAAATTTTATACATTAGAGAAGCTGTATTTCGATGTTGAATATTTAGTCAAATAAAATGTTATTTTTTTATTTATGTATAAAATACCAAATTTTTATTTTCTGAACATTTATATCGTATGGGAAATATTTTTAATTATTAATTTTGTGTTTTAAAAAAAGGATGTATTATATCTTCCAAAATTGTAAGAGGAGTATGTTATACCTTAAAATTCCTTAAGCCAAATTCTTATATTAATAACTCATTTCGTTATTTATTAAAGAGAAAAAGTATGCTTTAACTATTATCAAAATTTCAATCGAAATTTTATCCAGTATTTAATATATATATATATATATATATATATATATATATATATATACATATATTTCGCTTTTGTAAAAATAATATCTTATTGTAAAAAAATCGTTTTATATTATTTTAAAAATACTATTTGTTAATATTGATAAAAATACTATTTTTAAATACTTTTACTTATTAAAATAATATAACTTAATATTATTTTTACTTATAAAATACTTTTACTTATACTTTTTATTTTTTAAAAATTCTATTTTTTAAATAAACATTTAAAATTTATACAAATTTTGAATTACGATATTTTACGTATATTACGTTACTTTATTTAGTAACTTTAATTTTTTAGCTGTTTTAAAATTAAATTGTAATTATGGTAATTGTTTGCAATAATTAACATTTTAAATTTAATTATCATATTATTAGTGTAAAAATACCTCATATATTTTGATATTTACTCTAAGAAAATTTAATAAATTATCTATAAAACATATATATTTTTACTAGCCCACGTTTAATGTATCTTAAACTAATTAAAAGCAAGATATATTTTTAATTTAAAGTAAGACTGAAAAAAAGTTTTTAATAACAGATTTTGTAAAAAGTTTGTAAAGTGCAGATTTTGAAATTACATGTTGTATTAATTTATTATAATTAAGTCTGATTAATTATAATCGTGCCAAAAGAGAATTTTTACTGAAAAATTCTTAACGTTGTTTCACAATTGTCAACCTCTACGATTACTCCTATACTACATTACTTTGCCTAGAACTGAGATGCTCCTTTACAGTTATAGGAATAGTGTGTGTGAAGTTGCGTCATTGCAATTTTGAACGAATCGGAGGGAGGGAGGGGGCACCTTCCTCTTCGAGATTTATTGTGCCCATCCCCGGCGTTTCGAACCAAGCCCCATGGTTTGGAAATCCATGCTCTGTTGGATACTTGTTGGTTGGTCCTGATTGCCAATATGAACGGATTTACAAATTATAATAACGATTTAACTATATGACATAACAATACAGTTAACAATATGACATAGTCATTATGACGAGCGGCCTGGTGGCCAAATGACTTGCGCTCTGCCCTTTGGTACCATAGGCTTCAAGTCCGAATCCTGACGGTGGTATGGATGTTTGTGAGTGGTTTGGAATCTACATTAAACTGTAGGTCACTGTCTAATTAGCCCAGAGTGTGCAAAAAATGACCGTAGAGCGACAAACTATACTCAATATGATGGTACCGATATAACTATATGACAAAACTACTCAATACGACGATATTGATATAACTATATGACATAACTACTCAATATGAGATACCGATATAACTATATGGCATAACTACTCAGTATGACGATACTGATTTAACTATAAAAATATTTAATTTACTATGGATTAGCAAATTTATTTTGGAACTCATTATTAAGAGGTATAATAAAAGGAAAAATGAATCGTGTTGGCAGATTCAGCATTACGCAGGCAACACTACAGAGGCCCTTCTACATTACACACAAATTATGCCACAGCAATTTGGAACGAACACCTCTAAGGTGACATGCTTTTATTAGAATAAAATAGTTTCTAGCTTACGGTTTAATGTGTCTATCTTTGGCATCAACCTGGAATCTTTCAGTTCTGCATTTTGTCGAGTTCTATTTTATTTACAAATATGATTTGAAGATGAATTTATCGGAAGAAAAGTAAAAAAAAATTACTAATTACTAAAATTACTAAAAATTAAGTAATTACTGAATGCGATAGATAACTTTTTAAAACGCAGCATAAAATTAGAAATTCTAACATTTGAAAACCATTTAATTGTTACTTTTTAAACTCTATTACATATTAACATTATAAAATGCATTAAATGTCTTTTTAAATTTTGGTTTTTATATTACAGTTAACTATTATCTAACAGTTATAATTCTTAAAATATAGATTTATTAAAAACATATTACAATATTTAAAATATCTAAAGCATTCGAAAAATTCCCGTACATAATATTTAAGTATTCTTTGAATACTACTCGTGAAGACATTTCTAAAGAATACGATTTATATGAAAATCTATATCCATATAATATTAAGACGAAGTATAATATACAACACATTGTATAATATACAACACATTGTATAATATACAAGACATTGTTCAATACCGTTTAATTTTAACATTACAATGCATGAAATGATATAAATATCACCGTATGTTTTATATGAAAATCCATATCCATATACTATTAAGACAAAGTATAATATACAAGACATTGAAAACAATATTCACTATCGTTTAATTTCAACAGTACAATGCTAAAATTGATATAAACATTGTATTAGCTTTATAGTAAAAATAAAATAGATTTTTTAAGAAGATTTTTATTTAAAATGCTTTCGAATTATTATAAAATTGAATTACAAACGTCATGCAAATATCTAATTACAAATATAACTTAAAATAAAAATCCGGTTTGTCAAGATTAACTGGATTTTTATTTACCTATCTAATTAGAAAAATATATTATCGGATGTATTAAGGACTTTATATAAATGTATTATGTATTATAGACTTTATATAATATTAATTTTATAAGTCCCATAATATATTTCTAATATATTATAGGACTTTATCCAAAAACATTTTGCTTTTCATACTTATTTGGCATCATTATTTTGTACAGTCACAAATAACAGGACTTATAAAAATATATTATACGACTTAAAAATTAATATCTTAAAAATATATTATAGGACTTATAAAATTAATATATTAAAAATATATTACAGGACATACAAAATTAATGTATATTACAGGACTTTATCCAAAAATATTTTGCTTTTCATACTTATTTGGCATCATTATTTTGTACAGTCACAAATAACATTCGACTTACATTGACTTGAGAATCCCAAACATCCATATGCTACCGTCAGACGATTCTATTACAGCAGAGCAGCAGACGATTTCAAACACACCTAGACCTCTAGAACAAGGACCTCCAGCATCTTCAGCCACCCGCCGCCAACTGGTCATTCCTTCTGGCCTTTGGCCATCTGCGCTCAACATAGAAGCCCCCTCAAAAATCTCTAGCGGAATGTCTATTGGCTGGAGACCTGGTGTACCCTCGGGCAAAAATACAACATCTCTTGGTGATAGTTCATCCTCCTCATCCTTATTTTTTTTTATCGTCTGCTGCCTGCCTCCTTATTTTTTTTTTGTACTTCCGTCAGGTTTTTGGCGTACTTCTTCAACAAGTAGCTGACGATTTTTTTTTTATGCTGGCTTCCTCTTTTTCTCTTGTGTTGTGTGCTACTTATTCCTTTGATATATTTGTAGTGGGGGGGAGGGGAGGGGGGTCTGTCCGGGGGTGAAGGAGATGTTTTTTTCCTTCCTTTTTTTGTACTTCTTCTTCTTGGGATTGGGTGGTAAAGGTGAATGCCCTGAAGAATTTTTTTTATGATTTGTTCTCCCTGTATTGTCGCGTTGTATTGTTCCCATCCGTGTAAAGTGGGTCAAAGTATTGGTATGATCCAGTTTTAATGTCCTTCGCATTGAATATAGGATGAGAAAGCACTTTTATGGGATGAAAAAAAATAATGTACACTTCCTTTTCTTGAACTTTTATGTAAAATGATGAGGTTCGAAAAATTGAATTGAATTTGTAATTTTTTAAATTAAATACGAAATTATAATTACAATTTTTATTAATAATGACACGTTAAATTTGTTTAATAATTACTGCATCTCCTAATTAATAAAAAATGATGTTATGTTACTTCTGTTTCTAATAAATTCTGAATTAAAAAAAAATGTTTATTATAAGTAAATTTAAGAATGGTGTATAAGGAACTTTTCGGCCGTAAGTAAGTTACAAATTTTACTTAAAAAAATTTTTTAAGTAAAATTTGTAATTTTTTAAATAGTAACAGCTTAAGTAAAAGTTACAAATTTTACTTAAGCTGTCTACAAAAATTATAAAATGGTGTCATTTCTACTCCAATTATTGGAAAAATTTCACTAGTTTAGTACAAATTTCATCTTGTCTAATATCTGGATGTATTTTAACAGAGTTTTAGTACTACAGAAGGCTAAGTATGTCATTCTATTGATGCAATTAGCGATGAAAGCCTTGTGTGTAATAACGCCTACTAATAGTTAAGCCTTTTAATAAAATCTTCTAATAGTTACGCCATCTGTTTAATAAAGCCATTTAATAGTTGCGTTTTAGGTTTAGTAAAGCCTTTTAATAGTTCAGTTTTCGGTTTAAAAATTAAGTCTTACAAATAACAGGACTTATTTATTCTGTAATAAATTATAGTATGATTTTAATTTAAGGCTTAAATAATAAAGCCTTAAATTAAAATCTGTTTAATAAAGCCTTTTAATAGTTGAGACTTCTGTTTAATAAAGCCTTCCAATAGTTAAGACTTCTTTTTAATAAAGCCTTCCAATAATTAAGACTTCTGTTTAACAAAACCTTCTAATAGTTAAGCCTTCCAATAGTTAAGACTTCTGTTTAATAAAGCTCTATTAGAATTTGTATATCTATAAGAATGTTTACATTATTGATTTCCATTTAGTAATATGATAGATTATTAACTAATTTATTTTTCTGTCTGTTTATTTATATCCACATAAAAATCTTTTTATATCATTCTTCTATTCCTAATAAATTCTAAACTAAAAAAATACTTATTATAAATAAATTTAAGAATGATGAATCATGTGCGAAGTAGACATCGATCAAGCACTTTATCCTAAACATTCTTAATCTAAAGACTATTTAGGAATTTTTGGGATGTAAGTAACGTAAAAATGTTATTTAAAAATTCTTAAGCTCACTTAATATCAAGTAATATAAAGTAATAACAAGTAATAAAAAGTCAATTCCTACTTTTTTTTTCACTCTATTGCAGAAAGTCCTTTATAAATAATTTTCATTCATTTTTTGAAGTTTTTATCTATTGGTAGATATATGCAACTTTCTAAAAAAAAAAAAAAAACTAAAATTAATTAATTAAATTTATTTACTGAATTATTATTTGAAAAAACTGTATTAACATCCAGTGTCATCCACTACAAGTTCAAAAAAATGTATTTGAACTAGAGTGGATGAATAAAAAGTTATTTTATGAACGATTGAAAATTTAAACAAGATATATATATATATATATATAGGGAAAGTGTGAGCAAATAGAAGGAATTGAAAAATTATAAAATGATGACATCTAAATAAAATCTAAAACTATAAAATGATGAGAAATCTATTTTAATAATGAATTATTTATTAATGATGATTTCTTGTACATTTTAATCCCAGATCATGTAAAAAAGGTTTCCGCTTGAACGCTAGCCAATCAGATACCTGAAAAGACAAAAGGTCAGGTTTGTGATTGGCTAACTTTCTTCAATATTAAGACTTTTGATATCCGGCGGAAACCGACCTTAAGAAATGTTTCCAATAACCTAAAAGAAGTTGGAGCTATCGGAATTTGAAATTGTTATTCTGAGGTGTAGTCTCTAGGTTTACACCTCTGTGAAAAGACATATTTATCGTGGGAAATAATTTTAAGTGGGAACTTTGAGTTTGATATCATTTATCAATTTTCGAATTGACTTCAGAAATCCAATGTCCTATCCACCACGACATTCCAGATAAATAAGTTCAAAAATATTTAATGCTGTAAATAAGAAATAAATGTAAAAAATAAGCAATAATAAATTCTACTGGGATTTTTCTTTTAAAGCAATACTTGAAAAATCAAAAAGTTAAGTGCAATGTTTTCAAGTAATTATATAAAAAGTTGTTTACAAAATTGAGAATTTATCACTGCATTATTTATATAGATAATAAGCTACTATTCAAACAACTTGTCATATATTAAGTAAAGCAGTGCCATATTCTGATTATTATTTTTCGCTTGCTCTTTTAAGGTTAAGGTTATGGTTATTATTATATTTTTAATGTGAACATGCAATAAAAAAGAACGACATTTTAAATCTAGTTTATAGATCTCTTATCACCGTTTTTCAATGAAAATTTTTATTAAATGCATGAAATCTATGTAGCACTATAAAAAAATAGAAAATAATAGAAATCATTTCGAATGTTGGAAACATTGATATGTAATCATTCGCCACTAGTAATATGGATGTGTAACAAATCCAATGTTACCAAGATGGGAGTCTTGCTACACTACACTCAGATTTTGTAAGTCCAATTTTAAAAAATAATTTCTAATAATATAAATCATTTAGACACATTGATATGCGGTCATTCGCCATGGCTTAAACTGTAATAGTTGTTGAAAATGATAGACCATCACGAAAGAGTACACATATTATGATATCATTATGTAAATATTAAGTATAGAATGTAAATAGTCTTTTTATTCTATAATATATTATCTAGACTATTGTTATAAAACAATTAAACTATCAACTAGATTGTAGCTTATGGAATATATGCTATGGTTATTGGGCAATTAGACACTATAGTTTATATAATTAATATACTATAATTATTAGACAATTAACACTATAGTTTATATAATTAATATACTATAGTTATTGGACAAGTAGACTATGGTTATTGGACATTTAGACTCTAACTTACGGAATAAATAAATATACTCTAGTTATTGATATGAATATATAATATACTCTAGTTGTTGATGTTACTATAGCTTATGAAATAAATATACTGTAACTATTAGACAATTATACTATAGTTTATGGAATATATGCTATAGTTATTGAACAAATAGACTATAGCTTACGGAATAAATATACTAATGTTATTGGACAATTAGCACTATAGTTTATGGAATTAATATACTATAGTTATAAGGCAATTAGATTATTAACTAAGCTTATGGAATGCATGTACTTTAGTTATTGAACAATCAGACTTATGGGGATAGAATACTTATGGGATATACTATAACTTATGGGACAATAGAATATAGCTTATGGGATAATTAGACTATTAACTAGACTGTAACTTATGGAATAAATAGCTTATAGCTTATGAGACAAGCAGACAATCTATGGAACAATGCCTATTAAGTAGACTATAGTTTAAGGAATAAATAGACTATAATAGGAATAAATAAACTATTAACTGGACTGTAATAGAGTTCAGTTAAAAGAATAAGCTACTAGCTAGACTGTATAAAAATAAACGAACTATTATCTAAATTATAACGGGACTATAGCTTATAGAAAAAGAATACAAATGAATACTATGCTTGGGCCTGAAGAAACTGGAGGACAAGTTGTTCCAAAGTTTTCACCTGGGCATCCCAACCCGAACTGTTCCAACTTCCGCGATCGCAGACGACCTCCTTTCGAAAAGAATTTTTCCAAACGATATAACACAGGGGTGGGGAATATGGAGTATAAGAAGAAAATAAAAGAATTTGACAATTAACACTATAACTTACGAAATAAATATACTATGGTTATTGAACAAGTTGGCAATTAACACTATAGTTTAGGGAGTAAATATACTGTAGTTATTGGGCAATTAGATTATTAAATAAGATTATGGAAGAGATACACTAGTTATTGGACAATTAGATTATAGCTTATGAAATAAATATACTATAGCTATTGGACATTTTGACAATTAACACTACAGTTTATGGCATTAATATAGATATTAGACAATAAGACTATAGTTTTTGGAATAAATGTACTATAGTTATTGGGCAATTAGACTGTTAAGTAGACTAGTAGACTTATGGAATAAATATACTATGGCTATAGGACAATTTGACAATTAACACTATAACTTATGGAATAAATATACTGTAGTTATTTGACAATTAGATTATGAACTAAGCCTGTGGAATAAATATATTGTAGTTATTGAGCAATTAGATTATTAACTAAGCTTATGGAATAAATAGACTATAGTTATTGAGCAATTAGATTATTAACTAAAGTTTTGGAATAAATGTACTATAGTTATTGGACAATTAGAGTATAGTTTATTGGACAATTAGAGTATAGTTTATTGGACAATTAACTAGACTTTAACATATGGAATAAATAGACTATAGCTTATAAGACAAGTAGACAACCTATGGAACAATGCCTGTTAAGTAGACTATAATTTACGGAATAAATAGACTATTCGATGGATTGTAATAGACTTTAAATAGATTTGATAGAATAAGGTGCTAACTGAATTGTACAAAAAAAACGAACTATTAGTATCTAAATTGTAAAGGGATTAAATCTTATAGAAAAACGAATACAAATGAATACTATGCTTGGGCCTGAAGAAACTGGCGGACAAGTTGTTCCAAACTTTTCACCTGGGCATCCCAATCTGAACTGTTCCAACTTCCGCGATCGCAGACGACATTCTATGGAAAAGAATTTTTCCAAACGATATACCACAGGGGTGGAGGATATGGAGTATAAGAAGAAAATAAAGAATAGAACCTGACGAAAAAAATTGAAGTATCTTTTTCGAAGGAGACATTTGCCTGTTTGTCACGACGAACGTCAAGGCAGGAAATCGGGAGAGGGTGGGGTGGGGGTGGATGCTAAAAAATTCTTCCAATAAAAAGGCGGGAAAAATGCTAATGGCATTCCTCCGAAAGGCTCTGCATCAGTTTTTGGATAAAATGCGTCAGCCAATCTGGATGCGAGACTGGGTATTCATTTATGTACGGGAACCTATTTGAATATCATAATGAGGCACGGGTTTCCATGGCAACGGACGGATGATGGCCAATCGTTTTCCTGAGGTAGAACGCGCCAAAAAATACGGCGCGCGCTTTCGCTGGGTTTTCCATTTTAAGATTTTTTTTTGTTCTTTTTTTTTTATCTCTTCTTCTCTTTCTTCCCTCCCTCCCTTTTTATAGTTCTTTTTTTCATCTCTCTTTCGCCTGCTTTATTACTTTTTTTTTTATCCTTACGCGAATTTTAACATAACTCTCATTGTAGTCCGTAGCTCCGTTTTAGATGGAGAAGGGTCGTCGTAGTGCGTGAACGTGTGCAATACTGCTCCGTCCCCCCTACAACAAGGATTTTTTTGTTCGGTTTGTGTTGTTGTTGTTGTTATTGTTGCCGTTTACGAGGCCGGTCGTTGATCAAGTGACCTGTTCGATCAACACCCCCTTGAAATTGTGCAACTCAGGTTGTTCAGCGTGCTAAAACACTGTCATTTGTGTATTTTAATTGCGGATTTTTTTTTTCATCGAAAGGATTTTTTGTTCATCAGATCTATGGAAATTTACGAGGCTGGTTGTTGATAAGTAACCTGTTCGATCAACACCCCCTTCAAAAAGTTCATGAAGTTGTGCAACTCTGGTTGTTCAGCGTACTAACACACTGTTATTTGTATATTTTAATTGCGGATTTTTTTTTTTTTCATCAAAAGATTTTTCGTTCATCAGATCTGTGGAAATTTACGAGGCTGGTCGTTGATAAATGGCCTGTTCGATCAACAGCCCCTTGAAGTTGTGCAATTCTGGTTGTTCAGCGTGCTAAAACACTGCTATTTATATATTATAATTGCCGATTTTTTTCATCAAAGGATTTTTATTCATCAAATCTGTGGAAACTTACGGATTTTTTTTTGTTAAAAATTTTTATTGCATACTCGTAGACTTCAGCGTTACAATGGATTGATTCCATGAGTTAATCAAGCGTGGAAAAAAAAGGAAAAAGAAACTAATTCATCTTGACTACTGAACGGTAACTGATTTTCTTTTTTCTTTCTTTTTTTTTCTTTTTCAGGTGCTACATCTTTTATTTTTTTGGATGTCTTATAAAAGTCATGGGACGGTTTGTCATGAAACTGCCTATGACTACTATGCTGCCCATAACTTTTATGATGACGAGAGACAAGTATAACGAAAAATTAACTAACTTTTTCTGTCTCTCTCTGTTTTTTTAAGACACAGATTTTACTTAATTTTATCCCAAAATTTTTTCTTTCCAAACTAACAAAGCTTAATTTAAAAACAAAATACTAGAAAGCGTATTCATTCATTTGCTGTAATTAATAATCCATTTCCTTCATTTTATGCTTCAAATTAAGGTACGCTGCTTTAAAGCTGATTGAATAAATCGGTGTTTCTTAACTTTATTCCAAAATCAGTTTTCTTTTTTAAACTAACAAAGCTTAAATTAAAAACAAAATACTATAAAGCGTATTCATTCATTTGCGATAGTTAATAATCCATTTCCTACATTATATGTTTTAAATTAAGGCACTCTGCTTTAAAGTTGATTGAATAAATCGATGTTACTTAACTTTATCCCAAAATTAGTTTTCGTTTTTAAACTAGCAAAGTTTAAATTAAAAACAAAATAGTAGAAGGGAATTCATTCTTTTGTGATAATCCCTTTATCACATGCTTTAAATTAAGGCACATTGCTTTAAAACAGATTGAAATTGATCATTACATAATTAAATTGAAGGTGCCCATGACTGCTAAAGTTGATATTGCCCATAACTTTTATGATTATGAGAGACAAGTACAATGAACTCTCTATCTGTGTCTCTCTTATTTTAAGACATAGATTTTACTTAATTTCATCCCAAAATTAATTTTCTTTTTTAAACTAACAAAGTTTAAATTGAAAGCAAAATACTAGAAAGTGAATTCATTCATTTGCGATAGTTGATGATATATTTCCTTCATTACCTTACATTGCATACGTTAAATTAAAGCACGTGCTTTAAATCTGGTTGAAATTAATCACTACATAATTAAATAAATTAAAGCTAATATTTCTAAGCATTATTAGATACTAATTTAGTAATTTAATTATTTATTTTTTTCTATTCGTCGATTTGATGCCTTAATACATATTTATCTAATAAATAAAATATTTAAATGAGAATAATTTTTTTAAAATTAAATAAAAATTTATTTGCTCATTTAGCAATCATTATTTAACTTACAGAATTATTCATTATCTTTTATTAGATATACAGACATATTAACCGGTGAAAAATCTTTATATTAAAAAAAATTACCAAACAAGTTTATATCCCGAAAGTTATTTTGATTTAAAATGCTCTATTAAATTAAAGTATTTAGCTAAATAACTAATTTAACTCTGCAGTTTTATTATATGCCCCGCTTATATTTTAACACGGCTTAGGTTTTTTAAAACTTGATATAAAAGCATTGTGATCTTATTTTTATAAAGCTTTAAGCATGATTTTAATTAAAGATAATATTTAGAAAGATTTCAAGGACAATCTGTGATAGTTCATATTTAGTAAAATTCATTTCTCTAGTTTATCTGTAAATGAATGTAAAATGCCATTATGCATAGTTAATCAAAAAATATATGAACAAAAAATTAAATGCTCTAAATTAAATTCTTAATAAACAAGTGCAATTTTAATCTACTTTAAAAATAGCAAATAGTTCGCTTTAAATATTATTTTAATTTATTCTATTCATGCACTTTATTGCATCTTTAACTGTGCAATCTAAAATAAATTCAATTTCAGTCATCAAATATAATATTAAACAAAGATTAATTAGAGAGTTGTATTCATTTTATAGTTAAATAAATAAAGTGAGATAAAGGAAAATGTTTTCTATTTAAAAAAAATTAATTATCTTTAGTTTACCTTCTAAGCATTCTGAATATAAATTCTTATTCTTAATTGGCTATTTAATTTTAAATGAAATCGTCCACAATAGCAGCAAATAAAGTACTTAAATTATTTTATTGAAAAGAAAAGTAATTTATTTGGCATTAATTTAAAAGTTTATATTACCTTAGCATAGTTAATTAAATACATTTCTCAAATTATCGTTGTTATATTTCACAAATAATTTTATATTTGAGAAATAAACTATTAAAAATGAACCTATACAAAATGATTGCATAAACCGTCTTTAGAAGTTTCATTTCTTTTATACACAAACGAATTAATTGGCTATTTAATTTTAAATGAAATCGTTCATAATTGCAGAAAATAAAGTACTTAAATTATTTTATTTAAAAGAAAAATAATTTATTTGGCATTAGTTTAAAAGTTTATATTACCATAGACTAATCAGTACTTATATTTTTCAAATTATTGTTTTTATATTTCTCAAATGATTTTATAATTACGAAATAAGCTATTAAAAATGAATATATACAAAATTTACTATTCAAAATAAAACTCTAAATCGTCTGCTTTGACGTTATATTTCTTTTATACACAAGCTAATTAATTGGCTATTTAATTTTAAATGAAATTGTCCGTAATTGCGGCAAATAGAGTTCTTAAATTATTTTACTGTAAAAAAAAGAATACGTTAGAATAGTTAATTAATTATATTTCTCAAACTATTGGTGCTATATTTCGCAAAAAATTTTATATTTGAAAAATAAACTATTAAAAATGAACATATACAAAATTTACCATTCAAAATGAAAGTCTAAATCGTCTGCTTTTACGTTATATTTCTTTTATACACAAGCTAATTAATTGGCTATTTAATTTTAAATGAAATTGTCCGTAATTGCAGTAAATTAAGTTCTTAAATTATTTTATTTAAAAAAAAATATTTGGAAATAATTTAAAAGTTTATATTACGTTTGAATAGTTAATTAAATATGTCAAATAATTTTATATTTGTGAAATAAACTATTGAAAATGAACATATACAAAAATTACTATTCAAAATAAAAGCCTAAATCGTCTGCTTTTACGTTATATTTCTTTTATACACAAGCGAAACAAAATGGCTGAAATGTTTTTTAACATTTTTGAATTATCAACATCGCTTGCATTTTTTAAACTACCCAATGAAAAATTTTTTTTAAATTGTTTTTCTTTTTTTTCCCTGAAAGGTCATCACTATGAGGTCATAGACCATAATGGTCACGCCCGTTTTAGGGAAAATATTTGTGACTTACTTTGAAATTGGGGAGACCCCAAAACTATTTCTGTTTAGTTTAATGTTAAAAGGTTCGTCAAATCCTGCCAAATATTCATCGAATTATTCAGGTTATTTTAGGACATTCCTTTTTATTAGTATCATTATTATTAAGTTTGTCGATGTTATAGTACAAAGTTGTCCAAGAATTATCAGACACATTGCAAAATTTTAAGAATATATTTACATATAATCAAGAGAAGATTTTAAAAATATTTTAAGTAACTTTAACCGCATAAGTTTATAAATTTTAATGTGGGATTCTTTTTATATTTGTATTAGGTGCAAGTTAGTTTATGTTAAAGAAGTTTCGTCAAATACTACTAAACATTCATTGAATTTTTCTGGTAACTGTAGGACATTCATTTTTATTAGTATCATTATTATTAAGTTTATCGATACATTGCACTAAGTTGTACGAAAATTATCAGACACATTGCAAAATTTTATGAATATATATATAATCAAGAGGAGGTTTTAAAAATATTTTAAGTAACTTAAAATAACTGCATAAGTTAACAAATTTTATTCTGAGATCCCTTAGTTGTTTGTAGCAGGTGCAAGCGATACTCTAGTTTATGCAGTGTACTAGTTTGATTTGTCCCTCTACGGTCATTTTGTGCATACTTTGGGCTAATTAGACCGGGACCTAGAGTTTATCGTGGATTCCGAACCATTCATAAACATCCATGTCACCGCCAGGATTAGAAGCTGAAGCCTGTGGTACCAAAGACCAGACCCGCTAGCCAATAGGTCATGAGGCAGCGCCGCTTACTGAGAAGTCAACTACTACACGTAGTAGTTGACTACTCTGTAGTTTCTGTTGAAAATATAAAAAAATTTTTTGATTAACTACGAACTACAGAAAAAACTAATACTTCTACGAAAATTTAGAAAAAAAAAGCCATTTTTGCTTATTACTTTTCAAACTTTACGCATTTATTAAATTTAAATCGATTGCTGGCTTTCTCAAAAAATAAAAAAATTTTATATAATTTTTTTAATAATTAAAATTAAAACAATCAATCATTATTCACTAATGTGCACAAAAAAATATAGTACAGCTATTAAATTTTTTTCCTTCGTTACTAAAAGCACCTGTTAGTCAGCGAGGTTTTTATTTAGGAATCAAAATAGTGAGAATCAAGGTCAATGGAAAATTTAGTATTGGCTTATATGATTTCTGTTAATAGTTTTCATAAGGGTTTTTTTTGCACTTACATTGCTTATATTTTCAATAATTTTCTATAAGCCATTTCAGCCCACGGGTAGCATTAAGTTTTATTACCAATGTTTACATGAAAACTTCTTAAAATCTTTTTTTTCTAATTGCTTTTTTTTTTTTTTTTTGCTAATTGCTAATAATATTTATTACAAATGATACAGTTGCGAATGTGCAGTTTTGTTCATGCGAATTATGTGCAGTGTTGGTGTTGGTGGTTATTTTGATGGAAGGTAGTGGTGATTGTCACACCACTATCCTTTACTGCGGCCTGATATCCAATTGGTTAGCGCTCTGACCATCGGTAACACAGTCTTCAGGTTCGTATACTGGCAGTGGAATGGATGTTTGGAATAATTTTCAATAATTTGCTACAATTTATTTGAGCATACTGGTAGCAAGTTTAGTTACTCCTTTTTAAATGAAAACTTCTTAAAAAAATTTTTTTTTGTAAAACTTACTACAATACTTGATAATATTACAAATTGTTGGTGCAGTTGCGAATGTGCATCGTTGTTCATGTTATTTATGTGTAGTGTTGGTGTTGGCGGTCATTTTGACGGAAGATAATGAAGTATGATTGTCACACCACTATCCACACACCTTGCTTTACTACAGCCAATTACAGCTTTACTACTTTCAATTGGCTAGCGCTCTGGCCTTTGGTACCAGTGGCTTCAGTTTCGAATCCTGGCGGTGGCACGGATGTTTGGAGTTATTTTCAATAATTTACCATAATTCATTTCTGCACTTTGGCAACATTAAATTTTATTACCATTATTTTTTTTTTCAATAGGTGCTACAGTGCTTGATAATATTAGAAATGGTAGCTACAGTTACGTATGTACATTTTTTGTTATGTGAATTATATGTAGTGTTGGTTTTGGTGGTCATTTTGATAGAAGATAGTGAAATGTGATTGTCATGAAGTCCCCACGCCATGCTTTATTGCAGCCTGATGTCCAATTGACTAGTGATCTGGCCAGTGGCAGTACAGGTTTCAGATTCGAATCCTGGCGGTGGCATAGATCCACATTAAACTGCAGGTCCCGGTCTAGTTAGCCAGAAGTGCGTAAAAAGGTGACCATAGAGCAACAAACCAAAACATGTTTTATTATTGGCAACACAATAAATAAATAAAATAAAAATTGTTTGAAAAATTTCTGAAAAGCTGCATCATGGCATCTAAAATTCATATTCATCTTTTTAATTGTTTCTTTGTTCTATTCATAAAAAAACACATTATTATGATTCTCTTTAACTTAGTCGTATCTTAATGGCCTTTTTTCTAAATTAAAGTTAGAGATCCACTTTAAATCGTATCTACAGGTCTAATATGACTGTAGAGCGTTCGGCATAAGGTTGACAATCCTATCTCGTAAAAAGAAAACATTATCTGCTTCCGAATTTGCCAGTAAGCAGATGGCCATGGTTCAACGTGGACTGTAGTGCCAATGAGGAAGAAAAATAATAATTTTTTTTGTAAAAGTGTCCAATTGAATAAAAAATCATTAGAAATCATACAAAATATCTTTTACATCGTAATCTCAAATACATTTTTAAAAATAATATCAAATGATTGTCAACGAAAAGCAATATTTATAATCATGATTTAAAATAATCTGTATCAAATCATAATACTATAGAGAACTGATTATTCAATTCTTATTCTCTCATATTCAGATTAATAATTTTCATTTCTCTGATAACGATTCAATGAATTTTTAATTATTATTATTATTGCTATTATTAATGTATTATATTATTCTCAAAAGTTATTTTATTATTAGCTATTATTTAATTCTCACATGTTAACCTGATTCTTTTCTAATTCATATGATTGGGAACATATACATAATATTAAAGATGTTAAAAATTTTAAAGCCATACAAATAAGAAATTTCAGTATTTTTTATGTGTGCTAATATTTTATTTTATTAAAAATTTACTTAAATGTAAAAACGAGGTTTTTTTTTAAAGTTAAAATATTTCAAATCATGACGATATTTATTGCTTTTCGTTACGATTCTTTTATATATTTTCTTAAAAGTTCATTGGAGATCATATCTCGATAAATAGTCTGGTGTGGTTTTATATGATTTTTTTAACAAATAGGATTAAAATTTAATTAGGTTTTAAATTAGAAAAAAATACCATTGAGACAGATTTAAATTATTGAAGTCATTTGTTTTTTTTTAAAATTATTTTTGTCTTTTTTAATAATTAAAAGTAAACTCATATATTACATGGATGTATAAAATAACTTGATTTTTTAAATCTATTTTAAAATTATTTAAAACTCTTGCTTTAAATACAGTTAATTTGCAATGATACTTATTGAATAAATTAGGGTTTATTTTTTACTTATCACAATACTAACATATAGATATTGGTTTAAATTATTTCAACTAATAAATTAATGGAATCATTAATTAAAATATGAAATCTTAATTTAAAATTAATAGAACTTTTTTTTTTACACTTAAGGACATTTTTAAATAAAATAAAATATTAACACAAATGATAATACTGAAACTTCTCATCCATATGGCTTTAAAATTGCTAACATCTTTAATGTTATAATTTAATATCAAATAATTAAAAAAATATTGTATGTATCATTTACTAAGGTTTTTTTGATAATTTATAATAAAATTTTAAGTTTAATTATTAGAAAAAAAATCAATAGAATGCAATTCAAATTTTTACTTTAAAATCCAGGATAAATTTAAATCTTGTATTCTAAACTTTTAATGACTTAAAATTAAAAAAAAAATATATTAAATCCTGAGAAATTTAAACCCCTATAATTTTCGTTTTGTTGATTATTATTACCTTAGGCACTTACACTTTTGAATCTGTGTTTAGTTTTAAATACTTAGAATCAAAATTTTATTGTCAAAATAATATCTTACCTGAAATAAAAAAACAGAATTATGTCTGCCAATAAAACCTTTTTTAGATTAAGAAATCTGTTTAAATCACAATTCATAAGCAGAAAAACTGAATTCTTGTTATGTAAAACCCTTATTACGTGTATTGGTGTATGGCTCTAAAACTTGGACTTTGGCAAGATCTGATGAGGCCCATTTGGGTACATTTAAGCTGAAGATTTTAAGGGCTAATCTTGGAAGTGTTAGTGAGTGATTGTTGGAGATTGGTTTGGTTTGTCGCTCTACGGTCATGTTGTGCACACGGGGGCTAAACAGACCGGGACCTACAGTTTAAAGTGGATTCCGAACCACTCACAGATATCTATGCCACCGCCAGGAGATTGTTGGAGAAGACAAGATGGTACAGCGCAGAAATTTATAAACGCTATAAAGATCCAGATATCATAAAATTTATTAAGATCAATAGATTATACTGGGCTGCTCATGTATTTAGAATGAATGATTTAAACCCTGTAAAAAGGTTTGTTTTGGCAAAGCCAAAGAGAAAGAGGACGATCCAAGTTGTGATGGATAGACGCAGTTGAAAATGATTTTGCTGTACTAAAAGTTAAGAATTGGGGGACCCTTGTCACCTAGAGGAATGCATGGAAATCACTTCAAAGGAAAGCCTTTACCTACTCTGGGCTGTCGTGCTATTGATGATAATGATGATGATCGTTAATAATAATTCATGTTTTAAATTTATCTAAATAAATAATATATTAATAATATCTGATTTATTTATTAACTTATCTTTTAAATTTACCCATTTCGCAACCTGTTTGTAGTTACATTTAATATATTTTCACTTAAACGCAGATTCTTTTTTCTGTAGTTCTCACAACAATTGCGAATAGTTCCAACAATTCGTTCTATGGGAGAGTTACAGTTTATTCTACGGCAAAACTGCATAATTCGCAGCTGAATTCTTTTGAATGCGGCCTAACCTGAAATAAAGAATTTCTTTAAAAAATCGATGGCTTTATGTTTTTGTTTTGTTAAATTATTTTTTGAAATTGCAATTGTAATATAGTTATGAACAAAATAATGAAAGTAATGAAGTTTATTATTTTTATTGCAACAAAAACCAATTTGCATTTATTTTATTTTCTAATTTTTTTTTTATGGTCATATTTTGGCTAAGATAGATTTCCTGCCTTCGAATGTGGCTCAGGACAGTTGGCCCCTCCAAATGTGATCCAATGAGTTTAAAACTTCAAATGTGGTCTCAGAATTTTTTTTTTCTCTTTAAATGCGATTAAAGTTAGGAAAAAAAGCTACAGGGGAGGAAACATTTTTGTTATTTTGCTTAGTTATCAATGATAGCTATTTTAGACTGTGGCTTGTTTTTTAACGTTTTTTGCTTAAAACTGATGTTGAAATTTTACATTTTAATTTCAGCCCAAAAGAGGTTTTTTTTATTTTTTTTTTATTTTTGGTCATATGTTGGTTAAGATAGATTTCCCACCTTCGAATGTGGCTCAGGACTGTTGACCTCTCCAAATGCGACCCAAAGAGTTTTAGGAACCCAAGAGAGCTAATCCTTCAAATGTGACTCAGGACAATTTTCCCCCCCTTCGAATGTGGTCTAAGACATTTTTTTTCTCTTTAGATGTGGTTAAAGTTATAAAAAAAGCTGTAGGAAAGGAAACATTTTTGTTATTTTAACTTAGTTATCAATAATAAATATTTTAGGTTGTGGTTTATTTTTTAACATTGTTTGCTTAATGGCTAATGTTGCAATTTTATTTTCAGCCCAAGATAGTTTTTTCCCCTCTTTTTTGGTCATATGTCGGCTAAGATAGATTTCCCATCTTTAAATGTAGTTCAGGACAGTTGACCCCTCAAAGTATGATCCAAAGAGTTTTTTCCATCAAATGTGGCTCGGGAAAATTTTCCCCTTTCAAATGTTGCCTAAGACATTTTTTTTTCTCTTTAAATGCAGTTAAAGTTAGAAAAAAAAAGCCTCAGGAAAGGAAATAGTTTTGTTATTTTAACTTAATTGTAGACAGTGGCTTGTTTATTAAAGTTTTTTGTTTAATAGCTGATGTTGAAATTTTATATTTTATTTTCAACCCAAAACAGTTTTTTCCCCCTTTTTGTTCATATGTTGGTTAAGATAGATTTCCCATTTTTGAATGTGGCTCAGGACAGTTGACCCCTCCAAATACAGCACAAAGAGTTTTTCCCTTCAAATGCGGCCTAAGACATTTTTTTTTACTCCTTAAATGTGGTTTAAGACTTTCATTCCTATAGTTAAGACAAAAAACATTGTCCTTTATCAAATGCAGTCCAAAATTGTTATTTTTCTCATCAAATAGGCCCAAAAGAGTTTATTTTTCTCATCAAATGCGGCTCAAAGCAGCCTTTTTTAAACATTGAACTGCGACCTAAGACAAATCCACTCCCACATCTCCAAATGCGGCTCATGTAATAAAAGGTGGGACACCTGTGGTTTTATAGTTATACATTATACTTTAAATTTTTTTCAAAATGAAGGTAGGCTTAATCTATTGATTATAAACTGATTTTTCTTTTTAAATGCATCTTACTACAAAACTTATTCTAAAAAATACATAGAATTCTGCATCCAAATTCTTAAAATATTTTAATGAAGGTCCTCTAGAATTCCGTCAGTTAACTGACCCTATTGCATGATTCACTTTATTTTAAATTAATCATTTACTATAAATGTTGATGAATAAATGTTACCTGTGATCATTTAAATACATATAAATCATTGCAATCATTTTTATTATAAGGCGTTATTTTTTTTAAAGAAGGTTAATTTTTAATACAGCCAACAATGCTGGTTTTCAATACACATCAATCGCTTATTTCCTTTGAAAACCCTAATCCATTAATCAATGTCAATCCATTGTTGAATCAAAAGGATTATATTCCGAAATTAAAAGCGATTGATGTAACATATAACTTCCATAAGAAATCATCGCTTCATAACTATTTAAATAGAAGGTGAATGCAATTTTTTTTAATTGAAAATATGGTATGTTTATGTATTGAAAATATGGTATGAAAATATGAAATGTCCATGCTGGTTTTCAATAATACATATCAATCACAAATATTGTTTGAAAACCCTTATCCATTAATCACTGTCACTGAATTCGTGAATCAAAAAAATTATATTCCGAAATTAAAAGCGATTGGTGTATAGCTTCTAATAACAAATCATCACTTCTTAACTATTTTAAAACAAAGTTGTACACAATTTTTTTAAATTGAAAATATGGTATATTTTGTGTTAAGTGAAATGTCAATGCTGGTTTTCAATACTTATCAAGCACGAATATTTTTTGAAAATCCTAATCCATTAATCAATCTCACTTAATAGTTGAATTAAAAAATTATATTCTGAAATTAAAAGGGATTAATATATAGTTTCTAATACTAAATCAACACTTCATAACTATTCAAATCGAAGGTGTATACAGTTTTTTTTAATTGAAAATATGGTATGTTTTGCGTTAAGTGAAATGTCCATGTTGGTTTTCAATACATGTCAATCCCAAATATTGTTTGAAAATCCTAATCCATTAATCTATGTCACTTAATTGTTGAATAAAAAAATTATGCATCGAAATTAAAAGCGATTTGTGTATACTTTCTAATAACAAATTATCATTTTATAACTATTTGAAACGAAGAAGTATGCAATTTTTTTTTAATTGAAAATATGGTATGTTTTGCTTTAAGGGAAATGTCAATGCTGGTTTTTAATACATGTCAATCCCAAATATTGTTTGAAAATCCTAATCCATTAATCAATGTCACTTAATTCTTGAATCAAAAGTATTATGTTATGAAATTAAAAGTGATTGGTTTATAGCTTCTAATACTAAATCATCCCTTCATAACTATTTACAACGAAGATCTATACAGTTTTCTTTTTTTAATTGAAAATATGATACTTTTTGTGCTAAGTGAAATATTTGTCTCTAATTTAAATTTCTAAATCAGAGGGTAAGGTTACTTTTCAGTTTCAATATGTATTGAAAATTGAATTGAAATTTTATTACTATTTTAATTTTATTGCATTCGCTAATTGCATATATTTATTTCACTTTATTTTAGAGTTTGTACAATTTATAGTTGTAATTCTTTAATTGAATTCTTGTATAACATTTGGTATCTGTTATCATTTTATCATTTTTCCATTTATTGAAATTGATTATTTTGAAAAATTTGAAATATAATTTTTCATGTCTAGGCGTGAAAAAATTTATTATTTTTAACAAATCATGAACAAGGTATTTTATTCGAAATTCGAAAACTGTTCTCATATTCTGACAGAGTAAGATGTTATTTAATCGGTTTTGTAATAAGTATCTGCTTCTCTCATCATAAATTTATTAAATAGATTTTATTATTTAATTTCATTTTAAAATGATTTTAAAACCAATTAAATTTTACATTTTATTCAAAATTGACGAATTCCTGAACCTTTTTTTCTTATTTATTAACATAATTTTAAAGATAACCTGGTAGATATTACAGTGGGCTTCCGAAATAAAGGAGCTCGGTTCAAAACCAGATAGGTGTGACTCAACTTTAGTGCTTCCGTGTGGGTTTGACCGGGAATAGCCTTGATAAATTCCTACGCTGGAATGTCTTTACATTGGCCTCTCCAAACACCATATTGGGGGTGTGTGTTTTAATTTATGGGTTCAGTGTAGCAGGCCCTCTGGATAACGCTAAATCTGTTACGTATTTCACGTTGCAATGACAAATGACATGTTATCAATATACCGAGCATTTGCCAATATAATTAAGAAAGTCTTTATAAATTTCTTCTCCTATAATGTAAGCACTTCATGTACCTATATAACCTCTACGTTTTAGTAGGAGAAGGAACATAGAGGTCATTGACCTATTCTCTTCAATTTTTCTCATAAACTATAACCATGAATGGCTAAATAATTTTGAAAATATTCCCTTTTTTCCATTGAGGAAAATATTAAACAAGATCACGACATAATTTTAAAGATTAGTTGCCAACCTTTCTGAAAATGGGCAGTTTTTCTTTAACGTCGTTTCTTTACAAAAAAATAACAGATAATAAATAATAAAATTATAATAACAATAAATAATAAAATAATAATAATATAAAATAATATTTATAATAATATATATACATAATAATAATATAGATAAATAATAAAATAATTTAAATAATTATAATTCTTTACAAATACATTGTCCAACTGTCATGATCATTTGCATGTTCTCCTTATGAAGAATTACACAATCACTCACTTATATTATAAGGAAATCCATGGCATAATTTTAAATATAACATATATTGCCAACATTTCTGAAAATGGATAGTCTTTTTTGACGGAGTTTCTTTACAAAAAAATAACAAATAATAAATAATAAGATAATAATAATATAAGTAAATAAATAAATAAATAAATATTTTAAATAATAAATAATTCTTTACAAATATAATTTTCCAGCTATCATGACCATTTACATGTTCACAGTATGGAGAATTACACATTTTTCACACTTGTATTATAAGGAAAAATCATGGCATAATTGTAAATATATGTTGCCAACATTTCTGAAAATGGATAATGTTTCTTTGACGGTGTTTCTTCACAAAAAGTAACAAATAGTAAATAATAAAATATTAATAAATAAATAATACAATAATAATAATTAATAACAATATAAATTATTTAAATAACAAATAATACTTTACAAACATAATTGTCCAATTATCATGACCAATTACATGTTCTCCTTATGGAGAATTACACAATTTCTCACTTATATTATAAGGAAAATCATGGCATAATTTTAAAGATAAGTTGCCAACGTTCCTGAAAATAGACAGTCTTTCTTTGATGGCATTTTTTTTTTACAAAAAAAAGACAGATAATAAAATAATAATAATAATAGCAATAAATAATAAAATAATAATAAATAATAATAATGATATAAATAAATAATAAAATAATAGTAAATAATAATAATGATATAAATAAATAATAAAACAATTTAAATAATAAATAATTCATTACAAATAAAATTGTCCAACTATCATGACCATTTGCATGTTTTCCTTAAGGAGAATTATTTCACGGAGTTCCTTTACAAAAATAACAGTTAGATTAGTGCGAGTAACACAAAAATAAATAAATAAATAAAATCTAATAATATATTACTATTTTTGTTAAATAATATGCTTGGGCAAAATGCCGTTCATTTTTTGAAAATTTCTTACTTATATTCAAACACTAGATATAAAAAATGAGACATAAAAAATATAAGAACTTTGATTTTTGATTTAATATGTTTATTTTTTTTACTTTTTCAAACCTCTCAAAGGCCATATGATAGCTTAAAATTTAAAAATCTTTTTTCCTATTCAAGGTTTCAAGGTCACTTAAATTTCGAAAGAGCAGTAATGGATTATTTGGAATGCACACTATTATTTGATGCAGATATTTTCTCCGATTTTTTTTGTTTGTTTGTTTTGGTTATTTTTTATTAATAAATACATGTATTGAAATCACGCAAATTATTTATTTCTTTTATTTTTTAAATGATGATAAATATTTGGATATGTGTACTGCACGCAAGTATCCTAATTGTCTTTTTCGGTAATGCTCAACAGCTGAAATAATAATGGTTTGGTTATCAAATGCTTGGTTTTTGTAATGATAAGAATAAAAACGTTTTGGGGTTTGTTTTTTTTTTTTTTTTGTTGTTGTTGTTTCTGTTTCTAAAGACTATATTGGGGCTTTTGTTTTGGTTTATTTTTCAATTTTAGCAGCAAATTTATTTTTTTTTCTATCCCAAATTATAATTTCTCGTAATTGATGTAAAAATTATCAATAAATTATTCTCTGCATTATCCCTGGTAAATAATTTCGTACATCATATCTTTAAAAAAAACCCTTCCATTTTGATAATTGTATTTAAAATCATAAGTAATGAACGTTTTATATCGACTTTTAGCTCAATGATAGCTCACGTGCAAGAGGACAAGGATTTGTTTTCTCTGTTGGAGTTCACTACAATCACTGTTTTTCTATCCGAAATTCTAATTTCTCTGTGATTGATGTAAAAATTATAATAAATTATTCTCTGAATTATCGTTAGTAAATAATTTCGTACATCATATCCGTTTAAAATTTCATCCATTTTGATAACTGTGATTAAAATCATAAGTAATAAACATTTTATCTCGATTTTCAACTGATTGATAGCTAACGTGCAAGAGGACAAGGATTTGTTTGCTCTGTTGGAGTTCACAATAATCACTGTTTTTCTATAATTTCTCGTAATTTATGTAAAAAATTATTAATAAATTATTCTCTGCTTTATCCTTAGTAAATAATTTCATACATCATATCCTTTAGAAATTTTCTCCATTTTGATAACTGCGTCTAAAATCATAATCAATAAACATTTAACATAAAAAACATGCTTTAACAATAAACATTTATAAACATTTAACATAAAAAAAACATGTTTTAAAAATAAACGTTTATAAACTTTTATCTCAGCAATAGATAACGTGCAAGAGGACAAGGATCTGTTTTCTCTTTTGGAGTTCACTACAATTGCTGCTTTTCTATAATTTCTCGTAATTGATGTAAAAATTATTAATAAATTATTCTCTGCATTATCATTGGCAAATAATTTCGTACATTATATCCGTTTAAAATTTTCTCCATTTTGATAACTGTGTCTGAAATCATAAGTCATAAATATTTATCTCGACTTTTAGCTTAGTGATAGCTAAAGAGGACAAGGGTTTGCTTTCTCTGTCGGAGTTCACAACAATCACTGTTTTAAAGAATTGAGTTTAGTCTGTGCATATCGTGGCAGAGTGTCATATATATCTAATTGGAGTTGTGCTAGTTTACTTTACGGTATACAAATGCAGGTTGTTACTCCTAAATTTGCTGCTAGAAGACATAACTTCCTGTCTGCTCCGTACTGTTTTTTAAGAACGAAGTTATCATTTCGAATATGTCCTATACCCTGATGTCAGTCTTTTCCATTTGATGTAAGCCCAACCATTAAAGCCATGCAACATAGTTTACCTATAATATACCACAAGGACTAAATATAATTTGCAGAGCAACTCCAGGTTCAGATCCAACGTTTTTTGCAAAAAAGTGCTCAAGGAATATTGTCAAACTGAATCAACCAAACCGTAAATGAACAATTACGTTTAAGCTCTATATTTAAATATTACGTTAAACCACTAAAATTATTTAGATATTGGTCAGCTCGCCTATCAAGTTTAGTTCATTCTATCACTACCCCTTGACCTTTTTAGAAATATTCTAACAGAAATATCTAATAGAATTTAAACAGAATTCTATTCACAATTAAATTGTATAATTAAATTTTCTAAAAATAAGTTTAGTTTCAGATAGCCAGTTGGTCATCGTTATTATATCATATGTTATTATATGTCAGATTTGGCATAGATCCTCATTTTTCAGAATGCTATCTGTTACTTACCATATACCATAAGTAATTTGGTTTGTCGCTCTACTGTCATTCTCTGCACACTTTGAGCTAATTAGGTGAGGATTAAGTTGGAACAAGCAATTTTAATTTGAAAAAATACTCTTAAGAAACTTTCTTTTGTTTTCTAATTATTATATAAAGAAATGACACATATTGTTCTTTATTATCAAAATTTTAATAATTAGTCATTTTTTTAATGAGATATGTTATAAGAAATATGTATATACATATCAAAGAAATATTCAGGATTGGATTGGTTGGTTTGTCTCTCTACGATAAATTTTTTTTTTTTTTTTTTTTTTTGCACGCTTTGGGATAAGTAGACAGAGACCTACATTTTAATGAGGATTTCGAACCACTAACAAACGTTGATGCCATCGCCAGGACTCGAATCGGAAACTTGTGGTACCAACTGTCAGAGAGCTAACCAATTAGCCATCAGGTCGCTCATATACAATAATAAATTTTTTTTACAATATTTCCATCCCAAAACGGATTAACACCATATCTCTTATGTTTCTCTTTAACATGATATTAATTCAAGAAAAACAAGTCAAACCTTTTTCACAAGATGCACATTTATCCCAAGTTAATAATATAGATACATACATATATGTATTGATACTTTGTTGCCATTTCACCTATAAACGATTTTTAAATAGCCTGCAGACCGGAAACTACATTTCACCTCAACTCCGCCATTTGCTCCAAAGAACATCTGCCTCAATGGATGAGCAATTAAATAAACACCTGCACCTGTAATCAATTAGAAAACAGCCAGATTCCACAGTTTTCGGTCATAAAGGGGGGGGGGCAGGCAGTAGTAGTATTTTTCTTCATGTGTAGTAACTTCATACCTGGAAATCAAACGATCCCTTTTTTCTCTGTGGTATTGTTTATTATCGTTTTTTATTTCTTCTTGTATTTGTTGTTTGGGGCGCGTTTTCCTGTACATTTTATCGGTTTCTTTTCTCTGGTGTGAGAAAAAACGATGGGGAAAGAACATTCCTCACCCCTCACCAAACGATTTTTCTCCTCCCTCTCTCTGTTCTTTTTCCGCGATCGTAAATGTTTATGTGCGATTTTTCGACGAATTTTTGTGTGTTGTCTGGATTCCCAGTTCGTTCTGATTTCTTCTCCGTGTGTCAATAAAAAGGCGAAAAATGATTGGTTCAGCCTTCCTACTCATGTTCTATTTACGTTCTTTTTTTTTGTTTTTGTTTTAATTTTTACTTTGTTCGACCAAGTCAGTAGTGTATTTTGCATGAAGTGATAGCTGTTGTTTCCAGCCATTTTAGGATCTAAATTGTATTTAATTGTATCTTAACAGAATTTCACATAGAATAACGTATTTATATTTTGATTTATATTATATTTTATTTATACATTTATATTTGATAATATACTTTGTATAAATTATGTACGTTTCTGTGATAAATTCTAGTAGTAGTATAGTATGTTTTCTAGTAGAAAAAATGGTTCAGATTGATTCGTTCAGCCTTCTTGCTTTTGTTCTACTATCTTTCTTTCTTTTTTATTTATTTCTTTTATTATTATTTCTTTTAATTTTTATTTTATTCAACCAAGTCGTGGATGTGTTTTGCATGAAGGAGTCAACCAGTGTTGATTTTGTCAGAATTTTCATAATATATTATTGAAGAATTCACAAAAAATTCAAAATAAAATACACCCCGACCAAATCAGGGGTGTATTTTATTTTGAAAATTCTGTCAATTGATTTTTTATTTTTTTTTAATATTAAATATGTTTCTTGTGAATGGTTCAGATTGATTGGTTCAACTTCAATGATTGATTCAGCCTTCTTACTCATGTTCTATTTACTTTCTTTTTTTGTTTTAATTTTTACTTTGTTCGACTAAATCAGTGGTGTATTTTGCATGAAGTGATAGCTGTTCTTTCCAAGTCATTTTAGGATCTAAATTGTATTTAATTGTATCTTAACAGTCTCACATAGACTAACGTGCTTATATATTGATTTTCGTATACTTTGTATAAATTATGAACGTTTAATACTAAATTATGTACGTTGATAAATTCTAGTAGTAGTGTAGTATTTTTTTTCTAGTAGAAAAAAATTATTCGAATTGATTGGTTCAGCCTTCTTGTTGTCAAAAATTTTCATATATCTTTTATTTTGAAAACTGTCAATTGATTTTTCATTTTTTCGACATCAAATATGTTTCTTGCGAATGGTTCAGATTGATTGGTTCAGCTACAATGATTGATTCATCCTTCTTGCTCTTGTTCTACTTTCTTTTTTTTTATTTTTATTTGTTTTAATTTTTACGTTGTTCAACCGAGTCTATGTTGTATTTTACATGAAGTGATCGCTGTTCTTTCCAGTCATTGTAGGATCTAAATTGTATTTAATTGCATCTTAACAGAGTCTCACATAGAATAACACATAGGTACATTTCTGTGATAAATTCTAGCAGTAGTGTAGTATTTGTGTAGTATTTTTTAAGAGTTGCTTTCAATCTTACAGCGTATATTCATTTGATCTGTTTATCACTCATTGTTGAGGATTTTGTTAGAATTGTTATAGATTTTTTATTTTGAAAAATTCTGTCAATTGTTTTTTTATTTTCGGGGCCTGATGGCCAACTTACTAGCGATCTGGTGCTCGGTACCACAGGTTTCGGGCTCGAGTCTCGGCGGTACCATGGATGTCTATAGTGGCGGTGCCATGGTTCGGAATCCACTTTAAATCGTAGGTCCCGGTCTAATATGACCGTAGAGCGTTGCGGGGACAGTGTTACTCCGTGTACGTATCTTATCTTCAAGCTACACGCACCTTCTGGGTAGTGCTAAGTGAGTAACGTCGGTGCAGCGCTTGCTTTAAGGCATCAAAGACAACTATCTAAGTGTTTGCCAGCTGCATTAGAAAGAAGAAAAAAATTTAATTTTTTCAACATTAAATGTGGTTTTTGTAAATGGTTCAGATTGATTGATTCAGCCTTCTTACTCTTGTTCTACTTACTTTCATTTTTTTGTTTGTTTTAATTTTTACTTTGCTCAACCGAGTCAATGTTGCATTTTGCATGAGGATCTCTGTTCTCTCCAGTCATTTTAGGATCTAAATTGTATTTAATTGTATCTTAACAGAATATCATATTTAATGTTGATTTTCGTATACTTTGTATAAATTATGTACGTTTAATACTTAAATTTAGACGTAAATTATATACGTTGATGAATTCTAGTAGTAGTGTAGTATTTTTTCTAGTAGAAAAAAATGGTTCAGCTTCAATGATTGGTTCATCCTTCTTTGCTCTTGTTCTACTTCTTTTTTTTTTTTTTTTTTTTTTTTTTTTTTATTTTTAGTTTATTCAACCAAGTCAGGGGAGTATTTTGCATGAAGAAGTGATCTTCTGTCAATTGATTTTTCATTTTTTCAACATTAAATGTGTTTCTTGTGAAGGGTTCAGATTGATTGGTTCAGCTTCAATGATTGATTCAGCCTTTTTTATATTATTTTTTTTTTTTATTTGTTATAATTTTTACTTTGCTCAACCTCAACCTTTGTTGAACAAAGTAAAAATTCAGTCATTTTAGGATCAGTCCAGTTAATTTAGGATCTAAATTGTATCTTAATAGAATATCACATAGAATAGCATATTTATACGTTAATTTTCGTATTCTTTATTCAAATTATGTACGTTTCTGCGATAAATTCTAATAGTAGTGTAGTATTTTTTTTCAATTCCTTCTATTAGCTCACACTCTCCCTATCTATATCTTGTTCAAATTTTCAATCGTTAGTAAAATACGTTTTATTCATTCACTCAACTTCAAATGCATTTTTCTTTTTAACTTGTAGTAGATAACACTGGATGTTAATACAGTTTTTTTTCAAATATTCATTCAGTAATTAAATTTAATTAATTAATTAAAATTTTTTTTAGATTTAAGTTGCATATATCTACCAATAGATGGCACCAGATAAACTTAAAAAAATGAACGAAAATTAATTTATAAAGGACTTTCTGCAATAGAGTGAAAAAAATGTAGGAATTGACTTTAATTTTTTTTTTTTTTTATATTACTTGTTTTGTATATTCGTTCATATTTTTTTTTGTAGTAATAATTTTGGAGTGTAGTAATTTTCTTAAGAATTGTTTTTAATCTTAGAACGTTTATTCGATCCATCTATCACCCAGTAATGATTTTGTCAGAATGTTTCATATATCTTTTATTTCGATTTGCCAATTAATTTTTCATTTTTTCAACATTAAATAGGTTTTTTGGGAAATATTCGTAGTAAATAAATAAAATACTAATAATAATAATAATAATAAACTATGTGAATCATATCAATATCCTTACACTATTGAATGATGGTGTATAATTTTGGCTTAACTTCTTGACAACTATATAATTTTTTATCACCATTTTAATGTGTTAGCATATTTTCCTAGCATATCTCGCCTTTGGTACCACAGGCTTCAGGTTCGAATCCTGGTGGTGACGTGGATGGTTAGTGGTGGTTTAAAGGTTAGTTAGTAGTTCGAAATTCACGTTAAACTGTAGATCCCGGACTAATTAGCCCAAAGTTTGAGCAAAGTGACCGTAGAGCGACAAACCAAACTTAGGAAGTGGTGGAGTGCTCATTTTCACTTGAAAATCTATCTTTTAGGCATTTCAGCCTGACAGACCACCTCAATCCCAACTTACATTGAGTCTACATGTTCTTCAAAAACAGTGACTATCATGCATACTACCAATGGGATTCGAACCCTCATTCGTTAACAATCTACTTAGCACGCATTCGAAGCTAGTACTACTCTACGAGTATAACACGATTCATAAACGTAATTTGTAACAATTTATGATTGCATAATGGTATGTGACAAAATTTAGTACAATTTTCATTAAGTCGCATCCTATCACAGCGAAAAAAAAAAAATAACCGCAAAAAATTACATTTAATGATTTTTGACAATCAACCAACTATTGTTTTGTAAAAGTAAATATAGAATTTAGAGTTGCCTCTAGTTAGGGACCTGATGGCCTAGTGACTATCGCTCGGTGGCCCAGATTTCGGGTTCGAGTCCCGGTGGTGCAATGGATGTTTGTAGTAGTTTGGAATCCACTTGAAATCGTTAGTCTCTGACTAAGCGGACTGTAGAAAGTTCGTCGTACGGCTGACAATCCTACCCCATAAAAAAAAATAATAATAATAAATAAAAATAAAAATAAAAAAAAAACATAATAAATCTCCTCTCTCGAAATCTACCAGTAGGCAGACAGCCTTGGTCCACATGGGGCTGTTGTGCCATTGAAGAAGATTCGAGTTTTCTATTTTACATATCGACAGATATAATTAAATCATTATTATTAATTAATTAATATAAATATAACCTTACCTTATTTATTACATAACTAATAATGTAAAGGTTCTCTTAATTTTATACGAGCATACCTGGATCAATCGATAACCTGTAAATGTATTTAATTAGAAAAAAAACTAACAGTTTTCTTTAATGAATTATACATCACATTCATCCTCTTTTATAGAAAAACCTTAATATTTCCTTGATATGTATATGCACATTTTTTATAACATATCTCATATGAAAAAATGAATAATTATTCGAGTTTTAATAACAAAGTACAATATATAATTTTTTTGCACAATAATTAGAAAACGAAAGAAAGTTTTTTAAAATTATTTTTCCCAATCGAAAATTACTTGTTACAAACTTAAGAAAACTACTTTACATTTATATAATTGAGTTTTGATTCTTGTGATTGGTTCTCCGTCGGAATTTTTCTTAATGCGAACATAATTTTTGGAGAATGAAACTAGATGTTCTCATTTAAATATGAATGAGGAGTAATCAACGAAATCGAATTTCGAACCTTGTCTTCATTCCTTTCCTCCCACTCCCCTATCACAAAATCTCTTAATTTAAAGAATTTAAATCTCCTGATTTGATTCTGTGATGAATTTTACCTCCGCTCTATTTCAAACCTCTCCGCAAAATTCTTAAAAGGCACTCTAAAATATTCGAACGTTATTAATTCTCTTTGATGTTCTTGCGAAGTTCATTAATATGTAAAAAAATCGCTCCTGCTTCTAAAATTATGTTAGATAATTGCGTTTGCTTTAAATATGTACTTGGCAGTGACTGATGCATCTTGATCGCACAAGTTGTAATTAAAATGCTTTATTAAATAGTTGTTATGTTGTTATTGATTTTATATATAAAAATTTTTCATAACTATTTATGAATATTGAGAGATTCTAAAACCAACCTTAAACATGCTGTCTGTATTTAATAAGAAGTATGTGGTTAATAGCTATCAATTTTTATAACGTTTTTATACTACCAATACTGTTAATGAGGTTTTGCTGTTACATCAGTGAGTCTGTCTCACCTATGTATGACACAAGCAGTTCATAGACAGTTGATGAAAGAAAGACATTTTCTTCCATGCATTTGCGTGTCGTATGGAAGAAAACTTGGAAAATTCCCATCAAAAAATCTTACTGTCAATACGAGAGGTTTTTATGCGTTGTCACAATCTCCATCGAATTCAAAGCGGCCTGATGGTCAGTTGGCTAGCTCTCTAGCCTTTGGTATCGCAGGTTTCAGCTTCGAATTCTGGCAGTGGCATGGATGTTTGTTACTAATTCAGAATCCACGTTAAACTGTAGGTCTAATTAGCCCAAAGTGTGCTAAAAAGGACCTTATAGCGGCAAAACAAACTAAACCATCGAATTCAAACTGAGTCCATCTACATGTTAGCTGCGCATATTACCATTCGACCACGAATCTGGCGGGATCCCACTCAATAATGAGTTAATATTAGCGTGCTAATGACGATTGCAGTATCTTATTTCAGAAAACTGATTGCCCAATCTTCTCGTATCAGCAGATTGGCTGTTTGGAGATTATTTTCTGGGTTCTCTGCCTTATAACATGAAAATGTACCTCTAAAAAGTCACTAGAAGATTTAGTGATTCTGCCGCATACATAAACACAATTCGGGTTATTTGGAAATTTTCTAGTATAAAATACATGAAACGCTTTTACTGTTAAAAAAAATATTTGCAATTAAATAAGCAAAATAAATAAATAAAACAAAAATTAAATATCATAATTTAAAAAGAGGAAATTAATTTATTTATTTATTGAATTGCAAATTGCGTAAACTAAGCTGTACATTTTACATTTTTTTCCTTCCTTAACATTAAAAAAAATTACAAATATGAAATATTAAATTGCAGCCAATTCATAAAAGTCTTCGAATTTTATTAAATATAATAAATTACAAATAATAAAAATGATAATATAAGAATTTTACATTGCTTGAAAGAATCTCCAGGTTTATTTATTTATTATTATTATTATTATTATTATTACAACTCTAAGAGAACTAACTAACTAACTCTAAGAGAGAAACTAACCTTGTGATTTTCGAATTGAGGCTTTCAAAAAGCAAGATTTAAATAAAAGATTTAAATTTCTGCGATTTTGTTATAGTCGGTTTTATAAGTTTATTTTTAGTCTGTAATTAATCCCAGGTTATTGCAAATAGAATCATGATAATCCTACTCGTTAGCTAAATAATAGGCCTAATGTTGTAAATATTCAACTGGCAAAGATAGAATAACTATCATTATGCAATGCCATCCTTTTTAAAATTTAATGTGCTTGATTTTTTAAGTGGTTGTAAATGATATATTTTATTTGAAAGTAGTTTAAATCCATTAAGTTATACATTGACATACTTAAGATTATTTAGTTTATCGTTTGCGCTTAAATTAGTTTAAAAGTTTTAAAAACTAAATATATTTATATAATTAGCTGGTAATACTAGTTGCATAGATATACAGGTTATCCATTAAATTTAGAATTTAATGTGAGAACAAAACGCATAACAGCAATCTTAAAAAATAAAAAATAAAAAATAAAAACCTATAGAATTCCAAACGATTTTCTTTTCTTTTAAAATCTCATTTTCACTTTGGAATAAAATTGTCTTTACTTTCACCAGACGACTTTTTAGTACAATTTTTCTATTATTTAATTATATAATTATTAACTCATGAAAGAAATTTAAATAAATATATTTGTAGTTAAATAAGTAAAATAAAAAAATAAATAAAAATTAAATATCTTAATTTATAAAAAGGAAAATAATTAATTTATTTATTGAATTATAAGCTTTAAATTTTTTTTTTTTTTTTTTGTCCTTAATATGCATATAAATGCATATATGAAATATTAAATTGCAGAATTCAATCTTCTAATTTTATTAAATATAATAAAATACAAAAAATAATAATAAAAGAACTTTGCTTTGCTTAAGAGAATTTCTAGATTTATTTATTTATTATCATTATCATGAAAGAAATTTATAAAAAATAACCGATAAGAATATTGAACGTGTCCAAAGAACAAAAAGCCCACTCCCAAAACAATAGCCATTTATTTTATAGGTTAAAAAAAGTATAATGACATGGTACATTCTTGGCTATTATATTATTATTTTATTTCATATTGAAGGCTCTTATATATTATATTTTATTTTTATTCTATTTATATTTTAAGTTTTTTTTTTATATCTTGGCTATTATATATTATATTTTATTTCATATTGAATATTCATATTATTATTTTATTTCATATTGAATATCCATATTATTATTTTATTTCATATTGACATATTATTTTATGTCTAATTACAGCCACCATAAATTAATTTTTTCCAAATTGGACTTAAACCATTTTTTTAGCTAAATTGGCATATATAGTACATATATAATACATTTATGCAGTATATATTTTTTATTTTTCTATATATTTATATATATATATATATAGATAGATAGATAAGTAGTGCAATTATTTTCTCTTAGTTATATATTACACTTTTAAATATTATATACAATTATATTTAAAAATCTCATGTTAATAATCCATCTAAATTTTTCCTATTATTTTTTCCATATAAAGCGTAATATATATTTTTTATAATATACAACACCACCAACACTATAAAAAATTGATCCTCACCGAACAAGTTACCCTTACCATGCCCACCACCCCCTCACTGCAAAATTCGGTAACGTCCTTCCCAATTTTTTTTACCCTGACTATTGCATATATACATTGAGGGTCAGGGTCATGCATGGAGGTGCTACAACATCTCCACCCCCACCCCCTAAACGCCCTTGGCCGCCAAATTTTTTTTTTTTTTTTTTGCTACTGCCTTTGCCACCACCACTAACTAGAAATGGGGGTCCTCTTTTTTTCCATCCCCAAGTAGCTTGGGATAAGGGGCAGGGGATAAATTTGGACTGTCGCAGAAGGTGTGGAATGACGTCATTATCGTTTGCTTCCCCCTACGGGGGTGTAAGCGAGGGTGCCCGTGGGGTCGGGCCATAAAAAATACTGCTTCCTGGACTGTTTTGCTTAGGGGGAAGGTAATATTTAGCTGCTGAGCTCTGTTCGCCATTGAAACTGTTGTAACTTGTCTCTTGCAAATCATGTGCTACATTTTTAACAGTTTAACTTTTTTAACAGTTAACATTTTAACAGTTTAATATTTTAACATTTTTAACAGTTAGTTACATAATTTAACTTCAAGTATTATTGTTTTATATAAATAATTCAACAATATCCAATAATCGATTAGCATTTATCATCATAATTATTATCAATAATTAGCATCAAGAAAAAAACTACAAAATTCTATATATAACATCAAAAAATATATATACTCGCACATAGTATAAAATACTATGTTGATAGTTTAAAAATCATTGATAATTAAATAATAACAAATACTGGATGACATTAGACTTTCAAGGTCACCTTATTATTTTTTAACTATTCTGTAATTCACAAAAAAGTAATTATCATTGAGAAAAAAATTCTAAAATGCAATAATATCATATAAAGAAAATTACTCGCATAGAGTATAAAATACTGTGTTCATAATTTAAAAAATCATTGCTATTGAAATAATAGCAAAGACTAGATGACTTCAGACTTTCAAGATGACCTTATAATTTTATAAACTGTTCTATAATTAATAAAAAATAATTAGCATTTATTATCACAATTATTATCAATAATTAGCATTAAGAAAAAAAATTACAAATTGCAATAATATAGTTAATCAAAATTTTGAATATAATTTTGAAAATATAGTTACAAAATAATAATATCACTTTGAAAGTCAAAGATCACCTAGTCTTTGCTATTATTTCATTAGCAATGATTTTTTTTTAAACTATCCACACAGTATTTTATACTCTGTACGAGTTATTTTTCTTTTTTTGATATTGTAGCTATCAATTACAATTATAAGTTAATTCTCCAATTTTATTAACCATTAATATAATTCATTACAGCTTTGATAACTGTGTTCATACTCACTGGCGTTTCAATTTGAAATTATGATTGGTTTATTATTTTAAATCTTCAAATTAAAGGTAAATTATCAGTAAAAATATACTTTTTTTACTATTAGGATTGTGATTAACAATAATGGTTTAAATTTCATAATAATGATAAATGAAAGGTTATTGTTAACATTCATTTGTCAATTATGATAATTTATTATTATATTGATCCTAATTGACTCCCCCTTTTATCTTAATTGACGATAACAATTTTCAACCCTCGACAATGCAATTTGTGACTCAATATTAATTATCTAATTCATTAGCTGAATATATTTTGTCATTGAGATGTGCATTATTGAATAAAAGTGATGAAAATGTAATTAAGCAATATCTATTGAAAGTTCTTTTCAAAAATCAATTATTGAAACATTATTAACTAATGTATTTTATTATACCATGAATTGTATTTATTTGTGAAATAAGTATGATTCTGCACTATAGCAAGGTAGCATAATTTTAATTGTTATAATTAATATTTTATAAATTCGTTTTGAAATGCATAATGATTTCTTTTTCCTTCCATAGATTTTCTTTCAATACTTTTTCCACTATTATAACAGCTCTCCAAACTTTTTTACATTGTTGTAAGATCCTAACCCCTCACTAAGTTAATTTTTATATACATCTTTTCCATAATTATAACAACTCTACAAATTTTTACATTGTTATAAGATCAGAACCCCTCACTAATTTTTATATACACTATTTCCACGATTATAACAGCTCTCCAAACTTTTTTACATTGTTATAGGATAATAACTCCTCACTAAGTTAATTTTTATATACATATTTCCTCGATTATAACAGCTCTCCAAACTTTTTTACATTGTTATAGGATAATAACTCCTCACTAAGTTAATTTTTATATACATATTTCCTCGATTATAACAGCTCTCCAAACTTTTTACATTGTTATAGGATAATAACTCCTCACTAAGTTAATTTTTATATACATATTTCCTCGATTATAACAGCTCTCCAAAGTTTTTTGCATTGTTATAGGATAATAACTCCTCACTAAGTTAATTTTTATATACATATTTCCTCGATTATAACAGCTCTCCAAACTTTTTTTACATTGTTATAGGATAATAACTCCTCACTAAGTTAATTTTTATATACGTATTTCCTCGATTATAACAGCTCTCCAAACTTTTTTCACAATTGTTATAAAATCATAACCCCTCACTAAGTTAATTTTTATGTAATCGCATTTACTTATAAAATAAAATTTAAGATTTAATGATAAAAATTATTTGATGTTTGATAAATTCATTTTTCACAACAATCGATTGATGTCGATATAAAAAGATTGTACAACAATATGTTGTTGTGGATATAGGAAGATTGTACAACAATAGATTGTTGTACAATCATCCTATATTGACAACAATCAATCTATCGTAAAACAATTTTATTATTTGAACCATAATTTTTTGGGTTGATGTAAATTTAAATAAGATTCACTTGCTTTTAAATAAATTGTTTTAGTTTTATTTGATTTAAATTCTTTTAAATAAAAAAACAAAATCTGAGAAGTTTCAATTTATAAATTAGTAAATTTATTTTGTAGAAACATTTATTAACAATGTTTCTATTTATTGTTATTTACTTTCTCTTTATTATTTTTATCTTTCATATTTTCCGTTATATATTTACAAGAAAAATGTCTACATCATTCCCTTCCCCCCTTCCCTATATTGCTATTGATAAACCACGCTTAGTTATTTCAAAATCGAATTTAGTTTATTTATTCATCTTCTATTCTTTGAAACAAACTTACAAAACAGATTCTTAGAAAAACCATGTTCCAATTTTTCTTAAAAAAAAAAGAACAAGGAATAATATATTCCGATAAAAAGAATAAAGAAAGAAATCTATGTAAAATTATACATTAGAAAAAAAGAAACGAATCTATGTAAAATTTATACATTATTATTGACAAAAAAAATCAAGTGTTCTTACGTTTGATCGTTTGGCGCACTTTTGGCGACCTGTTTTGCTATTTTTATTGCCAAGTCGCCATTTTTTTTTCCCCTCTGTCCCTGAATGAGTGAAAGCTGTTAGTGGGAGTTAGGGGGAATTTTAGGGGTGCAGGATTAGGATTTTGAAGGTCACAGAAAGGGAGGCACGCGCTTTGTGTCTGTTCTTTTTTTTCTTTTTTCTTTTTTTTATTATTATCAGGGTTGGAAAATGGTGTAACAACCAGTGGTGATTTTTTTTATATATACATATCGTAGTATATTCTCTTCCTGAAATTTTTTTCACATAATAATTTATGTACATCTGGTCGTTTTTTACTTCCGCAAAATCGATGACACACATTTTCAAAATTCGTTGGTGTAATATAAATATTCGTAGAATTTTATCCACCATTATTCTATAAATTACAAATATTGTTATTAGATATTTGAAATTTTTGATTAGAAATGTAGTAATATTTCATAAGGTAATTTAATTTTATCAATAAATTCAAGGTCATTTTATTCCAATACTTATTTCGGTAAAAAATATTGATTGGTTAAACTTTCACAACCTAACTTGGTAAGCATATATCAAGAATTTATTCAACATAATTCTATAAATTTCAAATATTGTTATTACCTATTTAAAATTTTTGATTATAAATGTAATATTTCATAAGATAATTTGATTTTATCAAATTCAAGGTCATTATATTTCAATGCTTATTTAGGCAAAAAATATTGATTAATAAAACTTTCACAATCTAACTTGATAAATACTTAATTTATTAAGAAATATTTATCATTTGGTAAGTATTTATCAGCATTAAAATAAATTTTGAGTGTCTCATTTGTTAAAAATGATTTAACTAGTTCCTATTTATTCAAGGTTAACTCAAGGTTACTGTGTTGAATCACCCACATTTAGTTTCTACAATTTCAAACGACGATGGTTTATATCATCTTTCCCGGATGGAAATACGTTTTGGCCTAAGTATTTATTGTGTTTATTTCCATGATAACCACAGAAAATTTTGGTTTAACATTACTTACCTAATTAAACCTAAAACCATTAAACCTAATTCAAAAATCCAATGGGCTGGGGCCTGATGGCCGAGTGTATAGCGGTTTGGCGTTCGATACCACAGGTTTCAGATTCGAATCCCGGCTGTGCCATGAATGCTTGTAGTGATTCGGAATCCACTTTAAGTCGTAGGTCCCGATCTAATAAGACCGTAGAGCGTCACATAGCCCAATCAGACTTCTCACCCACGTCATTCCCAAACTGTATAGGGGCAACTCAGCTCTAGGCACAGTGATGTGGTGTAGTAGTAGTAGTAGTCTAATGAGCTATTCAGCTTCATCTTTGTTTTGGCATTATCATGATCAGTTTTTGCAATTTTTGTCTCTTTGCGTTGTAAAAATGTACCTTTTTTTTTTACTTATATTTAATAATGTTATGAAATGTTTTTAAAATTATTAATTTATCCTCCTTTAAAAAAAAAAATTGATTTTGTAAATATATTGGTTAAATGTAACCAGTATATCAATTTATCTATTTTCTATAGATAACTCTATTTTTTTTAGATGACTCTATTTTTTAATTGTGTTTTTTTTTTTTAAATGTAAGTTTTATTTTTTTATTATTTTTTTTTTTTAAGTTTCAAAACTAAATGAAAATATTTTTAAATTAATATTTCTTGCAAATTATTTGCCAAAAGAGTTCTTTTTCTGTTCTTTTTTTTTTTAATTTTATATCCCCAAAATACTGATAACAATTATTTTGAATATTTTAGCGTTAAAAATAAAATAATTGCATTATTATTTTTAGAAAAAATATAAATCAATTATTTTGTTAAATTTTTTTAAAATCCAAATACTTTTAAATTAATTAATAACTAAATCAAAATACCAGTATTTATTAACAATATACTGGTAACAAAATAAACTAATAATCTGTAGGTATTTTGATTTGATTATCAAAATACCAGTACATTATTAATACTTTAAAATAATTTTCAAAATTTATTTAGAAGTATTAATAATACTAAATTTACTACAATTAAAAAATTACTACAATCACTGCTATTTTTAGATTTACTTTCAAATAAGTCAACTAATAAGGAGAGAATAATGTTCTACAATTAAAAAAAATTTCCAACTAATATTTGACTCCTTTATTAATATAATAACTCTTTTGGCAAATAATTTGCATGAAATATTAATTTTAAAATATTTTCATTTAGTTTTAAAACATTAAAAAAAAAAAAAAAAAAATCAAACTTACATTTAAAAAAAAAACACAATTAAAAAATAGAATCATCTAAAAAAAATAGAGTTATCTATAGAAAATAGATAAATTGATATACTGGTAACAAAATAAATTAATAATATATGGGCATTTTGATTGATACTGATCAAAATACCAGTATATTATTAATACTTTAAAATAATTTTCAATATTTATTTAAAAGTATTAATAATACCAAAATACTTTTAAATAAATCAACTAATGACAAGCGTATCTTTTACAATTAAAAAGATGTTTTTTAAAAATATTTGACTCCTTTATTAATATAATAATTCTTTTGGCAAAACAATTTGTAAGAAATATTAATTTAAAAATATTTTCATTTAGTTATAGAAATTTAAAAAAAAAAAATCAAACTTTTATTTAAAAAAATAAACGCAATTAAAAATAGAGTCGCAGCGAAAATTTATTATCTTCTACATCTGCGTCGTAGTTCAAAGAAAAAAAAAACTCTTTTAAATACAATAACAAACTACATTTTCGATGCAAAATAACTTGTATGAAACGTACCCCTAATTATTAATCAAAATTAATCTAATTAATCAAAATACCAGCATTTATTAATAATATACTGGTATTTTGATGATGAAATCAAAATACCAGTATATTATTAATACTTTTAAATAAATCAACTAATAACAAGAGAATTTTCTACAGTTAAAAAAATGTTTTTAAATTAATATTTTATTCTTTTATTAATATAATAACTCTTTTGGAAAATAATTTGTGAGAAATATTAATTTAAAAATATTTTCATTTAGTTATGGAAATTTAAAAAAAAAATCAAACTTTTATTTAAAAAAATAAACACAATTAAAAATAGAGTCGCAGCGAAAATTTATTATCTTCTACATCTGCGTCGTAGTTCAAAGAAAAAAAAAACTCTTTTAGATGCGATAACAAACTACATTTTCGATGCAAAATAACTTGTACGAAACGTATCCCTAATTATTAATTTGGGTTTAGAGTCGAAGAGTTTTGAGATCCTCATTAGCATTGTTCTGGTTTCTTTGAAAAATAAAAGCCAGAGCCGCAAGAGAAGTATGTTTAGAAAATTGGGAAGGGAAAAAAAAACTAAAAAGGGAAAAAATAATAAATAAAAAGGGGAAAAAACCAGCTGTGCTGTGGTAGTAATTAGTTGGATTGTTTGTCCAACAAAAAATTCACTTCAATGCAGACGAATATCAGTACAAAAGAATTTAAATAGTTTTTATGGGAGGTATATTTGATTTTTATTTCTTTTCTTCGTATTGTTTGAGTTTTTATTTCGTATTTGTTAAGTTTATTTTATTTTTTTAATTTTGAAGAATTTTTTTTTTTTTTTCTTCTTTTTTAAATTTTTGAAAAGCATATCTTTTTTGTTGACTTTAAATTTACCGTTGCCGCCATTTTCACTCACTTATTTGAAATATTTTTCTGCTTGCAATTTAGATGTGCTTTTTGTTCGTGTTTATGTTTTAAAAAAAAGATGTCATACATTTCAAATGATTTTCTGTTTGTAATTCTTAGCTTTTCATGTTTTTATACGCTCTCAAAATTATTAATAATCTGTGATAGGTTCGAAAGAAAAATGATTTCATATTCATGTTCATCAAAAATGAATATGAAATGGTTTTATTCTATGTTCACATATATAATGTAACTTTTTAAACATGAATATGTAAGTTTGATAGCATTTAGGTAAATGAGCATTAGGTAAATTTTAATACTCCCTTCATTGTTTTTTAATTTCTAATTGTATTGATCTAAACAATGTGTTAAAAGCAATTATTATAAAAACAAACTTTGTTAAACATTCAAAAATTAATAATAGTAAATTAAATATCGATATGATATTTCTTGGTAAAAAAATTATACTAAAATGTTATAAAAATAACAAAAATTATCATTCATTATTCATTACAACAACCCATTTAATATGTTTGTTTTCTCAAAGCTGTCTATAACTTCAATTATTTTCTTTGGGAAGGAATAGAATGCATCTGACAAACATTACCAAACCGTTTAGTATCTAAAATTTAACAAATAACCTGCCTTTAAAAGAAATTTCCATGAAAAATTTAATATAAGCCTCAATTTTTAAGAAATAGAAATTGTATTTTATTGGAACTATGCTTTAAACGCTATCAGAATAATAGTTCTTGTTGATCATAATCAGCAAGAACTTATTATATCGAGCGATTCTTATCGATATTTCAAAGTACAAAGATTTTATTAAAATGAATGAACTGCAATATTGTATTCTAACAAAAATGACGAGTCCTTATCCATTGCCAACTGGTGCAGTTACTATTTTCTTTTTAAATTCCCAATGTTTCACCTGTCTTCCCTTTCATCATGAAAGGTGGCATTACATTTAACCAACAATACTGATTTGGTATTATTGTACACAAAATATTCTACGAAAATGTATTTATATTTTTAATACAAACTTCAATTTTTTAAAAAAATTATATATTGTTTTCTTTTTCTTCTTCCTAAAAATACCTAATTGTGTTTATCACGCACATTTTTATAAAAATGAAAACTATCGACAAGAGATTTCAAGATAAAAAGATACACTAAAATGCAGCCTTTTATGCCCACAATAAGGGTGGCACATCATTATCCACTGTTTAACTGTAGCACTTCTGTTCAGTTTCTATTGAATTTTCCAATGTCCTTACTTATCTTCACACCTACTACAAAAGATGTCCTTACTCATTTTCACACCTACCACAATAGAAGGAGGTGTTGCACCAAACAAATAGTATCGATTATTTTTATTAATCACATATCAACAAATATTGCCATATTCCACGAAAAACGTGTTTGTGTTTGTGGTACAAATGTCTTTTCTTTAAACTTTGTAATTGAATTTGCATGCAGATAATACACTAAATATTGCAACCAACCCATGCATATTTTGACGATATTGAGTTACTTATTGACAGCCACTGTATACTAACAAAACTGCACTATTTTGTACTAACAAAAAGGAACTAATCGTTATCCATCGGTACAGGTTTTCTTTTTTGTAGTTGCCAATGTCCTCACCTATATTCCCAGCACCTTCAGTAAAGGCAGGCTCGACAAACGATACCGACCCTTGCATTATGCACTACAGTCCAGCTACCTGATTCCAGGAAATACCCTATAAACAGTGTCACTTCCTGCCGAAGACCCATAATGATTCGCAATACAATATAATCATCGCATAACGCCACTGACAAAAAAAAGCTATTTATGTATAGATGCATGTAGTGTCCCTTTATTGGGGCCTTAATAAATTGTCACGCACGTTTACCAGTTCTCAGAAAAGAGGGCCATTGATGAGATCAGTTATGGAATTATGTATTGGTTTTGGAAAGCGTGGAACGCAGTTATGCCAATGAATGGATGACTTGTGTGTTTTTTTTTACCTTTTTGTTTTCCATTGGAGAGGAAATGGGTTTTCAAAAGTATGCGGACATTCTCTTTTGTGTTAGTGTTTTGTGAAAATGTGATTAGAATTGAAAATATTTTGTGTTTTATGCTGTAAAAATTCATGTTTCTAAAGTTAACATCGCTGTTTAGAGTAAAAATGAATTAAAATTGAATGAATTGACCCTTCATTAAAATTTTGTTAAAACGTTTTAAGGAAGGGTCACATATAGATATAAATAATATCTACATGTGATCCTTCCTTAAAATGTTTTAACGAAATTTTAAGATATTGTTTATATATCTAATAATATATAATATTAGATATACAAACAATATCTATACGGTCAATATCTATAATCTAGATATACAAACAATATCAACACATAGTCAAACAATGTCTATCTATATAGATAGACATTGTTTGATATACGTTGTGACCGTATATATATATATATATATATATAAACAATGTTATATATATATGTAGATAGATAGATAATGTTGATATTACCCTATTGTTTATATCTATATGTGCTATTGAGAAGATATTGTTTTGTGATATTTTTCAGTTGATCACAAAACAATATTTCAGATATATAACTGTATGCAAAATAATTTATCCTTTTAATTAGTGAAATAATTTTTATTTATTACTAAGCAGTTAGAATATTAAAGAAAAAACCTTAATCATAAAAATCAATTACTGTTAAATTTGTAGATATCGAGGTCAGAGTGCAATTTAGATATCAAAGTCCTTTGAGTTGATATCTGAATAATATGATTTAGGTACTAATCATATTATCGATATTGTTTATAGGGCAATAATTTATTAGACTGTCCAAAATGTCCTTAGATTCATTTTGTTATATAATTTTTCTTGAAAAGTTATACATATGTATGCGTATGAAACAAATTCCAGCTTATGGATTATAAGCTCTTCGCCACACACGAGACATACATATTCCTTTTGCTAAGAAAAGCATTTAAACTAAAAACAAAATTGAATGAATTAATTGGTAATATTAATCTCATTCCACGTCATCTACATCTTTTTACCATAAGTACAAAAAGATACAGATTACAGCATAAGTACAAAAAGAGATCAATTCCCTCATTATCCAAATCATAAAAATGGCCATTATCATATTCAATTGGTCTCAAATAAGAGAATCAATATTATAACAGACCAAAACCATAGAAACTTCAAAAACTGAGGAATATAACTCCATTTTTCTACAATTCGTGGAGAGAGGGAGGAATTAATTCATTGCAAAAGAATCCCATAGTTTATTTAGCATCACCAAGAAAATCGATGTCAATGGATATGCAGGGAATTATCATTATCTTACATTTTGTAAAGCAAGATCCAAGACAAATGAATTGAGATATGCGATGCGACCATGACGTTTATTGAAAATACTTCAAATGAAAAATAGCAGAAAAAATTCAATTTTATGTATAGATATCATCGACAGTTATTGAAATAGATGCTATATAACATGTGATATTACATCTTTTTCTTTTATCTTGTGATATTACAACAAAGGTACATAAATAAAAGGATAAATTTTTTCCATTATCTATACCATTGCTAAGATATTAAAGGCAGCCATTATCACACTCGATGTGTCTCAAATAAAGTAATCAATATTATAACAGGCCAAAATCATTAAAAAAAATTAAGAACTTATAACTCCATTTTTGCACAATTTGTGGGTAGAGGAAGGAATCAATCCACTGCAAAAGAGCCCATTAGTTTGGGATCTAATCAGCCAGAGATCAATTCTATTGCAAGAAAATCGATGCCAATGGATATGTATGGAAATATCGTTATCTTACATTTTGTAAAGCAAGATCCAAGACAAATGAATTGAGATATGTGATGGCTACCATCACTTTTATTGAAAATACCACAAATAAAAAACAGCAGAAATAATTCAATTTTATCCATTGATATCATCGACAGTTATTGAAATAGATGCTACAACATGTGATATTGCTTCTTTTACCTGGTGATATTACAACAAAGGCACATAAATAAATGTGTCCACTTTACCATTATCCATACCGTTCATAAGATATTAAAGGCAGCCATTATCACACTCGGTGTGTCTCAAATAAGAGAATCAATATTATAACAGACCAAACCATAATTTTTTTTTAAACGAACAGGAGAACTAAGGAACTCATAACTCCATTTTACCACAATTCGTGGGTTGAGAAAGGAATCAGTTCAATCAGTTGAAGGAATCAATCACCTTCAAAAGAGCCTAATAGTTTATTTAACATCACCAGATTTCAATTGTCTAGCAAGAAAATCAATGCCAATGGATATGTATGGAAATCTTATCATTGTCTTACAGTTTGTAAGGCGAGATCTAAGACAAATGAATTGAGATATGTGATGGCTACCATGACTTCAATTGGAAAAACTACATATAAAAAAACAGCAGAAGAAAAAAATCAATTTTATCCATAGACAGTTATTGAAATAGATGCTACATGTCATATTACTTTTATATTGTAATACTACAACAAAAGCATAAATAAATGGGTCAATTTTTCCATTATCCATTACCATTGCTGAGATATTAAAGGCAGCCATTATCGCACTGGATGTGTCACAGATCAGAGAATCAGTATCAGAACGAGACCATCAGAAAGACGAGCCGAAGAAGAAGAAAAAGAAAAAAAAACTTCAACAATTGTGGAAATTAACTCCACTTTTCGAAAACAATGCCTGAGGGTGCAGAGAACATCGCATTCCACTGCAACAAAAGCCGAATAGTTGGCTTGACCCCATCAGTTTCACAACTTTCACCCCCATCCCCCTCCCCCCTAAGAGACACCCCACAAAGAAGAACACTGCGATACATACCTGTACGGAGTGTCCTTAATCGGTCATTAAGCCCAAAAACGAGGCTGGGGCCGAACAACAGAACCAATAAAAATAACAAGAAAGAACGAAAAAAAAAAAAAAAAAAAAAAAAAGAACACTGAAAACTGGTTAGAGTTGGGGGTGGTTCTGCACAAGTAGACAATTCCAGCGATGAGAAACTTGTCACTCCAGCTGTGGCAAATGGCGGGAACTTATAATGACGATTTCGGGAGGAGGGGGGCACAAACTGAAGTGAAGAAAGAAAAATCACAAGTGGAAAGCTATCGATGGCATTTCTTACACTTTTCCTTGCTTGATCTTTTGTTTCTTCAGTTTTAGGGCTATAAAAATACCACAAGTGTAAACGCCTTGCTCAAACATTAAGGTGAATTAGAAGCCAGTTTAGAGATATAAGAAAAAAAAAAACGCACGGTTAAATGTTCAATCCAGTTCACCGTGAAAGCTGTTTTTTTTCCCAGTAATGATATTTCAGGATGCACTAAAGGTGATAGAAAACTGTTAAATGATAGCTATTATGTGTTCACACACTATTTAATGTTTGGAAAAGAATGTTTATGGAGGCATAACAAACAAAATAACAGAATCAATGGTTTTAGTTGAGAAAAAAATAATATATAATCGAGAAAGGTTTTCTTTTAATATCTTTCCTAAGGAATTCACGATTAATATTTTAAGATGTAAAATCAAGAATGAATTTCAAGAACATGAATATGCATAGTGTTGTTGTTGTTGTTTCTTATCCCACTTGGCTGGCCAAGCCCATGAGCCCATACGTACTCATGATTGAAGGGGAAGGAAGAAGCTTCTGTTGTGATGGAGCACCCGTAAGTAGAAGTCTGACTTTGACTCCGTGACGCTCTTACAGTCATAGGAGACCGGGACCTACGGCTTAAAGTGGATTCCGAACCACTACAAACATCCATGGCACTGCAGGATTCGAACCCGAAACCTGTGGCACCGAGCGCCAGAGCGCTAGACACTCGGCCTTCCAGGTCCCAAATTTGTGAATGCCAACGGCACGCGGTGTTCCCAGGTGGTCACCCACTCAAGTACTAACCGCGCCCAATGATGCTTGACTTTGGTGATCTAACGAGAACCGGTATGTTCAGCATGGTATGGCCGATGGCATAGTAAAATATAATACTAAACTTTAAAAAAAATATCCACAAATGGAGAAATTAAGCAATGTTTTTGAAGTTTATAAGCTAAAGATGTTGAGAGTTTATAATCTATAAGTCAATGAATAGTATGAGTAGTATCTGATCTGTTGGATTCTATAGTTTTATTTATTTATTTTTTAGAAAGAAAGGCGTGAAATTGATAGGTTCGAATCGTTTAGGTTTTGTCAAAAAAAAAAAAAAAAAAATGTTACATGTTGTCATTCTAGTTTTATTTCGGAAAAATGGATATAATTTTAAATAGGTTTTGGAATTTTTTTCTTTTTGTTAAAGGATGGCTCTGTTTCTAAATATTCTGTTTTGTCGTGTGAAATAATGCTAAACTTTGTGAAATTATAAAAGTGATAAAATCTGTAAATCAAAATACAATCCAAGGTGAATTTCCTTAACTAAGTGACTAGCTAATTAACTTAACTAATTAACAATAAGTGTAATATCCAACTTAAAAGCTTGTTAAGAAGATTCAAGGCACCGTTTTGGCAAAAAATTTTTTCATTACCCTGCTTTAAATAATTTGGAAAAGGGGCCTGATGACCGAGCGGCTAGCGTTCTGGTGCTCGGCACCACAGGTTTGGGGGTTCGAGTCTCGGCGGTGCCATGAATGTTTGTAGAGGTTGTGGTGTAGTAGATCCCGGTCCTGGTCTAATAGGATCGTAGAGCGTTGTGAGGGTAGTGTTACTCACGTCCGTAGTATATCTTCAACACGTGCCCCTGGGTAGTGCTAAATGAGTAGCAGCTGTGCTGCTCTTGCTTATGGCATAGAGATTAATTGTTTCTGTATTGCAAGCTGCATTAGAACTACATCAATAATTTGGAGAATCAATAGTATTTTTTTCCCTTTTAAGGATCAAAATTGAGAACCACTGTTTTAAGTGATCATTACAAAGACAATCTCCTTAGCATTTCTGGGGCAGTTCTAAATAAAGTATCCAATTAACTTGTTTAACATCAGATAAAAATAAAATTTCAAATTTCTTCACTTTTTTTTTTTCATTCAATGATAAAAATGAGTTGGGAATAGCGTTTTTTATTTTGGAACTCCAAAATAAAAAGGTCACATATGTACCATCAGTCTACTCAAATAAGAAGGACATATACACACCATCAGGCTACTCTAATAAAAAGGGCACATACGTACCGTTAATTCTTTTCTAATGAAAAGGCATATACGTACCATTAGGCTACTAAAAAAAGGCATATACGTACCATCAGGCTGCTCAAATAAAAAGGGCATATACGTACCATCAGGCTACTCAAATAAAAAGGGCATATACGTACCATCAGGCTGCTCAAATAAAAAGGGCATATACGTACCATCAGGCTGCTGAAATAAAAAGGGCATATACGTACCATCAGGCTGCTGAAATAAAAAGGGCATATACGTACCATCAGGCTACTCAAATAAAAAGGGCATATACGTACCATCAATCTACACAAAAAAGGCATATACTTATCACCAGGCTACTCAAATGTAAAGTCAAGATTCACTTTTTCAAGCGAATGTCGTGAAGATATTGCTAATTCACAAATTTAGAAAGCAGAAGACTTGCCCTACCAAATATTTATTAAGTCGTCGATCCCTTGACCTGTAATACGTGTCTCCACCTTCTGGGATTAACGCCATTCCTCAATTAATGCCCCGCCATACCTTATCCACAGTGAAAATAATGATGATCATTATAAAAAAAAAAGATGCCGATAACGAATCTTCCGCCGGTTGTATGATTTAATGGTGAGCGACTTGAATCTACAAGGGACCATGAGTAATGGGCGTCGTGTGTGTGGCGCGAAAAAGGCGGGAGCATCTCCTTGACCCCTTAATCCTGCAGGAGTGAGCTGTGGATCCCCAGAGTTCAAGTGCAGAAGAAACTTGCCCATAAATAAGAAGCTCATAAAACTAAAGAAAGAAAAAAAAACCAAAAAGACACTGGGAGAGGTCGCTGGAAGTTTGGATACCCACGGCCTCTTGAAGATAGCTGACAAATGTCATGGTGTTGGAGAGAGTTCTTCATGTTAGAAAGTAATAAACCATCACGTATTTAGAAAGTAGTTCTTTGTTGAAAACTTTAAATCAGACTTAGGTTGTTAGGACAGTGTATAGCTTTGTGGTTACATTTATGTGAACTTTGGCCACCAGTGACTTTTTTGGTTTGGCGATGTTTGACAATTAGGTTTTTAAACAGTTCATTCTTGATCTTGACTTGAGTAAAAAATTGTTGCACTTTCTGTATTCCTGACAAGTTTCTTAACAATAAAATTTGAATTATTCTGTATTTTTTATTATTTAATGTGAGATTGAAAAAGTATATTATTATTTTTGTATCTTGTTATTTAATTATTTTTATTAGAATTGAATGATTTGGATTTTACTTTACTTTACAAAATAATTTTTAAGATAATAGAGAGTTTTTGCATACCATACTTTAGTTACCGTAGGACGTCCGTTAGCTTTTCTCCCTAGCGGGCATGCTCAGTTTCTTATGAGCATGTGCGCTAGGGAGAAAAAGCTAACGGACGTCCTACGGTAACTAACGTACGATATGCAAAAACTCTCTAATGACAGTTATCAGTTACACTCCCTCATATCCCAAAAGACCATGAATCTCTGATTACGAACAAATATCGTATATATTTTTATGTTTTATTACAGCTATTTCAAAAGTGACTTCCTTTTTCATTGGCGCAACAGCTCCATGGTAGGAGATTGGCAGGAGATGCTTCATTTTTACGGGGTAGGGTTGTCAGTCCTACGCCCAACACTCTATTGTCGTATTAGACAGGGACCTACGGTTTAAAGTAGATTAAGAACCACTACAAACAGCCATGGTACCTCCGGGATTCAAATTCGAAACCTGTGGCACCGAGTGCCAGAGCGCTAAGAAATGACTTTATAATATTAAATTCATTAAAAAGTAATTTTATTATTAAAAATAAGAAACTCGATAAATTTTTAGCGGTAATTTCATTATTTGACGGATATGAATAAATTATTTATTATTGTTTTCACTACAAATTACTTAATAATTTAGATGCTTTAACAATTAAAAATTTAGTACCACCTTAACATTATTTTATTCTTAATATAACTACGGCAAAAAAAAAAAAAGTTTATAATTTACAGTTAACAAATATTATTTGTAAATAACAACAATCAAAAAGTTCTATTACTTATTTTGTTATTATTATTTTTATTTTATTTTATTTTTGTAGAGATTGCAAAAAAAGTTTCATTTATCAAAAGATATTTATTCTGACATATATTTTTTATAATCATCAATTACCATTAGGGATATCATTAAATCTTCTAAAACCATTTATGAAATAGTTAGCGAGCTATCTATTTTCAAATCAACATACTTCGAATTCACATTCAACATACTCCTAAAGCGAAATGTGAAACAATTTAATAAAAGAATAGTTAATTTAATCTTATAAAAATATTCTCGCTAAAATTGAAAGATAGCAAATTTGAAACTAGAATCAAAATAGTTCAGTTTTAGTTACTTCAATTTTAGGGCCGCTCTGGCGCTCGGTACCACAGATTTCGGGTTCGAGTCCCGGCGGTGCCATGGTTGTTTGTAGTGGTTCGGAATCCACTTTAAAAAGTGCCGGTCTAATAGGATCGTAGAGCGTTGAGGGGGCAGTGTTACTCCGCGTCCGTGGCTTATCTTCAAGTTACACGCGCCCCCTGGGTAATGCAAAGTGAGTACGTCTGTGCAGCACTTGCCTTAAGGCATCCAAAGACCAAGCTGTCTGTGTTTGCCAGCTGCATTAGAAAGAAAAAAAAAAAAGTTACTTCAATTTATTTTTGTGGAATTAAACTTACTGACTTCAAATTCTAGTAATTTTACTTTTCTACATGTTATGTTAAAAGGTTATTTAAAAAAAAAATAACGAACAAAAATTTTCAGAATAAAACTATTTTTTTATTATAGTATTTCTTTTAAAACTACTTTTGGTTTCGCGTTTTATTTCTTTAATCATGAGATAAAAAAAAAAATAGTAAACAAACAGTTTTTTTTTTTTTCAATTCCACAACAGTAAAACAGCATATGAAGTTCTACAATATAATCCCCATAACAACCAAAAATGCGATAAAATAAACATAACTTGTAAAAGATTCTCAGAATCTAAATGGATGATAATATGGCTAATTTAGCATTAAATTGTTTACTAATGTGATAAGTTTTTGTTATATATAAACCATTTTTTTTCTAGGGAATCAACTTATCTCTTTCATTAGATCCCAATTTGGCTTGTTTAGCCAATTACCCTGTTGGACCCTTACAAAAAACAAAGGCATTTATTACGAAAATATCTACTTAAGATATGATACAAATTACCTACGGTTTCGTACGTGTGCGGTTTTGAAACCTCGTTTTAGCTGTTTTTTATTCTTAAAATGCTTTGTTTTTCGTGTAATAATTCTCGAAATCAGAATTAACTTGCTGCTCGAGATTTTATTTTGTCTGGTTTGCGGAATTTTTTTGTAAAAGGTTTATTTGTTTTTATTCAAAATTCTAAGAAAACTTTTCTGTTAAAATGAAAATTGTTAGTAGGTCATGACGAATTTTGTGCAAGTAAATACACGCTAAAAGTTTTACTTCAATCTAACGTTAGTTGATAAATAATTTTTTAAAATCGTTTATATATATATAGTCATGTATAGGAATCATAAACAAGGTTGTTTTTTTTGCAATTTTGTTGAAGTTATACGTGAAGTTATACGTATCCTTTGACATCAATGTTATTGATGTGAGAGGTTATATTGTTTTATAGATTATTTGTTATCTTGTGTGAACGTGATATTATTCTAGTATAAAATTTGTGAAAGTGAAAATTATAAAAATGTGCCAGAAATAAAAAAAATAAATAATAACAATAATAATACTGTACTGGTCTGCCATTCTCAGATTTAAAGACAGCGTGTTGAATTTGTGTTATTGGTGTGAGGGATTACATCGTTTTATAGGTTATTTTTTATATCTTGATACTGTACTTGTATAAAATTTGTGGAGGTCAAAATAATAAAAATGTGTCAGGAATAAAATAAAAAATATATAAATAATAATAATACTGTACTGGTCGGCCATTCTCAGATTTAAAGACAGCGTGTTGAATTTGTGTTATTGGTGTGAGGGATTACATCGTTTTATAGGTTATTTTTTATATCTTGATACTGTACTAGTATAAAATATGTGGAGGTCAAAATAATAAAAATGTGTCAGGAATAAAATAAAAAATATATAAATAATAATAATACTGTACTGGTCGGAAGTCTTTGTGAAAAGCTCTTTTTTTTTTTTCGCTCAGATTGAATCGATGTTATTGATGTGAGAGGTTATACTGTTTTATAGATTATTTGTTATCTTGTGTGAACGTGATATTATTCTAGTATACAATTTGTGAAAGTGAAAATTATAAAAATGTGCCAGAAATAAAAATAAAAAATAATAATAATAATAATACTATACTAGTCGGCCATTCTCAGATTTAAAGACAGCGTGTTGAATTTGTGTTATTGGTGTGAGGGATTACATCGTTTTATAGGTTATTTTTTATATCTTGATACTGTACTAGTATAAAATATGTGGAGGTCAAAATAATAAAAATGTGTCAGGAATAAAATAAAAAATATATAAATAATAATAATACTGTACTGGTCGGAAGTCTTTGTGAAAAGCTCTATTATTATTATTTTTTTTCGCTCAGATTGAATCAATGTTATTGATGTGAGAGGTTATACTGTTTTATAGATTATTTGTTATCTTGCGTGAACTTTATATTGCTCTAGTATAAAATTTGTGAAGTTGAAAACTATAAATATGTGCCAGCAATAAAATAAAATAAAAAAAGTATATAAAAATAAAAAAAGTATATAAAAATAAAAAAAGTATATAAAAATAAAAAAAATAAATAATATTACTGTACTGGTAGGCAGTCTTTGTGAATTTAATTAATTTTTTACATTTGATTTTGGGAATTTAATTAATTAATTTTTTTTCTCAGTTTCAAAGACAGCGTGTTGAATCGATGTTATTGATGTGAGGGGTTATATTGTTTTATAGATTATTTGTTATTGTGTGAATTTAGTAGTGTTCTAGTATAAAATTTGTAAAGGTGAAAATTATAAAAATGTGCCAGTTATAAAATAATAAAAAAATAATAAATGAATAAAATAAAATAAGACATACAAAAATAATGATTTCATCGGCATACTGGTCGGCAGGCTTTCCTCAGATTCAAAGGCAGCGTGTTGAATCGATGTTATTAATGTGAGGGTTTATATTGTTTTATAGATTATTTGTTATCTTGTGTAAGCCTGATAGTGTTCTAGTATAAAATTTATGAAGATGAAAAATTATAAAAATTTACCGATAATAAAATTTAAGAAAATAAATAATAAAAATATTTAAAAAAAAAATAGTAATTTCATATTCAACGTCCATATTCCATGCTACCGATGTTACTGTACTGGTCAGAAGTTGTTTAAAGAAATTCATTTTTCTCCCTCATATTCAAAGGCAGCGTGTTGAATCGATGTTATTGATCTGAGGGGTTATATCGCTTTATAGATTATTTGTTATCTTATATAGTGATAGTATTCTAGTATAAAATTTGTGGTTGAAAATTATAAAAATGGGCCAACAATAAAAAAAAATAAAAAAGATATAAAAATAGAAAAAATAAATAATAATGCTTTACTAGTTGGTAGTCTTTATGAAAAATTAATTTTTTTCTTACTCTAAAAGACAGCTTGTCGAAAAAAAGTACAAGTTACAAATATATAGATTTAACAATTTTACAATCCTTTTAAACACATTTTTTGAAGTATATTCGAGAATTACTAATTTTGAATTGCCAAAGGTTTATTTCTTTAAAGTTCTATTGCTTTGATGAAATTGTTAATATGATTGATTTCATGATTGTTAATATGATTGATTTTTTTTTTGTTTCATTAAACGAGAATTAACATACATTTATATGTCCTCTGAATTATATAACCATAAGAAGAAATGCTTTTAATATTGTAGTACACGGAAATATTCTTGATGGAATACGTAATAATTAAAAAGTGTGAATATGTGTTTGAACGGAATACAGTACAATACACCAATAATCAATCAATCAATTGATACAATAGAAGGCTAGTTATATAATTAAAATCGTTCTTCATTTAACGAAAACACTCGTAAGTCCAAAACTACAAGGAATCTGCATGTTTATTAATATAAATCAGGTCGTAACATTTGTAATGTCAGTTTCACTTATTTGTTAAGACGTCTCCGCCTTTCTTGTACTTCAAGAAACAACATTGCGAAAAATCGTCTGCTCCGGACCACCCCTCTTCACCGCGTGTGTGATTTGCGACGTGCGTGCACGCTATCGTCTGCCAGCTCCGCGTAACTCACTGCGAGGGCGTTCGTGAATTTTTTCCTCCTTCCTGTTTTCGTTCGTCTGCCCCCGCCCATCCAGAGACCTAAATCACGATTCCGTCTTGTGCCCACCCCGTTCACCCTCCCACTTTAACGTCTTGCCAAACGAGCGCGCGGATAAACGCAGACGATAATACTCCGGTCTTTCACACCCTCGCTTTTGAAGTTCGCACCCAGGCTTCGCGCTCGTAAATAGGTCGGTCGGACTTCACATGGTGCGCTTGTGCCAAACGATTTCTTTTATTCGCCGCCTTTTGGTGTGAAATGGAATGCTATTTCTTAAGGGGGTGGGGGAAGGGTCGAGTTTCTTTTAATGACTAATGAAGTAATGGAACTTAGTAGTATGTTAGTTAGAATTTAGTCTTAACTTGTAGACTGAGTTTCTGAATATCTTGTAGACTGAGTAGATTGAGTTTCATAGTAGTAGTACTCATTCAAATATTAAATATATGGCATAAACAAATATTAAATATAAGGCATAGACATTTCTTAATTCGGAAGGTTTAGTGAAATTTTTGCTCTGATTAAAAATACTAAAGTATATTAATTTATAGATTACAAAATAGTCTCAAAAACTTCCATAGAAAAACATTTTATCGTTATGTTGTTGTTTCTTATCCCACTTGGCTGGCCAAGCCCACGAGCCCATACGTACTCATGATTGAAGGGGAAGGAAGCAGTTTCTGTGTGATGGAGCACCCGTAGGTAGAAGTCTGACTTTTGCTCCGTGACGCTCTTACAGTCATAGGAGACCGGGACCTACAGCTTAAAGTGGATTCCGAATCACTACAAACATCCATGGCACCGCCGGGATTCGAACCCGAAACCTGTGGCACCGAGCGCCAGAGCGCTAGACACTCGGCCATTCAGGTCCCAAATTTGCCAACGGCACGCGGTGTTCCCAGGTGGTCACCCACCCTAGTACTAACCGCGCCCAATGATGCTTGACTTTTTATCGTTATTATTAATTACAATCAATTAATTGTGTGCTTGTGCCAAATGATTTTTTTTTTAGTGGGGGGGGGTCCAGTTTCTTTTAATGACTAACGGAGTAATGGAAATTAATAGTTTGTTATTTGGGATTTAGTCTTAACTTAGAGAACATTCGGGTAGAATGAATTTCATAGTAGTAGTAGTTTCATAGTATTTGAATGAGTATTCAAATGTTAAATATATGATATAGTCGAAGGATGGATAACCCGCGGGCCTCATTCGCCTTGAAAATTTTTCTGGCAAACATTTATCTTCAAAGAATGCCGTAATCTCTTTACCATTCTTTACATCTATGCATAAATAATTTCATGTATAACACGTCATTTAGTAAAAAAAAAAAAAAAAAAAAAAAAAAAATAATAATAATAATAATAATAATTATAATTTACACCGCAAAGATATGAGTTTTCCATTATAAAAAAAACCTCACATGTACTTCTAGATAAAATATCTTGACAAATAATCACCGCTGTATTAACCTCCCATAGAACATGAACCTCGGATATATTTTAACTGACTCCATGTAATTTAGTCTAATTTTAAAATTCAGTAAGCGATTGTTGCATAATATAGGACACACAGGTCCTAATCTATCAAGGTCCTATCTCCTCTATCTATGTGTGTTAATTACACATTAAATGTGTAATTTACAGAATGTAATGTATCATTAAATAAAGATATAATATTGTAAACTTTTTAACAATCGGTACAGGTCCACAATACCTTAAGATGGGATTGTTCAAGTCAAAATATAACTATATAAATACATTAAGTAAATGTATAGCTATTTAATTATAATAGACAACAAGGAATCACAAGGTCCTATTTCTAAAGATGCAATGTATGATTAAGTAAAGGTGAAATACTGTATTCATTTTAAATTTCGGTACGAGATCACAAGATTCTAAGATATGATAGGTAAAGTGCAACATTAAGTAAATATATAATTATTTAATCATAATAGAGAATTCAAAAGGAATAAAGGTCTCATATTTGAATGTGCGATATGATGTTAAGTAAAAATATAATGCACTCTTTTTAACAATTCGTACAAGACTATAAGATCTTATCATGTAGATGGTAAAAGTATGATATTAATTGGTATAAATATTCAACTAAATCTCTCATTAATTATAATTGCTAATTAATAAGGAATCACAAAATTTTATATGCACCAAACACCTCTAAGTATAATAATATTTTGTGATAGTTTAAATATTTGGTATATAAAAAAAGAGATTGGTAAATAGATAGATGTGAAGGGCAAATGTAATAGAAAATGAAAATATAATTTATCATGTCAACTTTGTGTTATATCTTCATAATTTAATTTCAAATAATAATAAGCACCATGCAAACTTTCAAATTCAACTCGTTGATCCTTCGTCAATTATCAACGATATTCTTTGCGTATCATTCATCATAATCAGAAGCACAACACAGTAAAACGTACACTGAATTAACCATAACAAAAATTACCCTCTCATGAAGAACCTATCTTAAACAATTGGTACAAGTTAAAAAAAAAATACATGTAAAAGTTAAAATGTGATAGTAAATTGCAAATACAATTTATCATGTCAGTCATGTCACCCTCAAGATGTCATTCAAATTAATAAACTTTTGGTGATCAAAATCTTTTAAATTTAACTCGTTGATTCTTTGTCAATCACCAAAGATATCGTTAAGCAATTAACCATAACAGAAATCGTCCTCTCATGCAGAACATATCTTAAACAGTTGATACAGGTAAAAAAAAAAAATGTGAAATTTGATAGTAAATTGAAAATACAATTTATCCATGTTATATCTTCATGATTTCATTCGAATCAATAAACATCATGTGGATAAAACCTTCAAATTCAATTCGTTGGTTATCTATCTCTGCGTATCGCTAAATATAGTCGGAAGCACAGCACAGTAAAACATTCACTGAAATAAATAGAAATTGACCTCTCATGCACAACCTATCTTAAACAATTGATACAGGTAAAAAAAAAAAAAAAAAAAATGTAAAATGTGATAGTAAATTGAAAATACAATTTATCATGCCAATTTCATGCTACATTTTCATGATTTCATTCGAATTAATAAACTTTAGGTGGCCAAAATCTTTTAAATTTAACTCATTGACTCTTCGTCAATCACCAAAGACATTGTTAAGTATAGTCGTAAGCACAACACAGTAAAAGCTCCATTGAATTAACCATAACAGAAATTACCCTCTCATGCAGAACCTACTATATCTTAAATAATTGGTACAGATGAAAAAAAAAATTAGAATTGAGGGGTAAAATGTGATAGTAAATTCAAAATGTAATTAGTCATGCTAAATCTTCAGGATTTCATTCGAATTAATAAGCATCATGAGGACAAAACCTTCAAATTCAACTCGTTGACTCTTTGTCAATCATCTATGATCACCAATCGCAATAAAACCTCTACTGAATTAACCATAACAGAAATTGCCCTCTCATGCAGAGCCTATATTAAATAATTGGTACAGGTGACTAAAAGAAAGTTAGATGTGAGAGGTAAAATGTGATAGCAAATTGAAAATACAATTTTTTCATGCTATATCTTCATGATTCTATGCGAAATAATAAGTATCATGTGGACGAAACCTTCAAATTCCACTCGTTGATTCTTTGTCTATCTCCAAAGACATCGTTAACCATAAACGGAAGCACAACAGTAAAACCTCAGTTGAATTAACCATAACAGATATTGTCCTCTCACACAGCACCTATCTTAAACAATTGGTAACAACAAAAATAACAGTTAAACAGGTGACAAAAAAAAGTTAAATATGAGAGGTAAAATGTGATAGTAAATGGAAAATGCAATTTATGCATGCTATATCTTCATGATTCTATTCGAAATAATAAACATAATGTGGGCAAAACCTTCAAATTCAACTCTTTGATTCTTTGTCAATCACCAAAATTCTTCTGCATATCTTTAACCGTAATCGAAATCACAGCTCCGCAGAATTACCACTGAATTAAGCAAAACAGAAATCGTTTATTCCTTGTCATTCACCAAAGATATTCATCTGCGTACCGTTAACCATAATCAGAAGCACAGGAATAATCTGAAATGCCCATAACAGAAATTGCCTTCTCATACAAAACCTATCTTAAATAATTGGTACAGATGAAAAAAAATTTGAATTCATGGGTAAAATGTGATAGTAAATTGATTGAAAGGCAAAGCCTTCAAAATCAACTCGTTGATCCTTTGTCAATCACCAAAAGATATTCCTTTACATATCTTTAACCGTAATCGGCAGCACAGCACAGCAGAATTACCAGTGAATTAAGCAAAACAGAAATTGCCCTCTCTCACTTCACACAGAACCTATTCCGACCAGAATCGGTCAAGCATAAATCCAAACCGGGATTACTGCGGAGTCTAGTCCACGGGAACTGAAAAGAAAAAGAAGTAGAGGGAAAGGAAATCTCTTCCCTCAACCGATTCTCTGGGTGATTAGCTTTAATTAACGACCTCCTAACAGCATTCCGAAGCCATTTTGGGCTGGAACACCCTTTCTTCATCCCCTTTTAATTGATAATTGGGGCGCAGATTGGGTTAACCGATGGGGGCAGCCCATGGGCGATGGATGCCCCTTTAATCGCCGGGTATTAGGAGGGATAAAAGAAGGGAAAAGAAAATGGAAGACAGTAAGGTTTTTGTCTTGGTGGATGTTGCTTTTGTACCAAATGCTGGAAGGCTGAATTTTCGGCATTTTTTTTTCCAGTACAAGAGTTAAATATCCTGGTTAACTATTTCTTGTTAACTAATTAATTGATCGTTAATTTCAGACGTGAAAGGATTTTATTTATTTAGTCATTTGTTGAGTGCTTCTTCAGTCTAGGGGCTTTTTTACCAATGAATATATATTTATATGTATGTGTATGTTAATCTCTATTTGTAATGCATTGCCTGGGACTCCACAATATACCATACAGGACTCCACACTATATCATACAGGACTCCACAATATACCAATTCCGCAATATACCATACGGGACTCCACACTATATCATACAGGACTCCACAATATACCATACATATCCTCTATACAATGTTGTTTCCAATGTGCATAACCACCAGCACTTTGGTTGTTTAAAGTGCTATCTGTTATCAATTTGGTGGCAATTTCTTTCGCTGTGATACCACTGCAGTGCCACACCATTCAACAATTTGAAGATAATAAAAATGCCATTTTTTTTCTTCTTAAGAAACTAGTCCAATCTGAAAAAAGTTAAAATTACTTATTATTTTTAATAATTTCCATTTTTTAAAAAAAATATTGATTGCATTGATAATGATGTATAATACTACTGTGCCCAAAAAGTAAGACCAATTTTTTTTTTTTCAAAAACTCTTTATTTATTCTTCTAAATTTATTTCATCGCCTTCAAAGTAATCCCCTCCGGACACAATGCACTTATGCTAACTTTTTTTCCAATCCTCAATGCATACTAAAAAGTCATCGGCAGGGATGACCTTCAAAGCGCGCGCCGATTCACGTTGAATCTCGTCAATCGACTTAAAACGGTGTCCCCGGAGTGATCTTTTGAATTTACGAAATAGCCAGAAGTCACAAGGTGGGAATACGGTGGTTGTGGAACGATATGGGTTTCATCTTTGGCGAAAAAGTCACGAAGAATCAATGCAATGTGAGCTGGCGCATTCAGTGTTCAATTGAGATTTTACGCGTTTGAGGCCCAAACTGACCAATCCTTTTGAAATTCCAACAACAGCAGCAAGGTCTTTAATTGTAAATCGACGGTTTGCAAACACTAAATCTTTAATTTTTTGGGCGTGAGCTTCATCGGTTGAGGTTGATGGTCAACCAGAGGGTTCTTCGTCTTCAACGCGTTCTCTGCGTTCTTTGAACTGTTTATACCACTTCTAAACATTTCTTTCCGATATAGGAATGCTCACCGAATGTCTTCTGCAACATTCTATACGTTTCCGCAGACAAAATTGAATACAATTACTTTGCCTAATTAATTCATTCAGACATCTCAAAAATCGCCGGAATCAGTTTGAGCATCTCCCAAAACCAAGCATACTAACACGAATGAATATTTTGACGTCACATTTCACACAGATGTCAAGGACAGTGCCAGCAACCTAAAAAAGAAAAGAAAAATTGAAATTCCATAAGCCCCGGGAATTTTAAATAGAAAATTGGTCTTACTTTTTGGACACGTAGTAGATCGTGTCTTTAATTAGGAAATAATAAATTTAATAGTTATTGCAATGAATTCATTGCGGATAAGATATCTGTGTGTGTTTGTGCCTTTTGTTCAAAACTTGGAAATTTTTTCAAATTCACAATGGCATTGCAAATTTCACCACTCTATGTCATATTGCGCAGTAAGTCATTGTCAGTCGTATACAACTAGAAGCTATTATGCAAATAAACAAAACAAAAACAGATTTCTAAGAAATTGGAAGTCAAACAACTGGAATGAGGGAGAAAAAAAAAAAAAACACAATAGTAAATTAAGAAATAAAATAATGCAAAAAAATGTTAATGTATAAACATTGCATTTTATTTTTTATTTTTTAATTACAAATCTATTGATCCACAACACATATCAATATCAACCCTTTTGTAAATAAAAAAAATTGCAGGTTTCGCTTCTATTTTACTCCTTTATACAAAAGAATGTCAAACAGGCAGCTTTTTTTTCTTTTTCGACTGTTTTTTATTAACTTGTTCATATCATTCTCTTATTTATTATTATTTTTTTTTGTTAGTTCATTTATAGCGTATTTAATGTTAAATTCTTTGGTAGAAGATCTAAATAAACAAATAGCAGGTGAATTCAAGTGAAAATCTTTTTTTATTTTTCCCTTTTTAGCCATTTTTTTCCCTTTTTTAATCGTTCCTTTTTGAATACTACAATCGAAACTAATTTTGTACTAGCCAAACAATCGCTGTTTTTACAAGAATTGCAACAAAAAAGAATGGTAATATACGCCACTTGAAAAAGAATTTGCTTGTATTGAAGAGTTATAGCGTTACGTTATTAACTCGAAAATTTTAATCCGTTGATGTGTGACGCTAAAAATCTTTCTTTCTTTTTTAATTTTTATTTTCAAATTGCAATAATTGACTATTATAAGTATCATCTATCTTAAATTTCTTTATATAAATATGAAAATCGACTCAGGAATTTGAAGAAGTTGGTACAAGGGTTATTTAACCTCGTAAGAATGAGGTTTTTTTTTATTGAAAACTGCTTACGGTTTCTAAGAAAAATCCAGTTTTTCTATTATTATTATTATCATTATATTAATAACAATAAATAAGCGACCTGTTTTCCGAGTAGCTAGAGCTCTGGCGCTCGGTACCACAGGTTTCAGGTTCCAGTCCCGACGGCGCCATGGATGTTTATAGTGATTCGGAATCCCCTTTAAGCAGTAGATGCCGGTCTCATATAACTGCAAGAGCGTCACAGAGCCCAATCAGTCTTCTCATCCACATCATTCCCAAACTGTAAAGGGGCAACTCAGCTCTAAGCACAGTGATGTGGTGTGGTGTAGTAGTCCGACTAACAAGGCAGGATGCGAACATTACAAACGCCATCGAGTCTCCTCGTGTTTTTGAAACAGTGTACAACAAAGTCGCCAGCGGATTGAACTTCCGTCCTAATGCTCAGCAGTGGCATTAGGATGGAGATTCAATCCGCTGGCGACTGTGCGTTGCTACTGAACCACGAGTCGGTCAGAAAAAAAAAATCAACATTAGATATAAATTTACCATCCTACATATAAATATATCACTTTAGGTATAAATTTATGGCTAAATTATTAAGGTATAAATTTACAGATGAGAAGAAGGTACAAACTCCTATATCTTTGGTGAAAGTGGCCGGATGGCTGAGTGACTAGAGCTCTGACGCTCGGTATCACAGGTTTCGGGTTCGAGTCAGATATACCTGTAGTAATTACCCCTTTAACGTAAACCTGGACCTGCAGTACTTACCTGTAATAATTACGCCTCAGATAGACCTGTAGTAATTACTCCTCAATGCAAACGTAGACCTGTAGTACTTGCCTGTAGTAATTACGCCTCAGATAGACCTGTATTAATTACACCTCAAAGAGACCTGTAGTAATTACTCCTCAATGCAAACATAAACCTGCATTACTTACTCCTGAATGCAAACATAGACCTGCAGTGCTTACCTGTAGTAATTACTCCTCAATGCAAACATAGACTTGTAATACTTGGCTGTATTAATTACGTCTCAGATAGACCTGCAATTCTTACATGTAATAATTACACCTCAGATAGACCTGTAGTACTTATCTGTAATAATTACACCTCAAATAGACCTGTAGTACTTATCTGTAATAATTACACCTCAGATAGACGTGTAGTAATTACACCTCAGATAGACTTGTAGTAATTACTCTGCAATGCAAAAATCGACATGTAGTACTTACCTGCAGCAATTACTTTACAATGCAAAATAGAACTAACAATTGATCTAATTAACAATATTAATTATGATTGCATCACATGGTGAACTAACAATTACCAAGGTTTTTATTTTTTTTATTTTTTTATTTTATTTATTTATTTATTTTTTTTTTTTTTTTTCGTCTTCCATTTCTCAATTTATTGAAAAAACTTCACAAAAAAAAAGTAATTACAGAAAAAAGCATTTTTTTTTCCACAATCGTTTGTCTTTATAGTGAGATAACAAAGAACAACTGCAGAAGAGAGTAGAAGGGGGAAAAAAAATAGTGGTATTTTATATCAGATTTCCAAGAAGTAAATTTATCAACCGTGGCTGTCTATTTATGCTTGGATGGACGAAACAAAATTTATCGCAGATAAAAGAAAATATTAATGTCTATTAGAATTACAGCTTCACAGAACGACTATTTTCTTGTCAGTTATTTTTTTCTTCTTGCTTTTTTTTTTTTTATCCATTCGGAATACTCATTGTCATTTTTAGGAGTCACACAGGTTTTAAGAGAAAATTTCTATTCTGTTCAAGGGTAGATGTATGGAGGATGGGGGTTATGGTTATTGTCCGATATTCATGAAGAAGGCCGTGATTTTCAGGCGTTCAACCCTATCTTGAACGATTCATTTGAAACTCATTTACCAGTTTCTGATTTATGACATCACTGGTATTTGTAAACTGATGGTTTCTGTTGGTTCGACTTTGATGATTTCAGTTTGGAGAACTCATTTTTAAAAAACGTATTGTTAGTTAAGTTGATAGATTCAAAGAAATACATATTATAAATTAACATTTGCATTTAATAGTCGCTTATGTGGTTCCTAGTTCCTTTAAGGTGCAGAAAAGTCATTCATCTTTCTTATTTATTAATATGGTTGTTAGTAATTGAAATGCAAAAAATTTTGCATTTGAATATGACATCACTGGTATTTGTAAACTGATGGTTCGTCTTTGAAGATTTCAGTTTATAGATAGACATAAGTTGTCATTTTTTTAAAAATATATTTGTTAGTTAAGTTGATGGGTAGTCTAATATAATGTAAACTTAAATTTGAAATACATATTAGAAATGAACATTTGCATTTAATAGTTACTTATGTTGCAGAAAAGGCGCTTATCTTTCCTATTAATATAATTATTAGGGATTGAAATGCAAAAAATTTTGCATTTGAAACTCATTTACCAGTTGCTGATTTATGACATCACTAGCATTTGTAAACTGATGGTTTCTGTTGGTTCGCCTTTGATGATTTCAGTTTGGGAGATAGACATAGGTTTTCATTTTTTTTAAAAACGTATTTGTTAGTTAAGTTGATGGGAAATCTAATGCAATGCAGATTTCCATTTGAAATACATATTAGAAATAATTTTGCATTTGAAACTTATTTACCAGTTGCTGATTTATGACATCACTGGTATTTGTAAACTGATGGTTCACCTTTGATGTTTTCAGTTTGGAGATAGCATTATCTTCTCAATTTTAAAAAAACGTATTTGTCAGTTAAATTGATGAGGAACTTAATGCAATGTAGATTTGCATTTGGAATACATATTAAAAATTATTTTGCATTTGAAACTCATTTACCAGTTTCTGATTTATGACATCACTGGCATTTGTAAACTACTGGTTTTTGATTGATTTCAGTTTGGAAATAGACATACGTTCTCATTTTTTAAAAGCATATTCGTTAGTTAAATTGATGGCCTGTCTGATAAAATGTAGATTTGCATTTGAAATACATATTAGAAATGATTTTGCATTTGAAACTCATTTGCCAGTTGCTGATTTATGACATCACTGGTATTTGTAAACTGTCGTCTTTGATGATTTCAGTTTGGAGGTAGACATACGTCCTCATTTAAAAAAAAAAAATGTATTTGTTAGTTAAGTTCGTGGACAGCCTAACGCAATGCAGATTTTCATTTGAAATAAATATTAGAAATGATTTTGCATTTGAAACTCATTTACCAGTCGCTGATTTATGACATCACTGGTATTTGTAGACTTTCGTCTTTGATGATTTCAGTTTGGAGGTAGACATACGTCCTCATTTTAAAAAAAAAAAATGTATTTGTTAGTTAAGATCGTGGACAACCTAACGCAATGCAGATTTTCATTTGAAATAAATATTAGAAATGATTTTGCATTTGAAACTCATTTACCAGTTGCTGATTTATGACATCACTGGTATTTGTAGACTTTTCGTCTTTGATGATTTCAGTTTGGAGGTAGACATACGTCCTCATTTTAAAAAAAAAAAATGTATTTGTTAGTTAAGTTCGTGGACAACCTAACGCAATGCAGATTTTCATTTGAAATAAATATTAGAAATGATTTTGCATTTGAAACTCATTTGCCAGTTGCTGATTTATGACATCACTGGTATTTGTAAACTGTCGTCTTTGATGATTTCAGTTTGGAGGTAGACATACGTCCTCATTTAAAAAAAAAAAAAAAAAATGTATTTGTTAGTTAAGTTCGTGGACAGCCTAACGCAATGCAGATTTTCATTTGAAATAAATATTAGAAATGATTTTGCATTTGAAACTCATTTACCAGTCGCTGATTTATGACATCACTGGTATTTGTAAACTTTCGTCTTTGATGATTTCAGTTTGGAGGTAGACATACGTCCTCATTTTTTTAAAAAAATGTATTTGTTAGTTAAGTTTGTGGACAGCCTAACGCAATGTAGATTTTCATTTGAAATAAATATTAGAAATGATTTTGCATTTGAAACTCATTTACCAGTTGCTGATTTATGACATCACTGGTATTTGTAAATTTTCGTCTTTGATGATTTCAGTTTGGAGGTAGACATACGTCCTCATTTAAAAAAAAAAAAATGTATTTGTTAGTTAAGTTCGTGGACAACCTAACGCAATGCAGATTTTCATTTGAAATAAATATTAGAAATGATTTTGCATTTGAAACTCATTTACCAGTTGCCGATTTATGACATCACTGGTATTTGTAAACTTTCGTCTTTGATGATTTCAGTTTGGAGGTAGACATACGTCCTCATTTAAAAAAAAAAAAAAATGTATTTGTTAGTTAAGTTCGTGGACAGCCTAACGCAATGCAGATTTTCATTTGAAATAAATATTAGAAATGATTTTGTATTTGAAACTCATTTACCAGTTGCTGATTTATGACATCACTCGTATTTGTAAACTTTCGTCTTTGATGATTTCAGTTTGGAGGTAGACATACGTCCTCATTTTTTAAAAAAAAATGTATTTGTTAGTTAAGTTTGTGGACAGCCTAACGCAATGTAGATTTTCATTTGAAATAAATATTAGAAATGATTTTGCATTTGAAACTCATTTACCAGTTGCTGATTTATGACATCACTGGTATTTGTAAACTTTCGTCTTTGATGATTTCAGTTTGGAGGTAGACATACGTCCTCATTTTTAAAAAAAAAAAAATGTATGTGTTAGTTAAGTTCGTGGACAACCTAACGCAATGCAGATTTTCATTTGAAATAAATATTAGAAATGATTTTGCATTTGAAACTCATTTACCAGTTGCTGATTTATGACATCACTGGTATTTGTAAACTTTCGTCTTTGATGATTTCAGTTTGGAGGTAGACATACGTCCTCATTTTAAGAAAAAAAAATGTATTTGTTAGTTAAGTTCGTGGACAGCCTAACGCAATGCAGATTTTCATTTGAAATAAATATTAGAAATGATTTTGCATTTGAAACTCATTTACCAGTTGCTGATTTATGACATCACTGGTATTTGTAAACTTTCGTCTTTGATGATTTCAGTTTGGAGGTAGACATACGTCCTCATTTTTTTAAAAAAATGTATTTGTTAGTTAAGTTCGTGGACAGCCTAACGCAATGTAGATTTTCATTTGAAATAAATATTAGAAATGATTTTGCATTTGAAACTCATTTACCAGTTGCTGATTTATGACATCACTGGTATTTGTAAACTTTCGTCTTTGATGATTTCAGTTTGGAGGTAGACATACGTCCTCATTTTTAAAAAATGTATTTGTTAGTTAAGTTCGTGGACAGCCTAACGCAATGTAGATTTTCATTTGAAATAAATATTAGAAATGATTTTGCATTTGAAACTCATTTACCAGTTGCTGATTTATGACATCACTGGCATTTGTAAACTTTCGTCTTTGATGATTTCAGTTTGGAGGTAAGACATACGTCCACATTTTTTTAAAAAAATGTATTTGTTAGTTAAGCTCGTGGACAGCCTAACGCAATGTAGATTTTCATTTGAAATAAATATTAGAAATGATTTTGCATTTGAAACTCATTTACCAGTTGCTGATTTATGACATCACTGGTATTTGTAAACTTTCGTCTTTGATGATTTCAGTTTGGAGGTAGACATACGTCCTCATTTTTTAAAAAAAAATGTATTTGTTAGTTAAGTTCGTGGACAGCCTAACGCAATGTAGATTTTCATTTGAAATAAATATTAGAAATGACTTTGCATTTGAAACTCATTTACCAGTTGCTGATTTATGACATCACTGGTATTTGTAAACTTTCGTCTTTGATGATTTCAGTTTGGAGGTAGACATACGTCCTCATTTTTAAAAAAAATGTATTTGTTAGTTAAGTTCGTGGACAGCCTAACGCAATGTAGATTTTCATTTGAAATAAATATTAGAAATGATTTTGCATTTGAAACTCATTTACCAGTTGCTGATTTATGACATCACTGTTATTTGTAAACTTTCGTCTTTGATGATTTCAGTTTGGAGGTAGACATACGTCCTCATTTTTTTCAAAAAATGTATTTGTTAGTTAAGTTCGTGGACAGCCTAACGCAATGTAGATTTTCATTTGAAATAAATATTAGAAATGATTTTGCATTTGAAACTCATTTACCAGTTGCTGATTTATGACATCACTGGTATTTGTAAACTTTCGTCTTTGATGATTTCAGTTTGGAGGTAGACATACGTCCTCATTTTTTAAAAAAATGTATTTGTTAGTTAAGTTCGTGGACAGCCTAACGCAATGTAGATTTTCATTTGAAATAAATATTAGAAATGATTTTGCATTTGAAACTCATTTACCAGTTGCCGATTTATGACATCACTGGTATTTGTAAACTTTCGTCTTTGATGATTTCAGTTTGGAGGTAGACATACGTCCTCATTTTAAAAAAAAAAAATGTATTTGTTAGTTAAGTTCGTGGACAGCCTAACGCAATGTAGATTTTCATTTGAAATAAATATTAGAAATGATTTTGCATTTGAAACTCATTTACCAGTTGCTGATTTATGACATCACTGGTATTTGTAAACTTTCGTCTTTGATGATTTCAGTTTGGAGGTAGACATACGTCCTCATTTAAAAAAAAAAAAAATGTATTTGTTAGTTAAGTTCGTGGACAGCCTAACGCAATGAAGATTTTCATTTGAAATAAATATTAGAAATGATTTTTCATTTGAAACTCATTTACCAGTTGCTGATTTATGACATCACTGGTATTTGTAAACTTTCGTCTTTGATGATTTCAGTTTGGAGGTAGACATACGTCCTCATTTTTTAAAAAAATGTATTTGTTAGTTAAGTTCGTGGACAGCCTAACGCAATGTATATTTTCATTTGAAATAAATATTAGAAATGATTTTGCATTTGAAACTCATTTACCAGTTGCTGATTTATGACATCACTGGTATTTGTAAACTTTCGTCTTTGATGATTTCAGTTTGGAGGTAGACATACGTCCTCATTTTTTTAAAAAAATGTATTTGTTAGTTAAGTTCGTGGACAGCCTAACGCAATGTAGATTTTCATTTGAAATAAATATTAGAAATGATTTTGCATTTGAAACTCATTTACCAGTTGCTGATTTATGACATCACTGGTATTTGTAAACTTTCGTCTTTGATGATTTCAGTTTGGAGGTAGACATACGTCCTCATTTTTTAAAAAAAAAAAATGTATTTGTTAGTTAAGTTCGTGGACAGCCTAACGCAATGTAGATTTTCATTTGAAATAAATATTAGAAATGATTTTGCATTTGAAACTCATTTACCAGTTGCTGATTTATGACATCACTGGTATTTGTAAACTTTCGTCTTTGATGATTTCAGTTTGGAGGTAGACATACGTCCTCATTTAAAAAAAAAAATGTATTTGTTAGTTAAGTTCGTGGACAGCCTAACGCAATGCAGATTTTCATTTGAAATAAATATTAGAAATGATTTTGCATTTGAAACTCATTTACCAGTTGCTGATTTATGACATCACTGGTATTTGTAAACTTTCGTCTTTGATGATTTCAGTTTGGAGGTAGACATACGTTCTCATTTTTTTTAAAAAAATGTATTTGTTAGTTAAGTTCGTGGACAGCCTAACGCAATGTAGATTTTCATTTGAAATAAATATTAGAAATGATTTTGCATTTGAAACTCATTTACCAGTTGCTGATTTATGACATCACTGGTATTTGTAAACTTTCGTCTTTGATGATTTCAGTTTGGAGGTAGACATACGTCCTCATTTTTAAAAAAAATGTATTTGTTAGTTAAGTTCGTGGACAGCCTAACGCAATGTAGATTTTCATTTGAAATAAATATTAGAAATGATTTTGCATTTGAAACTCATTTACCAGTTGCTGATTTATGACATCACTGGTATTTGTAAACTTTCGTCTTTGATGATTTCAGTTTGGAGGTAGACATACGTCCTCATTTTTAAAAAAATGTATTTGTTAGTTAAGTTCGTGGACAGCCTAACGCAATGTAGATTTTCATTTGAAATAAATATTAGAAATGATTTTGCATTTGAAACTCATTTACCAGTTGCCGATTTATGACATCACTGGTATTTGTAAACTTTCGTCTTTGATGATTTCAGTTTGGATGTAGACATACGTCCTCATTTAAAAAAAAAAAAAAATGTATTTGTTAGTTAAGTTCGTGGACAGCCTAACGCAATGTAGATTTTCATTTGAAATAAATATTAGAAATGATTTTGCATTTGAAACTCATTTACCAGTTGCTGATTTATGACATCACTGGTATTTGTAAACTTTCGTCTTTGATGATTTCAGTTTGGAGGTAGACATACGTCCTCATTTAAAAAAAAAAAAATATATTTGTTAGTTAAGTTCGTGGACAGCCTAACGCAATGCAGATTTTCATTTGAAATAAATATTAGAAATGATTTTGCATTTGAAACTCATTTACCAGTTGCTGATTTATGACATCACTGGTATTTGTAAACTGATTGTTTCTGTTGGCTCGCCTTTGATGATTTCAGTTTGGATATAGATATACGTTCTCATTTTTTAAAAATGTGTTATTAGTTAAGTTGATGGATTCAAAGAAATGCATATTAGAAATGAACATTTGCATTTAACAGTTGTTTATGCGATTTCTAGTTCATTTAAATCTCAGAGAAAACAATCATCTTTCCTATTTATCAATATGGTTATTAATGATTGAAATACAAAAAAGTTTGCTTTTAAAACATTTTTTTGTCTTAATACATTTTATTTATTTTATATTGTTGATTTCATTGATAAATTACTATTATTAAGATTTAATTAATTTAATGATATTAGTGATTTTGTTTTATGCAATTTTTTTATCGCAATTTGGATTTATTCCATTTTTTAATAAAGTTCCTTATATATAAAGCAGGATTGTCCAATTTAATATACGTCTATGGTCAAAATTAATTAATTGTCCTTAACAATTATTAAAAAATCATCAAAGTTAGAATTTTTGCTTTTTTTCATTCTTACATTGATTTCTTTGTAAAAAAAGTAAATAAAGCAATATTTTATTAAAATTTCATGATTTATGAAGTGTTTCGCCATAATAAATGAGTAAAAGCGCCTATAATTACTGTTATTTGCTATTAAATTCAACAATCAATACTCTTCTTTATGCTTTGCCTTAAATCCTAATACAGATAATAAAATTTCGAATATATATAAACTGGGTAGTGACAATAGACATACCAGTTTCAGAATACCTGTGTGAAATCGCCCAATATTATTATTATTTGTTGTCAAATTCAATAATCAACACTCTTTATGCTTTTTCATAAATCCTAACGCAGATAACCAAATTTTGAATATAATATATAAACTGGGTAGTAGCAATAGACGTACCAGTTTCGGAATACCTGTGTGATTAATTAAACCACAAATACCTCTACATCTTTTAAATATTAAACAATCTTAATAAAGGTAGCTGAAATTAGAAAAAATTGAATTTAGAAAAAAAAAAAAATCTTAAAATTAAAACAAATTTTGAATAAAATGATATTAATCCTCCCTTTTTTATCGAGGAGTTTCCCGAGCGGCCGTCAACCTCATTCTTCGGGGCAAAGGGTTAAAGAGTAAGAAACTATCACCCACTACTTCCTCACCCCTCTTACACCTTTCAATGCAGGGAAACTTTTTTTCTCTCCTTCCCTAACCCTACCCTCACTCGTGCCAGACAACCCTTTCACCTGAACGCGTGCACTACACCTGTTCGAAAGGGATGGTCTCACCCCTTTCTCGCCCTTTGTGCTACTTTCCAACTACCGGCATCACCCCTTTTGGCACCGACCTTCGCATTTGGTGTGCTGGAGGACTTTTTTTTTCTTTTTGGAAGTAGGGTACTATATTTATTTATTCACTTTTTCTTACGTTCATTATATACATATATATATATATATATATATATATATATATATATATATATATATATATATATATATATTTTTATATATCTATAAAGTGGCATTATGGAATAAAATAATATAAAATTATATATAATAATTATTGTAATAATTATATATAATAATTATAATATAAAATTATTATATATAATATGTATATGTGTGTATGCTTGTGTATGTGCATGTGTATGTGTATGTGCATGTGTATGTGCATGTGTATATATATATAAAACACGATACATGAACATAAAAAAAACTAAAGAAGTGAAATAGAAACATGACTATTTTGCATGGAAAAGTTACAACCGGTATTCTGTATAGTAATTAATATATATATATATATATATTCTGGGCTCGGTGTCATTTTCGGGTTCGAGTCCTGACGGCGCCATGGATGTTGTAGTATTGATATGCCTATATATATATATATATATATATATATATATATATATATATATATATATATATAGTATATATATATTGATATGATCGCCATGTCTTATATATATATATATATATATATATATATATGTAAAAGATATATTATACAATATATCTTTACATTGCACATGTAAAGATATATTGTATAATATATCTTTTTAAATATATAATATTTTACATATATAGTGGTTCGGAATCCTCTTTAAACCGTAGATCTCGATCTAACGGGACTGTAGAGCGTTGGGCGTAGGGTTGACAACCCTAAATCATAAAAAAATCTCCTGCCTCGAAATATATATATATATATATATATATATATGAGCAGAAGCCATTGGTCAGCGTTTCTCTATACCACGGTGTGGAAATAATACCTTCCCAGAAGACTTTCAGTGCAACTTTTATGGTTGAATATCTTATTGAAATGCTATCCGGTTGCACAAAAAGATGCTCTGTCATATTCTCCTGAATTTATTTGTTTTTCAAATTAATATGATGTATGCGCACCACTAGATTGATTCGAATTGGTTCATTCTCATATTAGTTAGCGTATTCACTGGATTACTAATGGGACTTTTTAAGCTGTAAATACTTCAAGACTTTTTTTCTTTTAGTAAGATTTAGACTTTTCAAACTTTGCTTTGAGACGTTTAATTTTGAGATCTTTCAGAACGAATTCAATCAAAGGCACTCTAATGTTGTTGAATTTTTTTAAAATTAAATTAATGTTCAATTAAAATGTGAAATATTTTTAATTTTTTATCATATATTTTTTTCACTTTTTGTATTTTGAATTGCATTTTCTTTACCGTATGATTTTTTCTATGGTGAAATTTGAAATCACATTTTTAAATTGAATACATTAAAATATTTCAAATTGATTTTTCTACTTCGCAAAATACAAAAGATTCAACTAATATTAAAACCTTTTTTTTTATTATTATTATTAATATTCTCTCTTATTATTCTTTTCTTTTATTTTTTATAACTTATCTCTTAAAAATTTTTTTTAAAGTTTTTTTTTAAAATTGATTTTTAATGGCTAAAACGGATTTTTTTTTTTTACATTTAGATAAATTTTCTTAAAATGATATTTTTTCAAATACACTATTATAACATAAATAATTATTATAATGCTATAATGACTTACTAGTTTATTATTTGGTCTTTCATTTGTGTTTTTAATAGAAAATATAATTTATTTTTATACCAGTAATATATATATCATATGATATTAGAATTATATGCTAATATAAAACCGTATTATATATGTACAATACGGTATGGTTAACTCACAGAATTCCTCATGCAATAATTGTCATCAAAAATATTAGAATTCTGTTCATGTATGTAAAACGTTTTTGACGGATAGAAATTAAATGTCATGCATTATGAAATCGATTGAAACTTAATTATTTTTTAAAGATAATGATTGATTGACGAGCACAGTGGATGATAAATAATGACCACATGTTGGGATTTTACGAATAGTTTTATTGTTGAACACCTGCACTGAATGAGCAAATTATTAGAAACATTTGCTTGGGAAAATGTTGCTATTACTCCAACTTTTTATTGCATAATCTTGGTTGGAAAATTTGGCATTTAAATTTCAAGCAAACTTCTTATCGGGCATTGTACGTCATTTGTAAATTAGGGGAAAGTATTATTGCAAAATGGAAAATCGATCTTCAGTATTTTGCTAATCGGGGTAAAGGAAGGTTATTAAAAATGAAAATTAATTCATTAAATATTAATTCCATATTACAGTAGAACCTCTGTAAGTCGAACTACAGGGGGGGACGCCAAATAATTCGAGTTACAGAGTTTTCGACTTACGCGGATTTTGTAAGGAAATATTCGACTTGTAGAGGTCTAGATTCCTTCTCATTTATTTTGAGTTTGAGAGGTAAAATAAATAAAAATTCAAGTTACAGAGGTAATAAACATGTTTATTTGCAACTTAAAAGTTATATTACATAGTACAATAAAAAATCAAAATAATTCCGAAACAACCTTAAAATTAAAAATATTATGTATTAAAAAAAGTTTTTTTTTTTTTTTGCTTTAGACAATTCGATCGTTCTCTATCTATAGCATTATCTAAGCTATAAAGAGCAGAAAATTCTTTTTTTCCGAGTTGCTATTTCATAGAATTGGTTATTCTATTTACTGTATTCTCATACATTATTTTCTAAGAAACAATGACGTGCATTGTCGGTAAATCCTTAAAGTCGGTAACTTATTTTTCTTCGAGCTATAGAGGTAATTAGTTTCAAATGATCGAGTTGTAAAGGTTGTAAGATCAAACATTGCTAACGTTCGAGATACAAAGGTCCAATATTTTTTTTCGAGTTACAGAGCGAAAATAGATACCAAAATGGCTTGTGGGGATTGGCTAATTATTTCGACTTATAGAGGGTTGAAATTTCGAGTAATGGAGGTTTCCGACTTATCGAGGTTCGACTTAAAGAGGTTCTACTGTATTTATTTATTTATTTTTCCTTCGCTAACGATAATTTAATTTTTATTTTGGAAGAAATATTTCCGTCCTTTCTACATATCTGTGTCTTCTTGAATCGTAGCAGCCCCCCCCGTCTCCCCCACCCCAATAGTTTCTTAACATGTAAATTTAAGCACTATAGCTTGTATTGAAAAGAGATATAAAAGGATATAAAGGATACTCATACTGATGTTCAATCTGTAATACCATCTCAATCTTCATATCTATGAGAAGATAAAAATTAATAGCATTGTAGAAAAAAATGGGTTTCTTTTATAAAAATTATACATTTAGAGAATTTCTAAGATATAAGTAACATAAATCATTAACGCCATCACACCTATACAGACAAACATTCAATTTTTTTTAATAAATTATATAAGTTTCATGTTTCTCTGATAACCTTCGCAAATTGATCTCAGACTTGATTAATAATGTAAATGCTGATTTATATCATTAATGAAATATATCATCATCATCATCATCAATAGCATGACAGCCCAAAGTGGGGCCAAGGCTTTCTTTTGTAGAGATTTCCATGCATTCCTCTGGGTGACAAGGGTCCTCCAATTCTTAACCTTTAGTACAGCAAAATCTTTTTCAACTGCGTCTATCCATCGCACCTTGGGTCGTCCTCTTCCTCTATGTCCCTGTAGCTTTGCCAAAACGAGCCTTCCTTAAATCATTCATTCTAAATATAAGAGCAGCCCAATTTAATCTATTAATCTTAATAAATTTTATAATATCCGGGTTTCCATTTATAAATTTATACCGTCTTCTCCGACAATCACTTTCCCTAAAACCTAAAAGAATTGCCCTTGAAATCTTCCGCTGAAATATACCCAAATGGGCCTCATCAGATCTTGCTAAAATCCATATTTCAGAGCCATAGACCAAAATAGGTCTAATAAGGGTTTTATATAACAATAAAATATATATTATACCAATGAAGAAATAGGAATACATTTAAAACCAGCTGTTTTTGTATAAATTTAATTAATTTGAGCAGATAAATTAATTTTTATTTTTTATTCATGTGGTATTTTTTTTAAGTAGCTATGTTTTTATTTTATTTATAATTTTAGCTGCTGTTAAGGCATGTTAAAATAAATTAATAATTAAATCTGGAGTATATTTTATGAAAAGTAAACTAAGGATTTTATGAGATAAATTTTGATTTCAACAACATTCTGCTCAATGATTTATATCTTGATTTCAGAAACATTTTCGGTGTTATGACAGTAATGTCTCTTTTAAGTTAAAAAATGTTATCTTTTCTTACCATCTTGAAGAACGTGTGTACTTTTTTGACTTTATCAAACGATAAAATTGTGAAAGAACTGAGACGAACAAAATAATTACTTTTCTAAAACAGACGATTTTACCTTCAGATAAAATATATCGTTTGGAATAGATCTGTAGATTACTAGTAATCCTTTTTGTTTCGCTTTGTCTGTAAAAACCAAGGATAATATACAAATTATATTTGTACATCAGCAGATCTGATGATTGTTACATTTTCTGATTATTTATTTTTTTATGTGTATAATCAATAATTTATTTCAATGACTTAATTAGTTCAAGTTAATCACTCCAATAAATTAGCAAAATTATGATAATTTAATATGATTATTTGCTTCTATGATTATTTTAATATTATTAGTTGATTTGACCTTGACATTGCCATGCTACAGAAAAAACAAACAGTTTTAGTTATCATTTATGGAAGAAAAATATTTAGGAAGTCTTCCTTTGTATGTTTTAAACTCACTTTATTTTTTGTGTTTCGTTTATTAAATTTAATTTGTATCATTAACACTCAATTATTTCAAAACAATAGAGTATAAATATTTTTATATTTTTATAAAATATCACAACCACGAATTTGAAGCACTTAATAATGGTTAAAAATAAAAATAATAGATGCAAGCGATAATGGCTCCAGAAGCGATGTATCAAAGCCTGGAAGTTTCTGTGTACATAAGAGAATGAATTCTTGTTGATGTGAATAATCCAAAGCATAATTGTTTTTAATAATAACACAGTAAAAATATAAATAAATAACGCTTTTTTTTAAATTAAAGAATAACAAGTAAGATATTTATTATTAATATTATTTATTTGTTGGATTCGCACTAGGTGAAAAAAAAAAATTCTTTTAAATGTCAGAATTTAATTTTTAGTAAATACAAACAGACAAATTTTGTTACTTTATGTAGTATTTTTTTTTTTTACCGTCACAACAAGAACAACAACAACAAAAAAAAATTGGAATAACGTCGTATATCTGTTATGCTGCAAATTTAACTAGACAAATAAATTGTCCTCTTTATTGGCGTAAGATCCCCAAAGTGGGCCAAGGCCGTCTGCCTACTGACAGATTTCGAGACAGGAGATGTTTTCTTTTTGTGGGGTAGGGTTGTCAGCACTACGTCCAACGCTCTACAATCATATTAGACCGGGATCTACGGTTTAAAGTGGATTCCGAACCACTACAAGCGTCGATGGCACCATAGGGACTCGAACCCTGTGACACCGAGCGCCAGAACTCTAGTCCTTCAGCCATCAGGCCCTAATTTAAATAAATATCACGTATAAAAAAGCACGGGGAAGAAATTAAAAATATTTTGTATAAAAAAAAGCTCGTAAAAAAATTACAAATGTTATGTTTAAAAAAGCTTGTGAAAAAAAATTAATTATGTATAAAAAAAGTTTGTGAAAAAATATTATGTATAAAAAAGCTTGTGAAAGAAATGTAAATTAACCAATAAGAATAGTTCGTGAAAGAAATTTAAAAAAACAATCAGAATAATTCGTGAAAAAAATTTTAATAAACCAATCAGAATTGCTCATGAAAGAAATTAAAAAAAAAATATATATATATTAACCAATAAGAAACTTTGATAGTGATCTCCCCTATCGAAAACAATATCCATAATTTTATGGGTAAAAAACATGAATGCTAACTGATTTTTTTTCTTAAATTGAAATAAGTTTTTAACTAAAATCATTTCTAATAGTCAATCGGAATAAATTTTTTCTTTATTTTGATAAATTATGATACATTAAGGCGATACATCTTGTCTGAAACTTAACCAATTACGATACGATTTTAAGTTTTATTGAATGCTGATATATTTGCATACAAAACGATGCAATTCACGATTACGTCTCGTTGCCCTAAAAAAAACACTCCTATGAGCCTAACCGTTGTGGTCAAATTATAAGGAAAATAATAACCCGAACAGGTTCTTTTTGTTCAGTCACGTTTATACTCGGTTTTTTCTATTTTTTTTATAACCGCCAGCCCATTATTATTTATTTTTCGCGCTTTACCAAATTATCTCACTTGCGCGAATTTGGAATTACTACACGAGCCCGGTTTTTTAGCGGGCAGTTAGTACATCATCGGATTCATTGTTATAAAGTTTTCTTGCTTTTATGAGTGGTAAAAAAAATAAACAAAATAAAAATAAAATAGAGGGGGGAAACCAGGAACCAGGCATTTTCCAACTTAGGTCCGCGTAGACGGTATTTGTGTATATGCGAACCCGCGTTCTTGTAATGTCTCCGTCAGAACTTGAAGTATGTTGAAAGAAAACATGATTTACTCTCTCTCTCATATGGAGTTTTACAATTCTTTGAAAATTATCTATTTTACAAGATTATCTATTTTCGTGTCAATTGCTGGTTCGAGTTGGTTTTAATTTTGGATTTTCTTTTTCTTCCTCTTCGTCACCTCCACGTTTTATTAGTATTACTTTTATTATTATTTTTTATTTTTATTTTTTTGACTATTAAAATTTCTGTTTGCCATTTTCTGGAAGGTTAACGGCCGATTTGGAAGCGAATGGAAAAAAATGAAAGTGTGAACATGTAGTCATCAAAGGATTCTTCACATGTGGCTTTTCGCTGTTCATTCCAGTCTTCCAGTCCGGGACCTGATGGCCGAGTGGCTAGCACTCGATACTACAGGTATCGGGTTTGAATCCCGGCGGTGCTATGGATGTTTTTAGTGGTTCGGAATTCACTTTAGGCCATAGGTCCCGGTCTCATATGATCGCAGAGAGTCACGGAGCCCAATCAGACTTCACTCACACCATTCCCAAACTGTAAAGGGGCAACTCAGTTCTAGGCGCAGCTATATGGTGCGGTGTAGTAGTAGTCGTCGTTCAGTGTCAAAGACATTCAGTTTGGAAAATAAAATTTTAACTACAGAAGTTTCAAACTAGTTTAAGGAATCAGTCTTATTTTAAGCTTTCAGTCTTATGTGTTTTTAGAGTATATCTTTGTGAAAGTTTTTAAGTAGAGAGATTAACTTATTGGCAAGTAAAAATTATTTTTACTCGCCTCAGTTTTAAAATTCTTTGGGGGAAGATTATCTATTTTTGTGTCAATTACTGGTTCGGGTTGGTTTTGATTTTGGATTTACTTTTTCACACCCTTCGTCACCTTCGAAATTTTATTAGTATTTTTCGACTATTAAAAGTTCTGTTTGCCATTTACTGGAAGGTTAACGGCCGATTTGGAATTAATGGAAAAAAAATGAAAGCGTGAGCTTGTAATCATCAAATCATTCTTCACATGTGACTTTTCGCTATTTTTCTCAGTCTTTCAGACTAGTCGTTCAGGGTCAAAGACATTCAGTTTGGCGAAGAAAATTTTAATTACGAAGAATTTAAGGAATCTATCTTATTTTAGAGAAATGAAAGTGTGAATCATCAAAGGATTCTTCACATTTTTCGATGTGGCTTTTCGTCATTTTTTCCAGTCCTTCAGTCTAGTCGTTCAGTGTCAAAGACATTCAGTTTGGAGAAGACAGTTTTAATTACAGAGGTTTTAAACTAGTTTAAGGAATCCATCTTATTTTAAGGTTTCTGTCTTATATGCTTTTAGAGTATATCTTTGTGAAAGTTTTTAAGTGGCGATAGTAACTGATGGGCAAGTAAAATTTATTTTTAGTCGTAAATACCAATAAAAGTTGCCTCATGACCGAATGACTAGTGCTCGGTGCGACAGGGTTCGGGTTCAAATCTCGGCGTTGTCATGGATTTTTGTAGTGGTTCGGAATCCACTTTAAACCGTAGTTCCGTGTCTGATATGACTGTACAGCGTAGGGATGACATACCTACCCTGTAAAACGAAAAACATCACATGTCTGGAAATCTGCCAGTAGGCAGACGGCCTTCGCCCACCATGGGGCTGTTCCGCCAATGAAGAAGAATATGAGTAAAAATTAAAACCTATAACATTAGGAAACGTAATTTGAAATATTAGTTATGAGCGTAAAAAAAAATAAATAAAATAAACGGGAAAAACCAGGAACCATTTCCAACTTACGCCTCGTAAACGGTATTTGTGTATGCGAACCCGCGTTCTTGTAATGTCTCGGTCAGATCTAGAGGAGGTATATGTTGAAAGAAAATACGATTCACTCTCTCCCATATGGAGTTTTATAATTCTTTTGGGGAAGATTATCTATTTTTGGGTCAATTGCTGGTTCGAGTTGGTTTTGATTTTTGATTTTGTTTTCTTTTTCTTTCGTCACCTTCGAAGTTTTATTAGTATTTTTCGACTATTAAAATTTCTGGAAGGTTAACGGCCGATTTGGAAGTGAATGGAAAAAAAATGAAAGTGTGAGCGCTTAATCGCCAAAGGATTCTTCACATGTGGCTTTTCGCTGTTCTTTCAAGTCGTTCAGTTTTTCAGTCTAGTCGTTCAGTGTCAAAGACGTTCAGTTTGGGGAAGAGAGTTTGAATTACGGAGGTTTTAAGCTAGTTTAAGGAATTAAATAGTTATACACTGAGTTATTATAGAGTTATTATTATTTAGAGTTATTATTATAGAGTTATTTAGAGTTATATTAGAGTTATTATAGTTATTATGAGTTGAATTATAGTTAAACACTGAGCCACGAGTCGGGCATCTCTCAATTTAAAAACTTTCATCAGAATATATTCTAAACACATATGTGTTTAGAATATATTCTGATGAAATGATTCTGATATTCTGATGAATTCTGATGATACACATGTGTTTAGAATATATTCTGATGAAAGTTTTTAAATTGAGAGATGCCCGACTCGTGGCTCAGTGTTTAACTATAACGAACAACACGGTTATAATTTAATATAACATAACAACACGGTTATAAACCGGCTGAAAATACAGCATAATATAATAACACGGTTATAACGTGGTTAACAGTAACAGCATAGTATAAAACATGGTTATAACGGCTAGCAATAACATAGTATGACAACACCTTTATAATGGGTCTAAAGATAACTATGTAAAGTTATAGTTTTTAAGGTGCAATTTTCCTATAAGTTAATTAATTAAATTATAAAAAAAAAACTAATTTTTTTCCCCTCTGTTGTTAGCTAAGTACGAAATAACAACAACAATAATAATAATTGAGGAAATCTTGGACATCTCATTATTACAGGGTATATAGACAATGGTATTTTTGGCATTTTAAAATATGTTACCATGGTAACAAGATTAATTGAAAATTTAGAAATAAAGTTTTAGAAAAAAAATAAGCAAGAAATGTAATCTAATAATTTGTATTCTCTTTAAATCTACTTTATTTTGTATTTAATTTCTATGTGTATGTGTATATTACCATTGCAAAGTTGTTATTTTTAAAATGCAAGCTTCTTACAAGTTAATTAATTTAATTTAAAAAAAACAAACCTTATTTATTTTCCTCTGTTATTAGCTGGCTACAAAACAACAACAACAGCAATTATAATAATAACAATATCAAAAATAATAATTGAGGAAAACTTGGGCATCTTATTATTATAAAGTTTAAACAATGGTATTTTCAGCATTTTAAACTAAGTTGCCATGGTAACAAGATTAAGTGCATTATATTTTCAAGCAATTGTTTTTACAAATTGTCATTGTCAAACAACCAAGTTTAAAAAAAAAAAAAAATTAATAAAAAATCAGATTAATAAATATATAGTTAAAATTGCAAAATGGAAAAAAAAAAAAAAAAAAAAAGAAAGAAATAAAATTCCTGGAAATGTAATCTAATAGTATTTTAAGTTCTTGAAATCTACTTTATTTTGCATTTAATTTCTGTGTGTATGTGTATGCGTATATTACCAATATAAAGTTATAATTTTTAAAGTGCAATCTTCTTATAAGTTAATTAATTCAATTTAAAAAACAAACCCCGTTCCCCCCTTGTTGTTAGCAAGGTACAAAACAAATAGTAATAATAAGTCAGAGGGAAAATTTAAACATCTCATTATTAAAGGATATATTAAAAAATTGTCTAATAAGTTAGCAATCAAACGAATTGTCATTGTCAAACAACCAATTTTTAAAAAAAAATTAATTAATAAAAAATCAGATTGACAAATATATGAAGAAATTGCGAAATGAAGAAAACATTTCTGAAATGAATTTAAACAAAAAATAATAAGTAACGTAATAATTTTAAGCTCTTGGAATCTACTTTATTTTGCATTTAATTCCTGTGTGTATGTGTAATGTGTTTATTACCAGTGCAAAGTTATAATTTTTAACGTGCAATCTTCCTATAAATTAATTATTTTAATTTAAAAAACAACCTCCCCTTTTTTCCCGCTGTTGTTAGCTAGGTACAAAACAACAACAATAATACTAATTGTGGAAAAACTTGGACATCTCATTTTTACAGGGTAAAGAGTAGCATCTGTGTCATTTTAAAACATGTTGCCATGGTAACAAAATTAATTGCATTACATTTTCAACCAATGGTTAAAAAAAATTTCCACAAATTGTCACTGTCAAACAAGCAATTTGTTAAAATATTAATTAACAAAAAATCAGATTGATAAATATATAAATAAAATTGCAAAGTGAAGGGAAAAAAAGAATGAGAAATGTAGTTTTTTAATTTCTTGAAATCAACTTTATTTTGCATTTAATTGGTGTGCTGTATATGTATGTATGTATTACCAACTTGCAATTTTCCTATTACTTAATTAATTTAATTTAAAAAAATATTTTTTTCCTCTGTTGTAGGCCAGGTACAAAACAACGACAACAATAATAATAATAATCGAGGAACCTCATTATTAAACAATGGTATTTTAATTAACAATTGGTTTAAACAATGGTATTTTTGACATTTTGAAATATGTCGCTATGGTAACAACATTAATTGCCTTGCATTTTCACCCAGTTCTATATAGCATATCGCATATTGTGGAGGTCTTTTTTAATATTAAAACAAACCAAACAGTTGAGCAGTTTTTGAAAATCAGTTCAACTATCTAGCATCTTAACCGTTGTTACTACAGTGAATACCACCACCACCCATCCTTTCCAGACCTATTCTTTCTTCCCAAACTCGTCGAATGACCAACCATCCTCGCGGGCCGACTGTAAAATATTGGAAACGACACGACTGTGAGGTGAACGGCCTGCAATAATTTGGCTGTTGCACTTAAGAGCCCGATGCATTGTGTTGGGCGCGTGTTCTCTGTCCTAATGGTTCTTCTGCGCAACGCTTGAGTTGCCTTTGATTGCGCCGTCCGACGCCTTGATTACACCCCGAGAGATCGTGATTTACTTGTGTTCGGGGTTAAAAATGCGTATCCGAAGAACTGGATTTTATTGGGCCACTTACGGTTTCGAGTCGGTCGCTCACAGCTTAGTGGTTTCTCCGCTGGCATAGTGAGTTGAAAGAGAGAGTGTTTAGAGCTGCTTTGCTTTTTTAAATTAAATCAGAAATTCCGAAATAAGTGAGTTTGGTTTGAAATCCTTAAATGGCTCCAAACCAAAAGTTTCTGTGACCAGAGGCGATTGAGTTGCGACATTACCAAAAATTGGACGTTAACGGTTTCGAAATTTTTGTCCTTTCAAAAATGTTTGCTATAATAATAATAATAATAATAATAATAATAAAATAAATTATAATACATATATTAGTAAGAATGTATTATACTAAATACATAAATAAGAATGTATATTAGGGGCCTGATCGTCTAAGTTTCTGTGACCAAAGGCGATTGTGTTGCGACATTGACCAGATATTCGAGTTGGTCGCTCGTAGCGTAGTGAGTTGTAAGAGAGAGCGTTTAGAGATGGTTTGCTTTTTTAAATTAAATCTGGTAAATCATCAAATAAGAAATACCAAAATAAGTGAGTTTGGTTCGAAACCCTATAAAAGGCGTCAAATTGAAAGTTTCTGGGACCAAAAGCGATTGTGTTAGGACATTGACCACTTAATAGTTCGATTCGGCAGCTCGTAGCGTGGTTTCTTCTGAGTTGTAAGAGAGAGCGTTTAGAAGTGCTTTGCTTTTTTAAATTAAATCTGATAAATCATTAAATAAGAAATTTCAAAATGAATGAGTTTGGTTCGAAACCCTGTAAATGGCACCAAAGCGAACGTTTCTCGTGACCAGAGGCAAATGTGTTGCGACGTTACTAAAAATTGGAAGATAACTTTCCGAAATATATATTTTTTTCTTTCAAAAATGTTTGCTTTTCCATCTCTGAAATAAGTATTTTTAAGAATGTGTATCGGGAAACTGATGGCCGAGTGGCTAGAGCTCCGGCGTATCTGTGTTACGCGTTTAGTGTTCGAGACTCGGAGACACCATGGAATCCACTTTTAACTGTAGGACCCGGTCTAGTACGAGCGTAGTATAGTGTAGAACGTGGCTGACAACCCTTCCCCGTTAAAGAAAACATCTCCTTTCTTTTAAAGAAAATATTCCAACATCTCGGAATCTGTCAGTAGGCAGACGGCCATTTTCCAACTTGGACTGTAAAGCCAGGGAATTAGTTAGTTAAAAATGCATATTAATTTAAGGTGGGCTTTCCGGACTTATTTTATATTACAGCTTTGTTTGTTTAATTTGTTTCATGCCCAGTTGAAAATCTAAAACCGTGTGCAGATTTAAGCGCGTCAGAGGCACAATTTACACAATTACAAGGAAATACATAATTTTTGTGGGAGAATTAATTCACAAAATAAGTGAAACAATTTACACAATTACAGTGAAATACTTAATGTTCGTGGGTGAATTAATTTACAAAATAATTAAAACAATTTACACAATTACAGTGAAATGCGTAATATTTGTAGGTAAATTAATTTACAAAATAAATAAAACAATTTACGCAATTACAATGGAATACGTAATATTTGTGGAGGAATTAATTTACAAGTAAATAAATAAAGCAATTTACATAATTACAATGAAATATTGAATATTTGTGGGAGAATTAATTTACAAAAAAAAAATAATAATAATAATAATAATAATAATAATAAATAAGTAAAATAAAACAATTTACAGAATTACAATGAGGTACTTAAATTTGTGAATGAATTCATTTACAAAATAAATGAAACAATTTACACAATTACAATGATATACATAATATTTGTTAGTGAATTAATTTACAAAGTAAACAAGTGAATATTTTTCAACTTGTATCTCAAGCCCAATGCATTAACGTGTTTTTACAATTTATTTTTCATGGGATAATATTATATTTCTATGGAAGGTGAAAAAAATGAAATAACTTACCCACTTACAATCAAACTTTCAGTAAACAAGTCAGACCCCCAAAAAATAAAGAAAAACATTATACGCGCACCCAGAGATCTGGCAACAGATACGGCGTGCAAGAATGGCAAATGACAAGCTAGTACCCCATACCGATCGTACTTTTTTTTTCTTTTTCTTTCTTGTCGTAGTGAAGAAATATTTCCCTTACCTTGAAAATCCGAAAAACAACTTTCTGTTGGAGCAGGAAGCAGGACAATGGATGTCGGATGGTTCTGCCATGAGCAAGAAAAGGAAGTTGAATTTTTCATCAATTGACAACGCACCATGGGGAAGGAAGAGAAAATGTCTTTTCTTTGTAGAGAACAGACCCCAAGAACTAACTCGGTGTCTCTTTGGGTGGTCCCCTTGACCACTGTCCGTCAGAGTGTATTAGATTTACGAAAGATTTCTTACCCCTTCAGGTAAGCGATTGACCGTCCCGTGGCTTTTGTTGTCCACTGTCCTTATCTGCATTGTTGGTGGAAAATACCAGAAAATTGCTTATCTTTGTGACTCGGGGAAGAATGGATCCCTCTGACAGTTAGTTAACCCTTCTGGATTTATGTTGGTTCGGATTGCTTAACGTAAACACAGGACGATCCTATTTGAATTCAAATGAAAGGACTAGTGCAATGCTTGTTGTTGGCACGGTGGGCTTAAAAACTAAGAGATTTCTGTTGGAAATTCCGGCGATGATCAAAATTTCTCATATACATACCCTGGCTATGAACACAATGCATATATCGGATGTAAAGTTATTGTTGAAGCCAAGAAAGAGAATTAAATGTATGAACCCACAATGTAATACGCATGAGAAGTTATTTTATTTTTCAAAATATCATACCACAAGTTGAGTGTATGGAAGTTTGTACATACATACAAACCCTAAGATTCTTTTTTGGCTTTTATAGTCTACAAAAACAAACACAGAACAAACATAAATGTTTTTTTTAAATTTTTTAATAAATATTCAAGTTGTTCAGTATTGCTTATTAAAAATAAAAGAAACGCAGAGAAAGAAAAAAAAAATACCGGAAAGCAGATATATGCATATTAGTTAAACTATAATAATCATCTAGGCCGATATAGTACAGGTTACCCATAAAATTATTTAATAATTACACAGTTATTTTCGATTTAATATCTGATTAAAGACCTGTTTAATAATTTCAATTTCCTTTTTGTGCAAAATTGATTCGTAGCTGATTTTTTAAAGAAAAAAACATAAATAAATATTATGTAAAAAATTTATGAAAGAAATTAAAAAATATATATGACAGTTCCAAACAATTTTATGAGAAAACACTTGAAATTAATATACATACAAACATACACACACACACATATATATATATATATATATATATATATATATATATATATATATATATATATATATATATATATATATATATATATATATATATATATAAGTGATTTTATAACAAAGCAGATGAAAAAAATTAAAAAATTCCAAACGATATTATAAAAAAGAAAGCACGAGAAAGAAATTTAAAAATTCCAAACAATATTATAAAAAAGAAAGCACGAGAAAGAAATTAAAAAATATACATAATTTTAAGCGTTATTATTAAAAAGAAAGCACGAGAAAGAAATTAAAAAATATACATAATTTTAAACGCTATTATAAAAAAGAAAGCACGAGAAAGAAATTAAAAAATATACATAATTTTAAACGTTATTATTAAAAAGAAAGCACGAGAAAGAAATTAAAAAATATACATAATTTTAAACGATATTATAAAAAAGCTCATGAAAAAAATTAAAAAATATATATATAAAAATTCCCAATATTCTTATAAAAATAACATGTGAAAATGCATCTTTCAATGTATTTACAAAAACATTTTTTTTTTTTTTTTTTCTGCTTTGAATACATCATTAATGGTTAACGATATGTATAATAATGCAACGATTACATTTCGAAATACTATAAAATAGGTTTGGATTAATTAGAAATTTTTGATAAAGATTCGAGTTTTTTATTTTTTGTATACTGCAACCATGTATAATTTTTTTCATTAATCATGTAAATAAATTCAGATTTAATCAAAATTTCGAAATTTATAATTTAATGTGAAAAAGAAAGAAAAATATAAACATGTCAAAAAACACTTAATTTACACTATTTATTAAAATAAAAAAAAAGTGAGAATAAAGTATCAACTTTATCAACCACGGGCATAATTGTCCATCTTCCATTAGACAGCATATTTCCTTTGTCGCAACATCTGCTTCCTGATATTCGAGAACGCCATAATAAAAAAAAAATAAACAAAAGAAAAATAAAAAAGAAGAGAGCAGAAGAAGAAAAAAGGCACGATATCACCTGGGGTGGTTAAATATCCAGATAAAGAAAAGCAAAGAAAAATTAAAGAAGAGCTAAATGAAATATCCACAATGAAGTAATAAAAAAAAAAAGATAATCTCAATTAAAACCATTAGCAGGCAGTTTTCGGGGTTAATACCTAGGCATGCGAGTTGAAAGGGCAGGTGATGACAGAACCCCAGAATGGGAATCGTGTCATTTAGAAGAAGGTTGCAATTAAACCCCCAGGTGATTCGTCCGTAACTGAATGGGGTAATTATGAGCCACAGTTCCTCTTCTGTGATGAATAGTTTCAGACACTGACAGGGAAAAAAAAGTAAGGCGGACACTTCTGTCTGGTTTTACACGTTGGGAAATTGCCTTATCAACATCTTGTCTGATTATTCATCTCTGTGTGCTTGCTTATTAGAAATTAATTGAATCCTGGCGAGGGTAAAGGTGTTCGAGTCTAGGTTGAGAAAATTGGTAAAGTGTTCATCTGTTCATTTTCTTGTTCATCTGTTACTTTGGCTACCTAATTATGAAGATATAGGTGATAAAAAAATGAACCATACATATGTGTACACATATCTCAGCATATGTTTGTTTAATATTAAGTTTAATTACTTTAAATTAATTGAAACCGGCGAGGGTAAAGGTGTTCGAGTATAGGTTGAGAAAATGAGGAAGATGAGAAAATTGGTAAATTGTTCATCTTCTTCTTCATTTGTTACTTTGACTTCCTAATTATGAGGAAAAATGAACCATACATACATGCACATATATCTCAGCATATATTTGTCTCCATCTGTTCATCTTCTTGTTCATCTGTTACTTTAACTTCCTAATTATGAAGATACACATTATAAAAAAATGAAGCATACATAAAAAGCATTATGTACACATATCTCAGCATACATATGTTTAATATTAATTTTAATTCTATTTTATTAATACGTTTTAAATTAATATTTATATTTCTTGTTTTTAAGTGTTAGCATTTTATTTGAGTTTACTCGCCAGTTATTCAGCGCGATCCAGAATGTAACATGGGGGACTTGTTATTCTGCAGTCACATTTTCCCGCTGTCTCATGGCCAATTGGCTAGCGCTCTGGCCTTTGGTACCACAGGGTGCAAGTCGAATCCTGACGGTGGCATGAATGTCTGTTAGTGGTTTGGAATCGAACTTAAATTGTAGGTTCTGATATAATTAGCCTAATGTGGGCCTATTTAGCCTAATGTGTCATATAGAGAGGGTAGAAGAAGGTTGCAATTAAACCCCCAAGTGATACGTCCGTAACTGAATGGGGTAATTATGAGCCACAGTTCTCTTCTGTGATGAATAGTTTCAGACACTGAAGGAAAAAAAAGTAAGGCGGACACTTCTGTCTGGTTTTACACGTTGGGAAATTGCCTTATCAACATCTTGTCTGATTATTCATCTGTGTGTGCTTGCTTATTAGAAATTAATTGAATCCTAGCGAGGGTAAAGGTGTTCGAGTCTAGGTTGAAAAAATTAGAAAGATTGTTCATCTGTTACTTTGACTTCCTAATTATGAAGATACACGTGATAAAAAAAATGAACCATACATATATACACACATATATCAGCATATCTTAGTTTAACATTAATTTTGGGGTCTGAATGGTCGTGTGCCACAAGTTTCGAATTCGAGTCCAGGCGGTTGCCTGGATGTTTGTAGTGATTTGGAATCCACTTTAAACAGTGGGTCCCGGTCTCTTATGACCGCAGAGCGTCATAGAGTCCAATCAGACTTCTCATCCACATCATTCCCGAACTGTAAAGGAGCAACTCCGCTCTAGGCAGAGTGATGTGTGTAGTAGTAGTAGTGTTCTAATATGATCGTAGAGCTTTGTCTTGAGGTTGAGTCAATCTTCAGCATTCGCTAAAGGAAAGCTGCTTATTACTCTTAGCCATCTCAGTCGCTTGCGGAAGGGATCTTTTGGACCTGGTGCAGGTTTACCTAATAATAATAAATATGGTTGAGTACTAATCCCCCGGTGCAGGTTTTCTTGCACCAGGGGGATTAATACACAACCTTATTTATTTTAATTTTACTTTATTAATAAATTTTAAATTAATATTTATATTTATTGTTTTTAGGTGTTGGCATTTTATCTGAATTTATTTGCCAGTAGATTCAGCTTTATCCAGATTGCAACACGGGGAACTTTTTATCCTGCACCTACATTTTCCCACCAAAATTTGAAACAATATCTGGGAGGTGGATTGCGGGCTTTTCCCTATTTTCTAAAATCTTTTTTTTTTTTTTTTTTTTTTTAATTTAATCCTAACAGAAGAACTTACCAGCCTGCGAATTTATCATATCCATTCACACACACTATTATGGAAGATTTTGATTCGCTGTTAGATAATGGATAATTAACTAACCGAGTTTCAAACCAAGATAATTGAGCTTCGAAGACGAATGTGAAATCTGAATCTGTCATAAGTGTTTTTTGTTAACTTAATATTTGTATAGTTGTTAAAAAAATTTATATTTATATTTGTTTACTTTGGCTACATCTAAAACAATGACATAAAAAGACATAGTTTTAAAAAAATATTTTAATAAAAATTGTCATAGAAATTTGAAAAAAAAAAAAAAAGATTACATTTATGTTTATTATATTTTTCTTTAATTTTTAATTTAACTAACATTGTGACGTTTATATCTCCTGATTCGTGGTTCAGTGTCAACGTGAGCCGCTGGTGAGCATTAGGGTGGATGTTTAATCCGCTGGCTGCTTTGTTGTAAACATTTTTTCAAAAAAATGAGAAGACTCAATTTCGTTTGTGGTGTTCAGCATCTTGCCATGTGAGTCGGACTGTCTGGTGGGAGTTTATCGGGCTTTCTCCCATACGCTAAGCAGATGCGTGGTTGTTTTGCTCTAAGAGTTTTTCTGGAAGGCGCTGCCCTACTTCTTCAGCGACACGGAGCCAAGTCAGACTTCTACCTATGGGTGCTCCATCACAACAGAAACTGCCCCCATCTTCCCTCCTTCCATGAGGGATACGACAATAACAACCACATTTATTTTAAACATTTCTTATGCCGAATATGACTAAATAAATACATTTTTAAATTTGTTCTAAATAAGCTAAACATTTTCTGTTCAGCTTATATAGAATTTTTATTTTATTTTAATTTATATTTTATTTATTTAATCATGAAATTTTAATGTATTTTGAAAAAAAAAATGCTTTTCCATAATTAAATTTTTACTGATCGAAATATGATTACTTTCTGACGGAGCAAAAATAATTTATATTTCAATGTTTTTAATACAACAATATGCTAGCATATTTTTTTTTTTTTTTTTAATCATGTTAAAAACGAATTGCAAATTTTCAAAATACAGAAATTTATTTTTTATTTTTTTAGATTCATTAAACTGAAAAACACAGATTTATTTTACATCGTACCAAAGTTTCTATTTTTTAAATTTTTGACATTTAAACAAGATTCTTTGAATGAAAAAATAAATAAATAAATATAATTATAAACTTACTAAAGTATTTTAAATTTCCTTAAATTGAAGCTTTTAAAAAAGGTCCATTATTTAAAGCAAAAAGATTTGGGAGAGTTTCACAAATAGTTACTGCTACAATTAAAAAAGCGAATAAAGCAGTACGAACTTAAAAGTCAAATAAAATCCTCCTTCTCTCTCACTCCAGCGCGTTCCAGTCGTGTTATCGTCTGTCATCTCTGTTTAAGCGCAAACGATTCTTTTTAAAGTGGAGGGTTTTTCGAAGGCTTTGTCGCGTGGGAGTGCCTTCGACTTAAATAAATCCTCCAAAAAACTCGAAAGAAGAAACTGATGTCCCCTAACCGCTGTTAGAATTTATGGATTAAAATAATATCTCGCTCCGTCTAGAAGATGGTAGGGGGGTGGGCGAAGGGGGTGTTCGAATGTCACCGCGGGCACTGATTTATCGCCTTCCTTTTTACTGACGAAGTCTGCTCGCTCGTGTAGGTGTGCTCCGAGCAGGTAACTAGTCTGGTGTGACTAACGAAAAAGGACAGATGTTGAATTTGCTCGCTCAGTGCTTCTCTGTAAATAAGCAGATTAGAGAATTCATTTAAGATCTGATGTCTTAATTTAGAGATAGTTTAGAAAAGAAAATAATTTTAGGGTTGTTAATAGTTTGTTAAAATTGTATTCCGCTTTTGTCTAAAAAAATTAGATTAGAGAATGCATTTTGTCAACAAAATTAATTAATTTAGATTAGAGAGTTGCTTTTGTTAACAAAATTAATTAATTTAGATTAGAGAATTCATTTAAAACATGATGATAATCATATGATAAATATAATAATAATAATAATATAATAAATAATAAATTCATAATAATAATGTAATAATATAATAAATTGATTTAAGATCTGATATCGTAATTTAAGAAATAGAATAGTCAGATAGAAAACAATTTTGGGGATGTTAATAAGTTTGTTATTGTATTCTGTCTTTTGCTAACAAAATTAATTAATTTATATCAGAGAATTCGTTTAAGATCTGGTGTATTAATTTAGGTATACGTTAGGAAGAAAATAATTTTAGAGATGTTAATAAGTTTGTTAAAATTATATTCTGCCTTTGGCTAACAGAATTAATTAATTTTTTATGTTAGAGAATTCATTTAAGATCTGATGTCTTAATTTAGGGATAAATAATTTTCGGGATGTTAATAAGTTTGTTAAACTTGTATTGGTGTGACTAACGAAAAAGGACAGATGTTGAATTTGCTCGCTCAGTGCTTCGCTGTAAATAAGCAGATTAGAGAATTCATTTAAGATCTTATGTCTTAATTTAGAGATAGTTTAGAAAAGAAAATAATTTTGGGGTTGTTAATAAGTTTGTTAAAATTGTATTCTTTCTTTAGTTAACAAAATTAATTAATTTGGATTAGAGATAAGTTTGGAAGAAAATAAATTGTATTCTGTTTTTTGCTAACAACATTAATTAATTTAGATTAGAGAATTCATTTAAGATCTGATGTTTTAATTTAGGGATACATTAGAAAGAAAATAATTTTGGGAATGTTAATAAGTTTGTTAAAATTATATTCTGCTATTGGTTAACAAAATTAATTAACTTGGTTTAGAGATACGTTAGGAAGAAAATAATTTTAGGGTCGTTAATAAGTTTGTTAAAATTGTGTTCTGCCTTTGGCTAACAAAATTAATTAATTTGGATTAGAGATAAGTTTGGAAGAAAATAAGTTTGTTAAAATTGTATTCAACCTTTTACGAACAAAACTAATTAATTTAGATTAGAGAATTAATTTAAGATTTGATTTCTTAATTTAGGGATACATAAGGAATGCTAATGAGTTTGTTAAAATTGTATTCTGCCTTTGGCTAACAAAATTGATTAATTTAGATTAGAGAATTCATTTAAGATCTGAGGTCTTAATATTCATATAATAAACAGAATAATAATATACTAAATAATAAATTCATAATAATAATATAATAAATAATAAATTCACAATAATAATATAATAAATAATAAATTCATAATAATAACATAATGTAATAAATTCACTTAAGATTTGATGATAATTTTGGGGATTATTATTGTATTCTACCTTTGGCTAACAAAATTAATTAATTTAGATTAGAGAATTCATTTAAGATCTGATGTCTTTATATTCATATAATAAATCTAATAATAATACAATAAATAATACATTCATAATAAGAATATAATAAAAATAATAATATAATAAATTCATTTAAGATCTGAAGATAATTTTGAGGATGTTAATAAACTTGCTATTGTATTCTGTCTTTGGGTAACAAAATTAATTAATTTATATTAGAGAATTCATTTAAGATCTGATTTCTTAATTCAGGGATAAATAATTTTGGGGATGTTAACAAGTTTCTCATTGTAATCTGCCTTTGGTTAAAAAAATTCATTAATTTAGATTAGAGAATTCATTTAAGATCTGATGTTTTAATTTAGATATACGTTAGGAATAATAAGAAACACGCAGAAATATGCAACAAATATAAATGTATTTAAATGTAACAATAGTTTTAAAATTTTTATATGCAGGATCCGGTAAATCTTTTTACATATGGTGCAGTGGTAACACACACAAGCTCGCATCAGAGTACGAAGGTTCGATTCCCGCTGTCAGCATGCGTTTCAAAAAAGCTTAAGGAAAGTAATAGGATATACCACAAAAAGCTATATTTCGATCTTTTAGAAGTTTTGGAGAAATGAAATAAAATAGTTTATTATAATATAATGAAAATATTTACATAATAAATTTACATTTTGCATATTTTAATTAAAATATAAAAGTAATATAGAAGGTTCGAAATAATGCATTATTCATTATGTTTAATTTGATAAATAGAAGAAACGAAGTTAATTTCATTCATTAAAATTTTTTAAAATGTTTAATTTATTTTTTTAGATATTATGGCCTCCATTTCATCTACTTAATTTACCATAACATAATTATGTATATAACATAATGAAAAATAATAAACAAACATAATTACAAAAATATTTAAATAATGACTACTTATTTAAAAATGGCTTATAATAATAACGAAAAAATTAATTGTAGAATTGTAAGGGGAAAAAAAAACTCTTATTATTAATCAACTTTTAAATAAACTAGTTGATCCAAAAAAAAAAATAATAATAAAAATAAAAAAAATAAATAAATAAATTTAAAAAAAACATTAATTTTAGGAATTCATTTTATTATTATTTATGTTTTATCGAATTTTTGACCTTTTGTGGGATATTGTTTTGTCGTTTAAATATAAATAAATTTTAATAGAAAAATTTTTAATCAAATAATGCTTTTTCTCTTTTTGTTTTCTTCTTAAAACTCGCCAACTTGGCGATAAAGCGATTAATATTAACGCCATTTAATTGAAATAAATATTTTTATGAACACATATTTAGTGACGTCATGTTATTCTAGAATCAAGTTAATCGTTTGTTAGCTCAAAAGTAAGTTAAAATTTAAAGATCATTTGTGATTCTATTGCCCAGTAAAAAAGCAATTTTTGTTGTTGTTTTGTTGGCTTCTCTCAACTTGTTTAAACCAGTTTTTAATTTATTTTGTTTAAGGTTAAATGTAAAAGTAATTTAAATATGGCGGTAAGCTTCAATGTTTAGATTTAGTTTTTTCTTTCTTCTTCTTTAACTAAAATAGCGTAGTTGTATTTTTTTTTTATGTGAAAATTTGATTGCTATATGCTTTTGAGTGAGTAAGCTACTAACTGTTTTGTTTAGTTTGTGATAGGAACTTTTTGAGCGTTATTATTATTATTTTTATTTTATTTATTATCATTTTATAATTATTATTTGCAGTTTAGGTGTTTAGATGGACAGAAGTGTTTAATAAATTATTGTAATATATGTAAAAATAATTCTTTTTTGTTTACTTTTGTATGTATAAAGAGTTATGTTTACATTAATAAATTATTTTAATAATTTAATGTACTGGCATTATCGTTATTATTATTATTATTGTTATTTATATGTTTGTCCAGAATTATTCCCAAATGATGCTGGTTTAGTCTACTAGGTGTAAGAAAATCAACTGATTATGTTGTTATGTAAATTATGCACCAAGTTTATATTTAGCTCAATAAAAAACATCTTATTTAATTATTTTATTAAACTAAAAAATTTTACTGTCTAAATATAATTTTAAATTAAATAAAAAAATGTTTTCGTATTTTTTAACACATAAATTTGCAAAATTTGTTCCACAATTATTTTTTAACCAAAACAGATTATTATTATCATATGTTGAACATGATGTTGTCCTGGTTAGAGGTCCGTGGCGTTTAAAAAAAGTGAAACTATAAAATAAAAAATAAGTAAGAGTATACGCTGTTATTTAAAAGAGATTAATATCCTTTCGCAACACTAGAAACTTTCATTTCAAAAATTTTTAATTAAAATAAACGCTGATTTTGAAGTGATTTTATTCATATGTGTTTTAAAACTGGCGTGAAATATGTGTAGCTAAATATAACGATTGACCCATGTCAAGTCACGTACATTGTAGTTCATTTTGAGTTATCTGGTCTACAAAATATAAACAGATTACTGTTTCAGTATCCTCAAAATAGTGTCTAAAGTTTAATTTATGTTTATCAAAGTTAATTTAACCATTACTTAACAGAATTCGTCTAAATTGGGTAGTGCTTCTTGTAGTACTTGAACAATTGCTTCTTCATGAAGTTCTAGAATTATTAAATTTTGGGTACTTACGTTTTAACGATACCTTGGCGACAGACTTGGCGGTTTTTAAGTGTCGCCAATCTAACAGCCTAATATAAAACTGAATAATAAAAACCGCCAAATCTGTAGCTGCGGTTGGCGCGCATGCTCTTTATTGCCGCAACTGTCGCCAAGGTATCGTTAATACGTAAGTACCAAATTTTGTTATATTTCCATCGTTATTGAATTTGATAGTTCTTGAGGAGATTTTGCACTTTAGGGTTTTGATTTCGCCAAGTCTCCTTTCTGCGCCATATAGAATCGCCAAAACCGCAGTATTTTGTTCCCACAGCGGCCATTTTATATCTGTAGGAGGGGATTTAGCGAAAACCGCAAGGGAAAAAATCATCAAATAAACAAGCGGAACCCTAAAGTGCAGAACTCCCGTTCTTGTAGTATTCTGACCAATTGCTTCATAAATTTCTTGGGTTATTGAGCATTGGTATACTCCTTTGTGTGTTCGTCCAGCAAAGTATGATAATTATGATAAATTGAAAAGTATGAATACACATGATAAATTGAAAAGTATGAGTACACATGATAAATTGAAAAGTATGAGTACACATGGTAAATTGAAAAGTATGAGTACACATGATAAATTGAAAAGTATGAATACACGTGATAAATTGAAAAGTATGAGTGCACATGATAAATTGAAAAGTATGAATACACATGATAAATTGAAAAGTATGAGTACACATGGTAAATTGAAAAGTATGAGTGCACATGATAAATTGAAAAGTATGAGTACACATGATAAATTGAAAAGTATGAGTGCACATGATAAATTGAAAAGCATGAGTACACATGGTAAATTCAAAAGTATAAGTATATATGATAAATTGAAAAGTATGAGTACGCTTGGCAAATTGAAAAGTATGAGTACGCATGGTAAATTGAAATTCGAGTTAAATTTTTATTTATGTCAGAATATTACTGTTATAAATCCACTGATAAAAACGAAAATATTTATAAGCGCAATTTTTTTTTTTTTTTCTCGCCAAATTTCTTGGCGAGATTTAGTGACAATACATAATGATTGCTTTTTAGCGTTGTAAATAATGTATATATCAAAGAAAATAGATAAAGATTCCAGTTGGAATACCCACTGTCAAAAATGTCACATTTCATATCAAATTTTTAAATAGAATGAATTCTTTCTTTGAAAAATTGCTCGAAGTGTTATTCACTTTCAAAATTTGTTATGACTGTTAAGATGGCAACAAACGTTTGAACCAAATTATTTATTTAAATTCTATGAAATTGATGCATAGTTACCACAACAACTAGCTTATAATATACCATGCATTTTTTCTTCCTAATATAAAAATGTAAAATTTATACATTGTATATGAATTGAAATACATTCTGTATAAGACGAAATGTTTCTAGGAATTAACTTATGTATTTTATATGAATGAATGACAGCTTATTATTGAGAAATTTATGATTGCTATCATATGTATAAGAAAAAACTTTTATGTCATGAATGAAAATAACTTCTTATTAACTGTTGTTATGTTACAAATCAATGCTATCTTTAAACAAAGTATAGTTCTGTAAAATTCGAATATTTTCTTCACAATTTATCAAATAAATAATAATATTTCACTATGCAAAAAATTATTTCAATTATTATTTACTAAAAAAATATTTCTTTAAAAGAAAACGCAATGTGTTTATTTGTTTGATAAATTTTGATATATTTTTAAAGTATATTTTAAGATGTGTTTTAAAGAATTATTAAAAATTGCTGTAAAGTACTTTCGATAATTTTTTCAACAGTTGAAAAAATAAACATCATTTGTGAAACAATATAAAAATATAATACGTAGATTTTATCATTTATGATAATATGATTATTATTTTTTTTAGTTATCAGAGCTACATCAGTAAAGAAAACAAATTTGTAAGATAAAGAACTTATTTTACTTTATTTCATGCCATATTCTGTATTAGTGATATGAGTGTTAGTATAAAAAAAGTTATAGACTGTTAGAATATTTCTGAAGGAAATACTTTACATTTGTTTTACATATGAAAAAAATCAGTGAAACATCTAAGTAATGAACTCGATTGAGATGAAACATATTACCAAAACACATTTGAAAATACTGTTTTTGGTTAAATTTTAAAATTTTTTATGTATGTTAACTTATGTGCGTGTGCGTTTCATGTAGTATATAACGAATAATTTGTACGTGATTATATTTTTCACATCGTGTTCCATGTAACATAACACGAATAATCTTGATAGAGGATTATGTTTTCCACATTGGGTTTCGTGTAGTATACCAACCTTTATAGGAAATATGCTTTCTGAATTGTGTTTCACATAGCATACCATAAACAATCTTCATAGGAATTATGTTTTTCACATGGTGTTTCATGTGGTATACCTATCTTTATAGAAAATATGCTTTCTGAATCGTGTTTCGCGTAGCATACCATAAACAATCTTTATAGGAATTATGCTTTCCGCATGGTGTTTCATGTAGTATGTCAATGTTTATAGGAAATATGCTTTCTGAATCATCTTTCTATTTTTTCTCTTAATATATCACAAAAAATGTTTATAGGAATTATGCTTTCTGAATCATCTTTCTTTTTTTTTTTTCTCTTAATATACCACAAAAAAGGTTTATATGAATTATGCTTTCTGAGTCATGTTTCATATAGCTTACCACAAACAATCATTATAAGAATTTTGCTTTCTGAATCATGTTTTACGTAACATATCACGAACATTCTTTATAGAAATTATTCTTTCTCAATCGTGTTTCACACACTTTCACTCTTTCACATACCGCAAAAAATAAGAATTATGCTTTCCGTATGTTGTAGTATATTGCACCCAATAATTATAGAGATTATGCATTTCTGTGAGGTAATTTTAAAGGGTATTTGGCTGGCATTTGCTTGTTATAGAAGATTCCAGATAAAATTCCGGAAAAAAATCCTCTCCAAAAAAGAGTAAGAATATAAGAAGAAATCTATAATTTATTATTTTATTACGCGATAAAGATCTTTATTTATATTTATCTCTGTTGATATGTATCGTTTAATATACATATCATAGAAATAATAAAATTATCTAGGTATTGGTGATTTCGAAAAGGTATTTACTTTTTCTTGATCAAAAGAATGTAGAAAAATCATGAATATTTGAAACAAAATAAAAGCAAAAGGCATATAACACAATATTAATAAAAAGACATCGGTTTATTTCTTTATTTATCAAAATAATTATATACATGCAAGGGATGAAATCCAACATTTGAAAATAAATGGTGCTTAACAAATTACAATAATAATGATGTTTTAAGTGTTTTTTCTTTACAAAATTTTAGTTACAAATTTTCTTTACAAAATTTTTATTTTTATAATAACTTGGATTAAAAATGTACAATAACTCAATTATGTTTCAAAACACATATTGAATGTTTTTAATAGAATTTTTTTTCTTCTGTTCTTAGATTTTGGATTTTGATTGATCTGTCAGCTTTCTCATAAAGTGAAAAGCGGTACTACAGGTAAGCCTTACTTTTATATTTAAGTGAACATTTGAAACAGATTCCTATTTAGGGCATATGATAAAATATTTTTTAAAAAAAATGTAAATAATTTAAGGAGGATTTCGAAATTAAATTCAATTGTATTAAATGCTCAGTTAGGGTCTTTAAACAAAAAAAATGTTTCTTGTGTTTATTATTTAGAACTACGTTTGCATTTAAATGTGTTAAATAATAATTTAAATCATTATTTACAAGACTAATTAGATTAAGGTTGTTTTGATAATGAATTTATTATACTTACTTAGCTATATTCATAATTTGAAATAATAAATAAGAAAACTCTAAATTGAATTTATGGAAGAATATACAAATTAAGTTTGCTTTAAAATCTGTTATTCAAGAAATAATTTTTCAGCTTACTTTTGAAAATTTTGGTTTTCTTGTTTTTAATATTTCAAATTAAATTTGTAAAAATGAATAAATAATAATAGCAATAATAATAATAAAATAATGAAAACTGAAATCGTATAAATAAATAAATAATGATTTTATCAAAAATTAATAAATATGTTTTCTTTTGGTAGAAATAGCAACGCAACTTTTGTATCTTTCTTCTTTTTCTTTCTTTCTTTCTTTCTTTTTTTTTTTTTTTTTTTTTTTTTGCTCTAATAGCCAATCAATACATTTTTTTTCATTTACTGAAAAAAAAATACTTGGAGTTAAGTTTAGTGAAAAATAAACTTAATGTCAATGTAGGAAAATATTTTCCAATATAACATTTAAATATAAAATATGACTAGATATCCTAGATTATGATACATATCCTAGATTTTGTATTTAGAAAAATGTCGTCTGGTTATTTCTTTTGCAGTTTCTTTTTTGATTCTGTGTCAATCAATTTATTGTTATTTTTAATGATTTATTCCAACAGAGCTGTTGAACAAAATGCTATTTATGTTAATGTCATTTAAATTTTCTTTCATATGTTTCCATTTCGTATTATATAGTGCTGACTTGTTAAAATTACAAAAATTAATGCAACATTTGAATTATAATAAATATTAACTACTTAATTCAGAAATTTGGTAATGAAATTCGATGCATAGAATTTACAGAAATAATTAAGTTTAATTAAAAAAAAATACAATAGCTTATAGAAAACAGTTTTTTTCGAGATTTAACCGGCCTGCTGATTAGTTGTGTTAATGAATACATGAAAATAATGAACAAAATAAAAATATAGAGTAATTATTTCATCGCAAATTGATTTATCTCTTTTTAATATATTTATTTTAAATCAAGTAAATTTATGCAAGTTATGCCTTTAAAAAAAATTTCTGTAGTTTACTGAAAAAAAAAAATTAAAGTCAGTTGATTGGTTTTAATTTTACATGATTTTAACTACTCTTAGCTAAGGTACCTATTAACTATAAAAGTGCCTAATTATAACTTTAAAAATAAATTGTGTGAATATTATTGAACTTACCCGTTATAATTTGAAAACAGTTAATGATTTATAGCATTACAAAGAAAGCATTAAATTCAACCTCAACTAAAACGTACGGTGAATTATATTAATAAGAACATTTATGTAAACAAACCTAACACGGAAAAGAAGGAATGTATAGCATTATGCATTTATGTAATGTTTTTCATAAATAATTTTTTTCAACTTAACAAGTATTAAAATATCTTCAAGTTTATCATAATTTTAATTTTTACAATTCATTTAGTTTGTAAAAATTATATTTAAAAAGTTCTAAAAGCTTTTAATCTAATACACCTTGCTGAGAATACAACTATCTTTTAAGTATAATTATGAAATACAGAATCTCTTTTTAGATACTCATATGAAACTTTCACATTAACCTCACATGTTAACACTTCCATTTATATATTGGTTTTAAAATAGCATTTTGAACTGTGTTGGAACTAAACATCCAATAAGCTTTCGCAGAACTTTCTTAAATGACTTCATTTTTATTATTAGTTTCAAAGAAGCATGGTCTAATTTTTTTTCTTTCCTCTCTTCTTCCATCAAGTATTAGTGATGAGAATGTTTGGTTTGTGAATTTATGTGTATCTTTCAACATTTTTATAGCTTGCACCATTTTTTTTTTTTAAAGTAAACCTTTTAAAGTCAATACTCCACAGTCTCTGAAATCATGGTCTCTGAGTATGGTCTAATTTTTGTTTTTAAGAATCACTTGATTTAATTTTAATTATTATTTTTTTATTTATTAAGTATTTAAATTATATTTATTCATTTATTAAGTATTTTAAATTATATTTATTCATTTATTAAATATTTAAACTATTTTATAGTAAAGATTATAATTAATAAAAATAAAAATCTCTTTTTCGATACTCATATGAAACTTTCACATTAACCTCACATGTTAACACTTCCCTTTATATATTGGTTTTAAAATAGCATTTTGAGCTTTGATAGAACAAAACAAACAATTAACCAAACAACCATCAATAAGCTTCGCAGAACTTTCTTAAATAACTTCATTTATATTATTACTTTCAAAGAAGCATGGTCTAATTTTTTTTAAATCACTTTATTTAATTTTAATTATTTTTATTCATTTAGTAAGTATCTAAATTATCTTTATTCATTCATTAAATATATAAACTATTTTATAGTAAAGATTATAATTAATAAAAATAAAAATCTCGTTTTCGATACTCATATGAAACTTTCACATTAACCTCACATGTTAACACTTCCCTTTATATATTGGTTTTAAAATAGCATTTTGAGCTTTGATAGAACAAAACAAACAATTAACCAAACAACCATCAATAAGCTTCGCAGAACTTTCTTAAATAACTTCATTTATATTATTACTTTCAAAGAAGCATGGTCTAATTTTTTTTAAATCACTTTATTTAATTTTAATTATTTTTATTCATTTAGTAAGTATCTAAATTATCTTTATTCATTCATTAAATATATAAACTATTTTATAGTAAAGATTATAATTAATAAAAATAAAAATCTCTTTTTCGATACTCATATGAAACTTTCACATTAACCTCACATGTTAACACTTCCCTTTATATATTGGTTTTAAAATAGCATTTTGAGCTTTGATAGAACAAAACAAACAATTAACCAAACAACCATCAATAAGCTTCGCAGAACTTTCTTAAATAACTTCATTTATATTATTACTTTCAAAGAAGCATGGTCTAATTTTTTTTAAATCACTTTATTTAATTTTAATTATTTTTATTCATTTAGTAAGTATCTAAATTATCTTTATTCATTCATTAAATATATAAACTATTTTATAGTAAAGATTATAATTAATAAAAATAAAAATCTCGTTTTCGATACTCATATGAAACTTTCACATTAACGATACTCATATGAAACTTCACATTAACCTCACATGTTAACACTTCCATTTATATATTGCTTTTAAAATAGAACAGCAGCATTTTGAGCCGTGTTGGAACAAAACAACCAATAAGCTTTCGCGGAACTTTCTTAAATAACTTCATTTTTATTATTAGTTTCAAAGAAGCATGGTCCTAAATTTTTTTTTTCTTTCTTTCTCTCTGTCTTCTTCCACCAAGTATTAGTGATGAGAATGTTTGGTTTGTGAATTTATGTGTATCTTTCAACATTTTTATAGCTTGCACCATTTTTTTTTCAAAGCAAACCTTTTAAAGTCAATACTCCACGGTCTCTGAAATCGCTAACAGTGGCAAATCGAGAGTTTGGCTGGCGAGCATAACGTAAACTTCTTGCTTCCGAAACATAAACTATAGGATGGAAAAAAAAACATCTTTTGACGAACATCTGGCGACCTGTAACACCCCAGCGGGGGGTTCCACTGCTTTCTACCCCTCCCCCATTTTTTGTTTGTGAGACGTATGCATGAAGCTTTCTTTTTCTAGTTGTATGATACATTAAAAAAAAATGGGGGGAGGTGGGGTTGGAACCAAAGACATCTTTTTTGCGTTGTTATTCCTAAACATGCTGCTGTATTTGTGCAATGTTCGTATTTATTCTTTGTATGAGAAAACAGTGGAAAGTCTGTTCTATCAATTTTGTGGTAGATGTGTCTGTAATTTACAGAAAACTTGAATGGAAACTTTACTTTCTTATTTCTTGTCTATGATTAGTTGTGTGAATCATTACAACGTTCATCTTTATTTGTAGAATAGTGTTATTCTAGAAACTGGAGTTGACTTGTCTGTGTGACTCATTGCCAGTAATTTTTTTTTTTATTAATAGAATTAGGTTACTCGTTAGTTAAAATGTTTGCTAAAACATTTTTACAAATGATATACGTTTTAAATTATATATATATATTCGTGAAAGGCATTATTTTGTTTGTTATTTTATACCATTAACTAGAATAATGGTATTAAACGGGTAAGGATACAATAAATTTGCTCGTGATTTTTTAATAAAAATATTTTAATCTAAAAAAGAAAATCGCGTGTTTTACTTTACGATATTTTTGCAAACATTTAACTAACGCGTAATGCAATTCTTTAATTTAAAAAAATTATTAAAATGAGTGACACAGATAACTCAACTCTGGTTTCTAGAATCGAATCGAATGTTTTTTATTACTGTTCAATACAAATTTTGTAATGCATTTTATCCTAATCCTTTGTAAGTAACATTTAAAAATATTTCTTAAATAGAAATTTATATAAATATTTTTATATTTTCGACTTGGGTTAATATTTAAAATTTTTGTCACAGAACTATTAATTTGGATGGAACTTATACATCACTGTGATAAATTTTCTATTATAATTGTAAGTGTAATTTTATTATCACTACAATTTTAACATTTTGAATTTTAAAATTAGCAAACTTATTTTTTTTAAAAATGTTTTGATTTTACACATAGTTTGATTTACAAGTTAGATTACACGTTATTGCATAGATTTTACACGTTAGTTAACTATAATTGTAAATGTGTTCTATTGAAAAATAATAATAAAAAAAAAATCTGCAAAATTGATAACTTGAAATAGCAGTTCTACTGATAATTCAATAAATTGTCTCGCGATTTTTGAAAAAAATATTTTAATCTAAAAACGCAAATCGAGTGTTTTACATTACGAGAAATTTAACCAATACAAATGCTTTTAATATCATAAACCTTTGTAATAAATATATATTATAATTTATAATATTATAATTTTAATATGTATAATTTTTTAAAAAAATTCTTAAGATAAAAATTTAAATAAATATATTTTTATATTTCCGACTTTGGTTAATATTTAAAGATTTTTTCACAGAACTATAAACTTGGATAAAACTTATACACCATTGTGATAAATTTTCTGTTATAATTGTAAGTGTTATATTATTACTATAATTTTAAACTTAGCAAAATAATTAAAAAAAAAAATGTTTTTTTGAAATGATGATGATAACTAGAATTGTATTGTTCTACTGAAAAATAGAAAACAGTCTGCAAAATTGATAATTTGAATTAGCAGTTCAACTGATAATTTAATAAATTTGCTCTCGGTTTTTTAATAAAAATATTTTAATCTAAAAATTAAAATCGAGTGTTTTACTTTACGAGAAATTTGAGCAATACAAATACTTTTAATGCGTTTTATCCTAATCCTTTGTAATAAAAAGTTCACATAATTTTTTTTAAATAATTCTTAAGTTAGGAATTTACATATTTTCAACTTGGATTAATATTTTAATTTAATTTCAGAAAAGTATAAATTTAGATGAAACTTTTACATCACTGTGATAAATTTATGTTATAATTATAACTGCCATTTCATAATTATTATAATTTTAAAATTAGCAAAATGGTTTTAAAAAAAATGTTTTGATTTTACACATATTTTTGGGAATGATGACGTGTTAGTTAACTAGAATTGCATTCAGTCTATTGAAAAACAGAAAACTGATAAACCAAACTGATAACTTGAATTAGCAGCTCTACTGATAATCTGTTAAGAGAACTGAACTCAAAATAAACCAGTGCAGAAAAATAAACCGGTCCTCTAATCCATCCCAATCCCATCCCATCCCCTATTAATTTATTAAAATAAAAATATAATTTTTGAAATATTTCTTTCTTTTAATAATTTTGTATAATTTTTCAAAAATAATTTCTAAGATAAAAATTTGCATAAATATATTTTCGACTCGGTTTAATATTTAAAATTTTTTTCACAGAACTATAAACTTGGATGACACTTATATATCACTGTGATAAATTTCTGTTATGATTATTAGTGCATTTTATTATTACTATAATTTTAACATTATAAACTTTAACATTAACAAAATAACTTTTAAAAAATGTTTTGATTTTACACATACTTTTGGAAATAATAATATGTTAATTAACTAGAATTGTATTTGTCACTGAAAAATAGAAAACGGTCTGCAAAGTTGATAACTTTAGTTATCAGTTCAGCTGATAATTCAATAAATTTGCTCGCAGTTTTTCGATAAAAATATTTTAATGTAAAAATGCAAAACGAGTATTTTACTTTACAATAAATTTAAGCAATACAAATACTTTTAATATCCTAATCTTTTGTTATAAAAAATTCACTGTATAACAAAAGATTTTAGTATTTGTATAACACTAATTTTATCATTTTGAACTTTAAAATTAGCAAAATAATTTTTAAAATATATTTTGATTTCACATATATTTTTGAAAATGATGACGTGTTAGTTAACTAGAATAGCATTTATTCTATTGAAAAACAGAAAACTGATAAACCAAACTGATAACTTGAATTAGCAGCTCTACTGATAATCTGTTAAGAGAATTGAACTCAAAATAAACCAGTACAGAAAAAAAAAATAAACCGGTCCTCTAATCCATCCCAATCTTGACGCCACCGTGTACTTCTTGCATCTCTCTCCACTCCTTTAAACTGGTGCCACTAATTTCTACCTTATCTCGTCCATAAACTCACTGTAACTTTAACCACTTCTTGTCGCTATCTCTTTCTTTTTAAGTGTGGCGGGGGTACGTGTCTGGAAGTCTTAGAAAACACCCTCGCACCAACCCCCATGCCACGACAGGCGTAACGAAACGGTATCTGTTTAGAAATTCCAGAACCGGGCTAAAATCCGTAAAGATCTGCATTGCGTCAGATACTGGGACCACCCAGTACAGATAGTATCTGTACCCCCCAACCATGAGTTGTGTACGTACAGGAAAAGTGACACTAGAAGCATCGCTGCTGCTGCCTCCCTAAAATGAAGAAATTTTCTTCTTTTAGGGGGTTGAGTGACACTTACCAAAATGTTCGAAGGATCCCCTCTCAGTCTTAAGTGGAAGATGGTTAAGAAGAACCCCCCTTTAAGTTGGGTTTTAGCAATGAGATTTATTTGATCTTTTGTTCATATATTTTACGTATTTTAAGGAGAATTTTCTCATGGATATCAGTCTTCTTTTATGAAAAGGGCAAACTGATAGATTGTGAGGTCTAGGTTAATTTTTATGGATAAGCGTTGATGTAGAGAACATGTTCATGTATTACATTATATTCATTATCTGAAATTCATTTTATTAAAAATGACGCATAATTTCTGTAGTTAAGTACTAAAACGTTAATTAATATTTTATATGTTTATTTTATTTTTCAATTAGGAAAATTCAAAAATAGCATAAGGGATGATATGGTTATAAAGTTTAAGAATAAGTATTAATAAATTGCATAGTTTTTAATCAAGTAGTTAATAATGGGATTATTTGAGGAAGATAGTTAAGAACAATATCCCCCTGGTGCAGGAAAGCCTACACCAGGTCCAAGAGACCCCGTCGCAGACGACAGGTCCATGGCTGAAGGTAATATGCAGCTTCACATTAGCGAGGAAGACTGACTGCACTTCAAGACAACGCTCTACGGTCTTATGAGACCAGGACCTACGGTTTAAAGTGGATTCCGAACCACTACAAACATCTATGGCACCGTTGGAACTCGAACCCGATGCCTGTGACACCGAGCGCTAGACACTCGGCCATTCAGCCGCTATATATATTTTGCTGTAAACTGAATTTCCTATGGATTTCATATCCATTATGGATCACTCGATCTGCAGGGAAAGGTAAAAAATCTGAACAAACCAGCCTTAGCACATTTCAGTCTGGAGAACTTTGCAATGTATATGGATTCGTATGAAATTTTAAGAAGAAAAAAGCAAGAAGTAAATAAATAAAAGAATCAGGTAAGTAATAAGTAAATGCATCAGTTTCAAACTTGCATCTAAACAGTGAAATGTCATTGATTGATTTAATGCTGAAAATTGCTTATTCATAAATGGGTGTAAAAGTCTTTACTAATGAAATATGTTCCCAGCAATAATAATGCCAAGGTTCCAGCAGAACTTAATTGGAACTAATTCACGCCAAAGATTCAACAAAAGGGTACTAATGACATATACAGTAATCAATCCTCTGTTTTCAGAAGACGGATAATGTGCTTGACCTCACCAACCACCACAGCATCCGCATTATCCAGCTCTTGCGTTTTGCAAATTAACGCAATGCCTTTTCCTTATTCTTTTAACGCAATGAACAGCAATGAACGTTCCCCTTAATAAACGCTCATTTTCGGGCGCCGTTAAAATCAAAATTTGGGCGTGGCGGGGTCAGATGTCGCTGACAGTTGTTCTCAATCAGGAACTTTTTTCTGATAAGGCACCGCCTTCCAGAACGCCTTTAATGACAATTCTGTAGATAAAAGACGATGAACAAGAAAAGAAGATGACATAATATAACCACTCTGTCTTCTGGTATCACGTGAGCAGGTCCGTCCAGCTGTTGAGACCAATACAACTTTTTTTTGTCTTAACACCCTGGCTCTGCCAAATCACGACCTTTGATACAGATGGCATTGTTAAAGGCGGGACCCCTTCATCCATTGCCTGCGTAATTGGTGTTGGACCTTTTAAGGAGGTTTTTCTGCTTAATTGTCATTTACGGCTCCTTTTTTCGGCCGTCATTTCCTCTTTAGATGAATGGATGGTTTTTAATGTAATTCGCATTCATTCCATTTTATTTCTTGGTGGAGGTTTTTTTCTTTTATTGTAGCTCATCTCCCTCGCATGTTTTTATCACTCGCTCGCATGGTAGTTAGTGTGATTTGTTGCTAGGCGACTTCAAACAAAAGCGAGGTTTTTACTTTGGGAGGTTTGCTCGAGGTTTGACGTTAATAATAAAGTTGTACTGTTGCGTTTTAACCAACAAGTACTGGTCGGAGGCCTTTGCAATTTGTGAACCTATTCCTATATTTTACTCTAAACATTTGATTAATTAAACATTTATTAAATTTTGAAAACTAGACCAAAACCTTTGATACTATGTCCTTTTGAAGAAATGCTTGCAATGTTAGCATGCATTGTAACATATAAAACAGATGTTAAGTAGAAGGAAATTTATATATTTTTTTTTCTACGTACATTCCAATAATCCGATATTTTTTATTTTTAATGCATTATATTTCATTTTTTTAACATTTATTAAATTTTGAAACAAGATCTTGATTTAATAGCCTTATGAAGATATTCTTATAATGTATAAGCAGGCATTGTAGACGCATAACGTATAAAACAGATGTTAAGTTCAACGAAATTTTCAGTTTTTTTTTTCTTACTTCCCAATAATAATATAGATTTTTTTTATCTTTAATGCATTATATTTTATTCCTGAGGCCCTTACAATTTGTGAACATATTCTTAAAATTTATATAATTTTAAACTGCAAATATTTTATTAATTAATCATTTATTAAAATTTGGAAACTAGTTTAGGACCTTTGATACAATGCCCTTATGAAGATATGCTTGAGATGTAAGCATGCATTGTAACATATAAAATAGGTGTTAAGTAGAACGAAATTTATCTATATTTTTTTCTTCTTACATATTTCTTACATATTCTTGCATACTTCTTATATATTTTTTTCTTCTTCAATAATAATATATATATTTTTATTTTTAATGCATTGAAAAGTAATTATTGATACAAGTAAATAAATGCAATTCCTTAAATGCAAATGCAAATGAGTTAGTTTTTCTTCAACATTCGTCTCTTTCAAATTCTTTAATTTTTTTGATATTTAATTAAAAAAAAATAATTTTGTAATGAATTGGTAATAAAAAGGAATTCGTAAAAAAAAAGATAATGTTATTTTTATTAAATGTCTTTAAGATAAAGATGTACAACTGTTATCTCACTAATTAAAAGTAAAGTTAAAAAATATATGATTTAATCTAAAAGAAGTGATTTAATTACATTTGAATATTTGTTTGGCTAATAAGTTCAGGTATTTAGTAGTTTTGGAGCCCAGTGTTTTGTTAAAACAGTCCAATGTTATATACTTGTAGTTAAACATATTCAAAAACAGAGAAATGTATTCAATAGCAGAATAAAGTAGTAAAAAGTTTTTATTAGCTTGCTGTTTGTATATTAAATAACTTTACTTTCTTAAGTTTTCCATAGTCCTGGAGGCCTGTGGTTTGTGTGGTTGTGGTTTGTTAAAACAGTCCAATGTTATGTGCTTGTAGTATATTGAATAACAGATATCTGTAACAGAAAAATATATTTCATAACAGAATAAAAGTAGTAAAAAGTTTTGCATTAACTTGCTATTTGTATATTAAATAAACTTGACTTTCTTAAGCTCCTCCGTCTCATATCTTTAGATACATACCAACAGGACTTAACAACATATACAACAAATAATTGGTCCGTTCACTCGAAATTCACATAAAAAAAGAATATTACTATTAGCATATTACATATTTATGGGGTTGTATAAAATAATTTAAGCACTGTTAAGTACTAAAACGCATTAATACAAAAATAATTACATGTAATACACATATAAATTAAAAATTACCAAGTTTTTTTTTTCTGCCTCTTTTCCCTACATGGACTTGATTGAGGATCACCCAATTTGACATTTACTAAAAATCTCTCCAAACAATTTTGCTTCTGGCTTTTCTTCGGAATAATTCGTAATTGTGACATTGTCTGGTCTTTTCAGACAATGTTATTATGGACTTTGTTAGAGTGGTACTTCTCTGCAATTTTTTTTGCTATTCATCCATTTAGCAAAGATTTTGATTCGCGCGAGTTGCGTTTCAAACAAAGATCTAAACTAAATAAAAAATTTCTCGTCTAAACAAAATGTACATCAAGTTCACCATCTTTTTCATATATATATTAATTTAAATTTCTTTCACATGCTTTTTTATGTATAATGTTTATTAAATTTCTTTCACTGGCTAATAATTATGTAATTAAATAATATAAAATTGTTTTAAAAGATTGTCTGGGGAAAGTAAAGACAATTTTATTTCAAAGTGAAAATACAATTTTTTAATAAAAGAAAATCGTTTGGAATTCTATAATTTTTCGTTCTTTTAAGATTACTGTAATGCGTTTTGTTCTTACATTAAATTCGAAATTTTATGAGTAACCTGTACTATATCATAAAACGTGTAACCTTTTGAATAATTTTTTATACCTAAAACATTCTAAGACTTTTGCCAAGTATCTAATGGGAAAAAAGTTCACTAATTACAAAAAAGGTCCACTGATTACAAAAGGTCCCCTGATTCAAAAGGCACTAATTAAAAAAAAGTCCACTGTGCCACTGCGGCCTATAACCCCAGCAAAGAATCTACAAGACTTTTAACATACAAGTTTCAGGCTACAGTCATCAAATTACAGTATGTTTTACGTTTATCCTGAGACATTTTCCTTCAAACGCTATTCAAGGAACTCAAAGGTTGGATACCTCTGATCCCAACAAACCTTACTCAAGGATAAAGACTCTTTGTTTATTTAGATTACGACGACTTCTCATTGTCCGATTAACGAAGGTTAATTAGGCATATGTAAATGAAAAAATTCTTTCTGCACCAACGCAATTGCCTGTCGCCTCTTTTACGCTCCACAAACCAGAAAGTCATTAGAGAGTTTTTGCATACCGTACGTTAGTTACCGTAGGACGTCCGTTAGCTTTTTCTCCCTAGCGCACATGCGCAGTTTCCTATGAGCAATGCGCGCTAGGGAGAAAAAGCTAACGGACGTCCTACGGTAACTAACGTACGGTATGCAAAAACTCTCTATTATTCCATTAGACCAACGGTAAGCAGTAACATTTCTTTCCGATATAGAAATGCTCACCGAATGCCTTCTGCAACATTCTATACGTTTCCGCAAACAAAATTGAATGCAAGTTCTTTGCTCAATTCATTTAGACATTTCAAAAATCGCCGGAACTACTTTTAGTATCTCACAAAGCCAAACGTAACTCACACACTAATGAATATCTTGACGTCAAATTTCACACTGCTGTCAAGGACAGTGCCAGCAACCTAAAAAGGAAACAAAAAATTGAAATTCCATAGGCACCGGGAAGTTTAAATTGAAAATTAGTCTTACTTTTTGGACACAGTAGTATAATTCGCAGGTTAAAGTCATCAAATTACAATATGTTTTACCTTTTTCCTGAGACAATGTTTTCCTCCAAATGCAACTCAAGGAACTCAAAGGTTGGATACCTCTGATCCCAACAAACCTTACTCAAGGATAAAGACTCTTTGTTTATTTAGATTACGACGACTCCTCATTGTCCGATTAACGAAGGTTAATTAGGCATATGTAAATGAAAACTCTTTCTGCACCAACGCAATTGCCTGTCGTCTTTTTTACGCTTCACAGAACCAGAAAGCTGTTTACGCTCATTATTCCATTAGACCAACAGTAAGCAGCTAATATTCAAGAAAAATTTCCAAACGTGCGCTTTTTTGTTCTAAGAATTTTTTGATATAATTGTTGATAAGGTTCGAACGGTTCGCTCTGGTCTTTTGTGTTGTAATTTTTTTTTCCTGGCTTCATTTGTTTATGCATCGTATTTAAAATAATTGTATTTTTGTGGTGAATACTAATTGGGAGTGTGAATTTAACTGCGTTATTTGTTTTATATTTCTTTTATCTTTTCAGCAATATGGCAGTCCAATTATGTATTATATATCTCTTACAAAAACAGTAGAAATAACATTGAAAGAAATACTGTACATCATGAGTTGAAAAAATGTATTTTGAAGACGAGTTTTTGAAACTCAGTAGGCATAAAATTCTTTTATTTCAATTCAGGAATTGTTTTGGAAGGGTTAGTGGTATTTTACTTTATTACTTTTTGAAAGAAGGTTAGTAATTATCCATAATAATTCCATAATATATGATTCTTATATGAATAATATATTAAGTAATTCTTCTTATTATAATAATAAGTTACAATAATAATGTATAATTCCATATCTTTTTAAAACAAAATAAAAATCATTGTTTAAAGTTATTAAATGTTATGCTCGTTTGTGTAAAGAATATCTAATTTATTTTAATGAACATCTGAAACTAAATTTTTATTGGAAAAAATATTATTGTAGTATGTACGCATAAGTTTTTTCTGTTTTAAATTTGTTAAGAATTTTGAAAATTAATTATGTTAGTAATAGTTGACAGAACGATTCATTACAAGAATATGACAAATTTTTACTGAATTCTGTCATATTGTCGTTATAAAGCTCTCACACACTTTATTATGATTCCTAGATGAACAATTTAGTGCAAATTGTGCATTAAGTAAATTCAATTCAATATTTATCTATTTTGTTTTCCAACAAGAGATAGCCATTCAAAAAATTGAATACATTAAATACATGATATGGAAACATCTTGTTTTCCATATTGGAAAGTTTTCTTTTAGATCTTTTTTTATGATTCCTAGATATACATTTAGTGGAATTTTGTGCATTAAATACATTCAACGCGATATTTATCTGTTACTTTTTTTAACAAGAGATGACCAAACAAAAAATTGAATACATTAAATACATGATATGGAATCATCTTGTTTTCCGTATTGGAAAGTTTCCTTTCAAACTTTTTTTTTATGATTCCTAGATGAACAATTTAGTTGAATTTTGTGCTTTAAGTACATTCAACGCAATATTTACCTACTTATGTTTTTTAACAGTAGATGGCCAAACAAAAAAATGTGTACATTAAATACATAATATGGAATCATCCTGTTTTCTGTATTAAAAAGTTTCTACTAAATTTTTTTTTTATGATTTCTAGATGAACAGTTTAGTGCAATTTTATGTATTAAGTACATTCAAATCAATATTTACCTGGTATATTTTTCAACAAGAGATCGCCTAACAAAAAACCTGAGTACATTAAATACATAATATGGAACCATCTTGTTTTCCGTATTGGAAAGTTTTCTTTCAAACTTTTTTTATGATTCGTAAATGAGAAATTTAGTGCAATTTTGTGCATTCAACGCAATATTTACATTTTAAGTTTTTCAATAAGAGATCTCTAAACAGAAAATTGAGTACACCAAATACATGATATGGAATCATCCTTTTTTTTTCGTATTGGAAAGTTTCAAACTTTTTTCATGATTCGTAGAGGAGCAATTTAGTGCATTTTTGTGCATTAAGTACATTCAATGCAATATTTTTCTGTTATGGTTTACAATAAGGAATCTCTAAACAAAAAATTGAGTACATTAAATACATAATATGGAATCATCTTGTTTTCCGTATTGGAAAGTTTTCTTTCAAACTTTTTTTTATGATTCCTAGATGAGAAATTCAGTGCAATTTTGTGCATTAAAAGTGAATTGCACTAATGATCTGATTAGTCAAGAATTATGAAAATACTTAGTAAAAATGAGTAAATATAAGAAAATAATCTTTTCCTATCTAAAACTTTTAAATGAAATATATTACGAAATTTATAGTTATTGCGTAGTTGTATTCTATTCACATAACAAAGCTTTCCTGTTCTGAACTAATAAATCAAGTAGAAAATAAAATTGTTTTTGATGAAACTACTCAAGTTTAAAATATGACATCAATCAAAATTAGCAAGTGAATGCGGGAAAAATAATAAATTGTTTTCACAATCAAAATTTCATTAAGATTTAGGACGAATAATGACTTCATTTTATTGGTAATAGAATAATTTTTTTTAAATGTTTTCTGCGCGTGAATTTAGGTTCATATTTATTTACTAGTGAATTTAGCATCCAAACCTATGATTTTTTTTTTTAAATTATAAATATTAAAAGAAAAAGCTATATCCTTTTTTGTAAATCGATTTAAGCGTACAAGAAGAAAGGTTGTCCATATGAGAGGTTGCATCATAATTCAAAAAATAAAAGGCACGAATTTGTATTGCATATTAAAATCATAATTAATTATAATATAACATTTTAGTTTACTTCTATTCATGTAGTAGCATTTCATATAATAACTTATTAATAATATTGTTGTTTAAAAAATTATGTTTGGTTCGGTTGGTTGATTTACGGTCTTTTTTTGCACATTTTAGGCTAATTAGACCGGGACCTACAGTTTAAAGTGGATTTCGAACCACTAAAAAACATCCATTCCACAGTCTGGATTCAAACGTGAAACCCGTGGAACCAAAGGCCAGAGTGCTAACCAATTGGCCATCAGATTGTTAAAAAATATGTATTAAAGAATTCTAGTTTCAATTCAGAAATATTTATAACCAATCAACGGTTTGATACTAATATTACACTAAATAGTTTTAAACATTTTTAATATATATATTTCTTTTCAAGAATATTGAGTAGTATTGATATTTGTTCTTAGTTGGTCTTTAATAACTTAAAATAATGTCTAAATAACTCTTGATAAACAAACAATGGAAGATAACAAACTTGATAACAACAACATATCATTTGGATAGAAGTATTGCATTACAGAATTTTATTTTCATTTCAGAGATATTTATAACCAATCAACGGCCATCGTTGGGATACTAATGTTATGTTAAATAGTTTCAATTTCGTTTCAGGAATAATGAGTAGTACTGACATTTGTTATTAGTTGTTTTTTTATAACTGAAAATAATGTCTAAATAACTCTTGATAACCAAACAATGGCTATCATTTGGATAGAAGTATTGCGTTAAAGAATTTTAATTTCATCTCAAAAATATTCATAACAGTTAAATCTTAATATTTCGGTTGGATACTAATATTAACGGTTGGATACTAATATTACATAATAATTTCAATTTTAATTTTTTATTAGTATATAGAGTAGTATAGTATAATCGAATCCAATATTGTAATATTAGTATCCATTCAAAGGTTGGACATGAATATTACATTAAATAATTTTAATTTCATTTCAGGAATATTGAGTAGTACTGATATTTGTTATTAGTTGGTCTTTATAACTTAAAATAATGTCTATATAACTCTTGGTAACTAAAAAATGCTATCATTTGGATAGGGGTACTGCAGTAAAGTATTTTAATTTCATCTCAGAAATATTTATAACCAATCAACGGTTGAATACTAATATTACATTAAGTAATTTTCATTTCATTTCCGGAATATTGAGTAGTACTGGCATTTGTTATTAGTTGGTCTGTAAAACTTAAAATAATGTCTAAGTAACTCTTGATAACTAAACAATAGCTATCATTTGGATTTAAGTACTGCATTAGAGAATTTTAATTTCATCTCAGAAATATTTATAACCAATTAATGGTTGGATACTAATATTACATTAAATAGTTTTTATTTCGTTTCAGAAATATTGATTAGTACTGATATTTGTTATTAGTTGGTCTTTATAACTTAAAAAAATGTCTAAATAACTCCTGATGATCAGACAATGATTATCATTTGTATTGAAGTATAGCATTAAAGTATTTTAATTTCATCTCAGAAATATTTATAGCGATTGTATCCTAATATTACAGTTGGGAACTAATATTACATTAAATAATTGTAATCCAATATAGTATATATAGTTGTATAGTATAATATAGCAATATTAGTATCCAATCAACGGTTGGATACTAATAATACATTTAATAATTTTAATTTCATTAGAGGAATATTGAGTTGTATTGACATTTGTTATTAGTTGGTCTTTAGAACTTAAAGAAATGCCTGACTAAAACTAAACAATGGTTGGATAGAAGTACTGCATAAAAGAATTTTAATTTCATTTCAGAAATATTTATAATTTATCAACGGTAGGATACTAATAACATACATTGAGTAATTTTAATTTCTTTTCAGAAATATTGTGTAAGCGTTGTTATTAGTTGGTCTTTGTAAGTAATTATTTATTACTTTATTATTATTATTTATCTACAGTTATTTGAACTAAAACATTGCTGGCGCTAGTAACAGCGAAGTCTTCGATACAAATCCACTGCAGTTCTTTTTTTGGCTGTACTCTCCACCGGATCTCTTCTTAAAGCCAGGATGAATCAATTGAGGCCTTTTCTTTTCTCCAAGTAACCACGGCTGAAGTGAAGATTAATTACGCTCCCACTTAGGACCTTCCTGTTTCGAACAACAGGAGGGTGGGGCCAGATTCCTCCACCCCAGATTCACTCTTATTAGCACTTGCGTCCCCCTTGCGTCAGCTTTAATTTCGTCGCGTTTAAGAACTGGTCGTAATGATAACCGTAATAACGCTTCCAATTGCCGACGGCGGGGAGTTATTGTTTGTCTGCTGTGCTGTCGAAAGGAAGAAGAAGATGACTGCGATGCACGTGTTCAGATCGTGCTGCTTCTTAATTGCTGTCATTTGGATAGTTGCTTCTGTCCTTTGTCCAAGAACCGTCTTACACGCTCTTCTTAATCGGATTATTGCTGGTCCACCGAAAAACTAGACTTCTGCTAATTAAGTCGTAGTAGTTCGTTTTATTTTATTATTTATTTGTTTTTTTCGTTTTGGACTTGAAGCAGACTGGAAGCTTGTCCTGGAAGAAGCTTGCCTGAGAAGAAAAAAAAAGAGGGCTTATCATCATGGAAATTGCGTTGCATTTTCACTCGGTATATCATAACCTGTGTTGAATAACATTTTTTTTTATACCAAAAGCATTTTAAGACTTTTGCCAAGTATCTGATGGCTAAAAAAGTCCAATGATTACAAAAAAGGTCCACTGATTCAAAAATGGTCCACTGATTCTAACCAGTCTTGATTACAAAAAGATCCACTGATTCAAAAAAGTTCCACTAAGCCACTACGTCCTATAACCGCAACAAATAATCTGCAAGATTTTTATAAACCCAACAAATAATCCACAAGATTTTTAACATATCAGTTTCAGGCTATAGTCCCTCTGTCAAAAGGAAGAAGATGACTACGATACACATATTCAGATCGTGCTGCTTCTTAATTGCTGTCATTTGGATAGTTGCTTCTGCCCTTTGTCCAAGAACCGTCTTCCACGCTCTTCTTAATCGGATTATGCTGGTCCGCCGAAAAACTAGACTTCTGCTAATTAAGTCGTAATAGTTCGTTTTATTTTATTTTATTATTTATTATTTTTTGGTTTTGGACTTGAAGCAGACATGTCCGAGGGGGAAAAAAGCAGGCCTTATCATCATGGAAATTGCGTTTCATTTGTACTCAGTATATCATAACCTGTGTAACCTTTTGAATAATATTTTTTTATACCGAAAGCATTTTAAGACTTTAGCCAAGTATCTGATGGGAAAAATGTTCTATGATTACAAAAATGTCCACTTATTAAAAAAGATCCACTGGTTCGAAAAGGGTCCACTGATTACAAAAAGATCCACTGATTCAAAAAAGTCCCGATTACAAAGAGACCCACTGATTCAAAAAGTCTTGATTACAAAAAGAACCACTTATTCAAAAAGGTTCACTGCGCCACTGCGGCCTACAACCCTAACAAATATTTTGCAAGATTTTTAACGTATAAGTTTCAGACTATAGTCATCAGGCTACAGTGCCTATGTCAAAAAGAAGAAGATGACGACGATGCACATGTTCAGATCATGCTGCTTCTTAATTGCTGTCATTTGGATAGTTGCTTCTGTCCTTTGCAAGAACCGTCTTACACGCTCTTCTTAATCTGATTATGTTGGTCCACCGATATGCCTGAGAAGAAAAAAAGGAGGGCTTATCATCATGGAAATTGCATTGCATTTGCACTCTATATATCATAGCATGTGTAACAGTATGAATAATATTTTTTTATACCAAAAGCATTTTAATACTTTTGCCAAGAATCTGATGTTTAAAAAAAGTCCAATGATTACAAAAAGGTCCACTGACTCAAAAGGTCCACTGATTCAAAAAGGTCCATAGTTCAAAAAAGATTCACTGATTAAAAATGTCACCTGATTACAAAAAAGTCCGCAGGTTCAAAAAAGTCCTGATTACAAATAAATCCTCTGATTCAAAAAAGTTCACTGTGCCATTGCGGCCTATAACCCCAACAAATAATCTGCAAGATTTTTAACGTATAAGTTTCAGGCTACAGTCATCAGGCATCAGAAGATGACGACGATGCATGTGTTCAGATCTTCTTAATTGCTGTCGTTTGGATAGTTGCTGCTGTCCTTTGCAAGAACCGTCTTACATGGTCTTAATCGGATTATGCTGGTCCATCAAAAAACTAGACTTCTGCTAATTAAGTCGTAGTAGTAGTTTTATATTATTTATTATTATTTTTTTTTTCGTTCATTGGGCCATTCCACTGATTCAAGAAAGCCCTGATAACAAAAATATCCACTGATTCATAAAGTCCTGATTACAAAAATATTCACTGATTTAAAAAGGCTCACTGTGCCACTGCGGCATATAACCCCACTAAAGGATCTTCAAGATTTTTAACGTATAAGATTCAGGCTACTGTACCTTTGTCAAAAGGAAGAAGACGACGACGATCACGTGTTGAGATCATGCTGCTTCTTATTTGTTGTCATTTGGATAGTTGCTTCTGTCCTTTACACTGTCTTAATCTGATTATGCTAGTTCACCGAAAAACTAGACAACTAGACTTCTGCTAATTAAATCGTAGTAGTCGTTTTATTTTATTTATCATTGTAACCTTTTGAATAATATTTTTTGTACCAATAGCATTTTAAGACTTTTGCTAAGTATCTGATGGAAAAAAAAAGTCTAATGATTACAAAAAAAGGTCCACTGATTAAAAAAAGTAACCTGATTACAGAAAAGTCACCGGATTCAAAAAGTTCTGATTACAAAAAGATCCATTGATTCAAAATAGTTCACTATGGCCTATAACCCTAATAAATAATCTGCAGGATTTTTAACGTATAACTTTCAGGCTAATAACGTATACAGTCGTTATATATTCGCATAACGTATACAGTCATCAAGCTACAGTACCTCTGTCAAAAGGTAGAAGAACATGACGGCGATGCACATGTTCAGATCATGCTGCTTCTTAATTGCTGTCATTTGGAAAGTTGCTTCTGTCCTTTACACTGTCTTAATCGGATTATGCTGGTCCACCGAAAAACTAGACTTCTGCTAATTGAGTCGTAGTAGTCGTTTTATTTTATTATTTATTATTTTTTCAGTTTGGACTTGAAGCAGACATGTCTGAGGGGAAAAAAAGGAGGGCTTATCATCATGGAAATTGCGTTGCATTTGCATTCCGATTTGCATTTCTCTCTCTCCTCCTCTTCAGGACTTATTTAATGGGGAAGGTGATTTGGGCATCGGGATGTATAAACAATAGAAATGATTGTTTTATGCCCTTCTTTTTGCTGTTGTTGTTCCTTCCTCTACTCAAAAAATTGGGCATGAATAATATTGTGATTGCTCCGTCTGCATGTAAATTTTCAGGGACTCGGACCTTATGGATTGAATGAATGAATGAATGAATGACATCTAGTTTTGATGACACTTGATAGATGATTTACGCAAATTTCATATTCATTCTCTTATTGTGATTTGTGGAGTGGTTCCCGTAATGTATGCATTAAAAAAAATCTGCGTACGCCCTTAAAATTTAAATTGGAAAATAGAACGCGCCATTGTGTTGTAATGAAGGTTTTTAAAGTGATTTGATTTAAAAGATTTAATTCTTCGGGCTGATTGAAATGTCTTGGTGCTTATGGAGATAATTTGTATGTGATGCTATAATTTAATTTTAATTTATTTTATTTCGATACAGATGCAAAATGGACACAATTTAATTAACTTATTTTCTAGAAATATTTGAATCAAATAAGTAGTGTTTTTTATTTTGAAATAATTTTTTGTAGCGGAAGTAGAAATTTATGCCACAGATTCTGGAAAGTTTTCCTCGAGTTTAATTATACTATTGTTAATTAATAGCTAATTAGTTTAATTATATTCCTTTATTTTAATTATGGTCCTTTAGTTTAATTATACTACTGTATTAACATGTAATATTACTTGAGTTCTTCATTGACATGTAAGATAGTATCATAAAGTCTTAGTTACAATGCTTAATTTTTAAATGGAATTTAATGAGCATATATTAAATGTCAATTGAAAATTTATTATTGAAATCAGGGAATAATTTAGAAATTTTTACTGATTTGGAAAAGAAAGTATTTAAAAAAAAATTCCATACCCCCCAAAATTTTTTTTCAAAAAGTTGCTTACGATGCAAATAACTACCTAAAACAGTATGTGTGCATTGTTAAATTATCATTAAAATTTTGATTATTTATAATAATTGTTCCATTTATTATACATGTCTTCGAAACATTCATGCTGAAGTTTAGGTGTGCTGGAACATAGAATCCGCTATTATCAGAGTCATATTCACAAAATGAACTCGTGGGTTCGACGTACTATGTGAGGAGTAGGATGTGGGCAAGTATATATGTAGATTGCTGCATTGACTTATATGCTGTCCCAAAAGGCACCATTACTGCTGAGCTATATATAGAGATTATATTAGTTATATGGAGAATTTATATAAATTATATAGAGAATGAGGATTCTTAAATCCTATGATTCATCCTTATGCATGGTGCAGTGCATTTTTTGACTCCTTTGTCTTACAAGGTTGGCCAGCACGTCTCAAAATTTGAATCCTATTGAGCATGTTAGAGGTGCTTTAGGGAAAAGTAGTATTGCACTTAACCCATCTAGTGCAATTTTTTAGGATTTTTGAATTACTTTGCCACTCTAATTGGCTTCGCTACCAAATGAGTCAATAAACACCAGCATATTGAGCATGGATTATCGATATAACTGTTAAAAGTGATCGTACCCCATACTGACACTGATCAAATATTGCTTCATTTGGAACTCGAAAATACTTTGTTTGCATTTAAGCATTTTAGTTGCAGTAGTTTCATTTTAGCTTAGTTGCAAAGTTTAGGCACTTTGTTTGCATTACTTTGTCTAATTTTTCCATAATTTTTGGGAACTGAAAAGTTTTAATATAATTTTTAACTCAAATTCTTACAATCTATAACTCAGATTTCAAGCTTTCATGTAAAGTTTTTTAAATATTACATTCTGTAATCCGCCCCCCTTCCCCCCACAATTTAAGGCAAGTTTCCATATGACTGCATGTTTATGCATTTTCGGTATAACCCACTAGAAGAAAAGGTTTGATTTTTTTTTCCAAACATAAGAACCATATATTCTTCACTATGTACCATGAATAATCCTTGGCAGGTGCAAAAAAGGAAGCTATTGCCTTCTAGGAGGACATTCAGTAGGTGCATATCGCCTAGAATTTGTATATGTATACACGGAGGAAAACGTGGAAGTTTCGCAACATACGATCTGATTGTCAAAATGAGACTCTCACATACTGTCACAAGTACTGCCGTCTTTCCTTTCTTCTTTCAAAAGAAGTTTTTGCAAAACACACCTCTAACGGATTTGAACTTTCAACTTTTTGCACTCTAATGTGCTTGGCTTTACCAATGGGTACGAGTTCCAACATAACTAACTAACTCCTTGGCACTACAGCCCATGGTGGACCAAGGCCATTCGTCTACTGGCTGATTTCGAGGCAGGACATGTTTTCTTTTTATACTGTAAGATTGTCAGCACTACGTTCAACGATTTACAGTCATATTTGACCGGTACCTCCGGTTCAAAGTCACTTCAGACAAATCCCATCCGTGGCCTCTCGGCCATTCGACAGTGTGTAGTCCAGTAAAAATTTGCCATCCCCTCGTAGCTTCCGTCGTGGTTGACATCGTCCAGTGCACTGCAAGATAGGAGGTGGCTGCAGTGCCGTTAGTGTCGGAGCAATGTAGTTGGAGAGTCAGCGACCCTGATGCAGCTAAGATGTTGTAAGCTAAGCCCACCCTACGGTTTAAAGTGGATTTAGAACCACTATAAACATCCAAAGCACCGCCAGGATTCGAATCCGAAAACTGTGGCACCAGAGCACTAATCACTGCCCACGAGTTCCATATAACCAATTGAACTTTTTATATGTTGTGTTTTTTTTTTATTATTATAAAAAAGTTTTTCGAAGCATGCTGTTTTCATGAAAATTGAGTTTATGTACATCTTTTCTCCAATATCTTTTTTAATTCTGATTTTTTTTGGCATACTTTTAACATCCCTGACAATAGATTTTCTGGATATTAACATTTCCTATGCATTTAATCATTTTCAGCAACACACACACACACACACAAAAAAGAGACCAAAAAGTAAAGTTTCCTCATCAGGAGAGACCCTATATGCTTTTCCTTTCTTAATTTACCACTTTTCCGATAAATAATTTTGTTCGAACTCCCAAACACACAGCCTAGCCTTTACCCGTCTCTCATCACCTTTATAAATCAAACGGCTCTCCGTCATGGTATGATTTTTTTCTCCTCCCCCCCATCCATCCCAAACGATTTAAATCCGTTCACCACCCCCACTTTCTCTCTCTCTCTAAATCCATCGATTGGTCCATCCCTAGGTACGGCACGCAGATTAAAGAAAAAGAAAAAAAAATAATAATAAATATTAAGCGTTACTTTAACTTGCGTTCACAGATGGCGCTAGAGCACTCGACCAAGGCCCATTTTAAAATCTTTAAAAAAAAAAATTATTTTTGAAAAAAAAAAAAAAATCGATGAAAAGCCTGTCCCCCCACCATCCCTGTACTCCTCCACAACGCTATTTCGCGTTTTCGTAAAAGAAAGAAGAAAAAAAGGTCTTCACCATAATAGCTTCCAAGCTGAAGCGATTGCCTAGCCCTTGTAAATCGATTGCTTCACTGGCAGAATCTTCTCTTTCAGAAGGCTGCCTTGCTTGGTGTGCTTGTATGCTTTCTTTTCATCATGGCTGGTCGAATCCATGTTTAATGCGCAAACGTGGGAAAATATATTAATTTTCTTCAACCTCCCAGCCACCACCATCCACCACCCTGCTCTCCAGATCTGGAGCGATCTGCGCCGGCGTGAGCTTGGTGGATAAAAAAAATCCACAAATAAAAAAAATCAGCATCCGTTGGAAAAAAATGTCGTAGTAGAAAAATACATAATTCAACGGTTTGTTTTTATACCTCCTGGGCCAGTTTATAACCTCGGAATTTGATGGTCTTAATTCCAGGGGTAAAATAATTACGGGAGAAGTCTGTCGTTGTTATAAGGGCTGTCGGTCCGTGGTACAGCGCTTTTAACGAAATTGCTACAGAGCAACATCCACAGCTCCCATTCCTTAATTTTAAAGACGACTTCTTAATTTTTTTTTCTTTCTTTCTTTTTTGCAAAGAAGAAAAAGTAGAAGATGGAAGAGTTGATGCTTTGTGGCTAAAATTTCCTCCTCTGAATTATTTATTAGTTGTCGTTGGCTCGTGATTAAGAAAACGCGTGTTTGTTGGTGTCTTAGTGGTAGAAGCATGTCGTTTCAGGTGTGTGGTACTTGATGACATACTCTTTTTGGATGTGCTGCAAAATCGCTTTTTAAGTAACACTTAAAAGTCATAACGGCTATGGTTCTCAAAAGTTGATGCATATTTCGCAGTATAATTTTCTAAAATGTATTCCAACAAGTACTTAATTCAGGTTTTTCGAATCCTTTCTTTAAATTATCTATATGTGAGCATGGACAATATAAAATCAAATGGTTGTCGTTATTTATTTCTGCAATATAATATGTGTTTCTAATTTGTAAGGATTTGTTTTTTAAATTTCTTTTATACATGATAAAAATTGCTTGATTTAATGGTTATATTAGTACAGTAATTGGATAACATACTGTCTTTTTTTATAACGTTTGAAATTAAATTACACATAAAAATGAAATTCCTTATTTAATACAAAAATCTTATTTAATTGCTTTTATTATTAACCTTATTTAGTTGCTTTTATTATTAATCTTATTTATTGGTTTTTTTTATTAATTTTATTCAATTCCTTCTATTAGCTCACACTCTCCCTATATATATCTTGTTCAAATTTTCAATCGTTCATAAAATACTTTTTATTTATCACTCAAGTTCAAATACATTTTTTTTAACTTGTAGTGGATGACACTTGATGTTAATACAGTTTTTTCAAATATTAATTCAGTAATTAAATTTAATTAATTAATTTTAGTTTTTTTTACATTTAAGTTGTATGTATCTGCCAATAAATGGCGCCAGATAAAATTTTAAAAAATGAATGAAAATTATTTATAAAGTACTTTCTGCAATATAGTGGAAAAAAAGTAGGAATTCACTTAAATTTTTTTTTTTTTATATATTGTTTATTGTCTTAGTGGTTGGAGAGAGATGTATGTCGATTCAGGTGTGTAGTACTTGATGACATACTCTTTTGGATGTGCTGCAAAATCACTTTTTAAGTAACACTTAAAAGTCATAACGACTATGATGACCCCCAAGTGATGCATATTTCGCAGTATAATTTTCTAAAATGTATTCCAACAAGTACTTAATTCATGTTTCTGAATCCTTTCTTTAAATTACCTATATGTGAGTGCGGACAATATAAAATCAAATGGTTGTCGTTAATTATTTCTGCAAGATAATATATGTTTGTAATTTTCTTAGGCTAATTTGTAAGGATTTGTTTAAAAAAAATTTTTTTTTTTATATGTAATAAAAATTACTTGATTTAATGGCTAAATTAGAACAGTTATTGGATAATATACTGCCATTTTTTTACAATTAAATTACATATAAAAATGAAATTCCTTATTTAATACAAGAATCTTATTTAATTCCTTTGATTAATACTCTTATTTATTGTTTTTATTGTTTAATTGCTTTTATTATTCAATTACATTTATTATTAAAAGTATTATTTTATTTTTATATGCTTTTTTTTAAGGATTATTTTTTTAAATTTCTTTTATATATAATAAAAATTACTTGATTTAATGGTTAAATTAGAACAGTTATTGGATAACATGCTGTCCTATTTTTTTTTTCAAAGTTTGAAATTAAGTTACACATAAAAATGAAATTCCTTATTTAATATAAAAATTTTATTTAATTGTTTTTATTAATAATAGCATTTATTGCTTTTATTATTAATCTTATTTATTGCTTTATTATTAAAAGTATTATTTTACTTTTATTATTTTAAGTTTGCATTATTTTATGTTTTCTTATTTACCTTTTAATTTGCTATTTTTTATTCTTTTGTTGCTTTATTATATTATGCTATTTTATAGTATTTCTTGATTATTAGAATGCTATAATTGATATTTTAAGGGAAATTCTTATGCAATACCTGCTGATTAAATACTCGTACATGTGAGGTATTCATAACAAAAATTCAATTTAAGTAAATCGAATAAATAGCAAAATATTCGTAATATTGTGTGTGTGTGTTTTTTTTTTTTTTTTGTGTGTGTGTTTTTAAAGGTTCTATGGATTTAAATCATTGATTATTATTGGATTTTAAAGTAAATATCTATTGTATTCAGGATACGTAAAAAATACCATTTTTTTAAAAATTTATTTAAATTGAGCTTGATTTTTAAAAATTTAGGTATAAATATTAATAAAATCATATCAATATATTTGCATCATATCAATATGCTAACTGTTAAATTTTGCTTAAAAAGTCAAGCAAACAATATATTTTTTTTCACGTAAAATTAATGCTTATATTATATAATATTTCAAAACATTTATTCAGCCTTTAATGCATTAGCAATTATAATATTGTACTAAACTGTCCAACAGGAATATAAAAAAATAATATGCTGTTATATAACAGCCTTTAGAAACATGAATAAATAATATACTGTTATAATAATATATGACAGCCTTCAGAAACATAAAGAAATAATATACTGTCATAATAATATATGACAGCCTTTAGAAACATGAAAAAAAATATATGACAGCCTTTAGAAACATGAATAAATAATGTATGACAGCCTTTAAAAATACGAAGAAATAATATATTGTTATAATAATATATGACAGCCTTCAGAAACATAAAGAAATAATATACGGCAGCCTTTAGAAACATGAAGAATAATATACTGTTATAATTAAGCCTTGAGAATCATGAAGAAATACTATACTGTTATATATTAATATATGACAGCTTTTAAAAATATGAAGAAATAATATGTTATAATAATATATGGCAACCTTTAGAAATATGCAGAAATAATATACTGTTATAAAAATATATTTCAGCCTTTAGAAACATGAAGAAATAATATACTGTTATAATAATATATGACAGCCTTTAGAAATATGAAGAATAATTTACTGCTACATAAGTAAAAATACCTCTAGATTTCTTATCTCACATTTTTAATCATTACGTTACGTAACGCAGTAACGAATTAGCCGTTCTTATGAACCGAACATTCCTAGACGAACCGTTGGCAAAATCCGAAACATAAAAACAAAAAAAAAAAAAGTGTCTGTGACCGATGATTGCTCAGTAGTCCAAACAAGGCATTACCAATTCGATATCAGTATCTAATATCGATTAGCGCGATGCAATTTGTGAGAAGAAAAAAAAAAATAAAAAACGCGGGGGGTTCTTCCACACGATTTCAGCTTGATTAGTAACAGGTGTTTGATTTTTAATAGCAATGTCGATACCTCAGTGCCTTCGAATCGTCCTCAGACAGGACGTTGACTCAATAACGGGACCAGTTTACAGCGAAAAACGATTGGGAAACTTTTGTTAATCATCTGGTGCAGTCATTACAGGTCTCTGTGCTTAACCATGTTTGGTTAGAGGACAGGTGGGCATGCAAACAGAGGTGTTGGTTAGCAATGCGCACCATACTAACGCATTTCTGTATAGATACGCCGAATGTGTACACGTGTTTTAATTATTGTTTCTCGATGCAGTACTGTGTCGAAATGCAGTGTGGGTGTTTGTAGTGACTGACTCACGCGCAGAATGGAGCTGTATCAGTTTCTGGGAAAATTAAACATGTCTGACATTTGCAATGTGGTAATGTCTTCTTTATTTTTTTTTTCTTCTTGGATTGGATTTCTGATTCTGGGATATTGAGATATTGACGTCTACAGAAGTCATTCGAGGTCGTGTGAAATAAATAAGAATTATGTGGACGTGTGTAGAGATGTTTTTGGCTAATTGGAGAAAAGTGTTTCGTATACGTGTGAATGACTTTGGAGAAATTTGTATCTTGTCTGATCAGATGCAGAAACATTGATTTAGGTTGTTGTATTTCTGATGATTATGCTTACTTCGATTTAATAATCAAAATTCTTACTTCGATTTAATAATCAAAGTTCTTACTTCGATTTAATAATCAAAGTTCTTACTTCGATTTAATAATCAAAATTCTTACTTCGATTTAATAATCAAAGTTCTTACTTCGATTTAATAATTGGACAATGTTGGGTATACCTGTGAATGACTTTGGAGAAATTTATGTTGTCAGAGAAACCTTTATTTAGGTTGTTATGTTTCTGATGATTTTAGGCAACACGCTTTGCAGAAAATTTTTATTTTGATTTAATAAACAAAATTCTTACTTCAATTTAATAATTGGGCAATCGAATAACTTCGGAGAAATTTGTAGTCTTTATTGATCAGATGCAGAAACCTTGATTTAGGTTGTTGTGTTTCTGATGATTATAGGCTGTAGGTTTGTTGAAATTTTTTAATTCGATTTAATAATTGGATAGTGTTTGGTATACGTGTGAATGACTTTGGAGAAATTTGTATTTTTGTCTGATCGGATGCAGAAGCTTTAATTTAGGTTGTATGTTTCTGATGATTACAGATTATAGGTTAGTTGAAAATTTTTACTTCGATTTAATAATGATTTTTTAAAAACACATAAAAATGAATCTAAGTATAGATTGGCATGAAAAATTAGTAGTTAAAAATCTATTTTAAAACTAATTTTAATTGTATATACTTTATTCAGTAATATATAAAATGTCTTTAAGGTTTTTTTCCCCCTTGTATTTCTTATTAGAAATGCAAAAAATATATTTATTGATTTTAATAGAATATGCATTCTGCGATAGTCGAAATACTATTTGGATATTAACAAAATTGTCAAATTGAAATAAAATAATTGCTATTTAAAAATGTTAAAGAGCTAGTTTTTTAAAGATTTACATTAAAAAAAATTTTTTTTTTTTTTTAAATAATTCTAATAAAAACAAAAATTTACAGCTTACAAAAAAATTTGATTTTTAGAAGGAAAAAAAAAAAAAAAAAATGGGAAGTAAAAATAAAATTTTCCATATTGATAACAAACCATTGTTAGTAATTTTTGTACGGGGCACAACTGCAGTGGGAAAAAAAATTAATTTCAATTTATCCAAATATTAGTAATTATAAGAGCATATTTAAAATCTAACATCAAAAACCTTACATCAGTTTTTAATGCATTCACCCTTTGATATTACATAATCTGATTATAAACATACATTCATATTCATACAAATCTTCCACTCAGATTCCGACATCATTGATCACAAATCCTTGGATCTATCCTTACCACAGTGCTTTACCAAACAACGCTAATATAAGCGAGCCATCGCAAATACGTGTCTAAAATACAGACAAGAAGAAAATATTTGTACTCTTCTAGATGTGATTACGTACTGCTTTTAGCGCATCTTAGCGTTTTTAAAGACGCATATAACGCATGCGATACCGTGCACTCTTCACGTATTCTGGTTGTGGCAATGGGGGGCTTTTAAAGAAAACCGATACACCGAGTTTTTTAGAATGTCTTCTCGCGGTTTTAGCATTCTCATATCAATTACCGGAAATAAAGTCTCTCTTCCCCACCCCCGCCCACCCCTACACACCTTATGTGTGGAACGCCAAAAAATTTTGTCAATATTTTCATACTTAGAAAGCGAGATGTGGTCGCTGCCGAGATGTTATCTAGTAGGTGATCAATATCAGAGATAAGTTTCAAGATTGTTGAGATTGGGCTTATATTAGCCGTTGCATTGTGAAAAATGGAAGATTTGGATCGAGTTAGGGATTTTTATTTATCTCATGTGGGGAAAAACAATATTTGTAGGTGGAGTATAAAAAGGTGATAAAAATTCAGTGTTTATTAACGCACCAAGGGAAATATTGGTGCCACGTATTTAAGATTTATAGAAATAAGTGGTGAAAAGGCTAATGAAATATGTAAATCAATCAATATATTGCAACATAAAAGGCAATATGCAAATTTAATAATGTACATACATAAAATTAAAAAAAAAAAATGGTAATATTAAGCAAAGATATGCGATATCTAGATTTATTTTTAGGATATTTATAATAAGAAACTTTTTTTAGTTGTCTAAAGGTAAAGGCATTTAAATCCAAGCCAATCGATGCATTATAATAATATATTCAGTGTTTATTAAGGCACCATTGGAAATATTGGTACAAGTATTGCCACGTATTTAGGATTTATAGAAAAAAAAGTTTAATAAAATATCTAGTCAGTCAATATATTGCAACATAAAAGGCAATATGCAAATTTAATAATGCACATACATAAAATTTAAAAAAATAGTGATATTAAGCAAAGATATACGATATCTGGTTTTATTTTTAAGATATTTATAATCAGAAATGCATTTTAGTTATACAAATGGTAAAGGCATTTAAAACGAAACGAATCAATGTATTACAATAATATAAACAATCTGGACACGTATTTTCCAAGTTTTTAAAATCAATTTTTTGGAATTCTAACTTTAAGTAAAGGTTACATGGACATTAAATTATTTTTTATAGTAAAATAAAATAGAAAATGTTTATATTTATAGAAAAGTGAACTTCATCAAGAATCTTTTTGTGGGCAAGATTTGTCTATTATTGCTTGGTTCAGAATTTTAGTTATGCGTTTTTTATTAAATCAGTATTTTAATTTTAAACTGTACTTAAAACTGTTTGTATTTATTTTATATTTATCAATCAATTTTCGACATAACTTTTGTTCTCAAATAACTTTTCTACTTTTGATAAATTTTAAAATATTATTATAAATATATTACTACAATCTTTATTATTATATATTCATTAAGATATTTTTTTTATTTATAATAAAATACAGTAATTAAAAAATTATTGATATTTGAATTTTTTTTTTTTAATTTTTTAAAAACTCAAAAACTCAGTGGACATGTTTGAGTAATATTTTAAGAAGAAAATTTACGAGAATTTAAAAAAAAAAAATTATTTAATCGATTTTATAAAAAATTATTTAATTATTTTATCGATTTTATATTTGTAATATAATGAAAATTTTTTTGCAATAAAGATTGCAATGCAAAAAATTATATTACAATGCAAAATGATATTGCAAAGAATTATGCACAATTTTTGAGAAGATTATTAAATTTTTAAGTTCATACTTTAACTTAAATAAGATAAATAAATAGTGAATAAAAGTATTTTTCTTTTCTGAATTTTAAATTAATTTTTAATTTTATTATTTAATTAGAGAAATTTAATTGTGCTATTCAAAATCAAATAACAATTTATGATATATATTATGATTTTTTAATATTACACTAAAAAGGTTATTATATACACAAAATTGGTAGACTTCCGTACATTTTATTCCTATGGAAAACAACACAAATTTTGCATTAGATTGTAGGAAATATACTAATTATAGAAAAGTATAGCAAAATTTTTCAGTCAAATCCCTAGCTTCTCAGAAATTTTTCCATTTTTGATAACATTTCTTCTAGATAAATTATTATAATATTAATTGTTTGGGGATTCTACGTGTGTTATTAAAAAAATTTTCTTGCAGTTTTTAATATTTATTTAAATTTTATTATTAATTTTCTAAACTTTCAAAATAATATTCTTGTACAGGGTGCTTTTTTATTTTGTGAAAATGCTCCACTCTCTCCTGTATAAATCGATATAAATAATAACGTATAACGTATATAATCCTATAAATACATACAAGGAAAGTATCCGAGCTTTGATTTTCTACTCAACATAATATTTTCCATTAAGTATTTTCTTCAAAACTCGTACAGTTTTTTACAAGGGCAAAAAGTTCATTTAAATTTAAATGCTAATTTCGTACCTAAATTGATTTAATAAAATTCAGAAATAGCAATTATAAGTTTTTCTGGTAGGTGTAAATAATAATTTGAGTATTCAGTATACATATAGTTTTAGAAATCTTATCTAACTGATTGTTAAAATGTCAAAATAAAAACTAATTTTATGTATATCCATTATTATTAATATATTTCACATAAAAATTAGTAATATTTTTTATCGAAAAAAACAAACAAACAAAAAAGCATTAATGAAATTTGGAAAGAACAATTATAATGTTTTTCTAGGTAATAATATTGTAGTATATATAATAATTTGAGTATTCAGTATATATGTAGTGCTAGAAAATTTTCCATAAAATATTAGTAATATTTTTTTATGGGGAAAAAAACATAACTTATTTTACGTACATGATCTAATTTATAATATATATATTTTTTTAATCCTTGTAAAATTTTCTTTTACTTTAAATGCCATATCTTAAAATTACTGTATTATGCCATATGTAATGTTCAAATAAAAACAGTTTTAAAAAAATGTTCAAAATAATAACGATAATAATTCTATGTGAAAATATATGAAAAATTATGTCAAATATCAATTTTTATTCGTCAAAAATTAATCAGCATAGTCATGAAAATTTTGCATTTTGTAAAATTATTTCTAATATAAAAATTCAAATAAGATATTAGTAATATTTAAAAAATATTATATTTCACATAAAGTATTAGTAATGTTTAAAAAAAATATTTTATAATATTTTATAATTTTAATAATATTTACAAAAAAACACATTAACTTGTTTTATGTACATAGATCTAATTTATAATATTTTTTTAAATCCTTATAAAACTTTCATTTTAAATGTCGTATCTTAAAGTTGCTATACTATGCCATATCTAATGTTCAAATAAAAACAGTTTTAGAAAAATGTACAAATTAAAAATTATATAATCAGGAACAAAATTTTGAAAATAAAAACTAAAATATCGAATATCACTTTGAGGAAATTACTGACGATTCAGATGACATTTCATAACAATAGTTATTTTAAGTATGTAAGAGATACATGGAAAAATGTGCGATAAATGTGTTGTATCTTTAAAAATGTGTAAAAAATAATAACATTATTTTTGCCAAAAGAATGTTCCAGTAATACATTACTTATTTTATTATTAATTATTTTTCTTCTGTATTAATTATTATTGTTAAATTACAATTTAACCAGAATACAGAAGAAAAATAATTTCTTTAAGGAATTGTGTAAACCATGTTTCATTATTTTCAGTAAAAGTAAAATTTATATTAAAAATATAATATTGCAGTTTTTAATAGCAAAAAATGATAGTAACTGTATTATTTTTTCTCGCAATAATAAAAACGAGTTTACATAAGAAAATACATTAATGAAATGTATTTTATTTGCTTTTACAAAATAAAAACTAAATATACTAATACTACACTATACTATGCTATATGTTAAAACTGTCTTTGTAATTATGTTCTTTGAATGAAATACACGTTGGAGAAATTTTAAGTTTGTAGTGCTCATAAATAGCTCATAGTGCTCATGGATAGTTTGTAGTGCTCATAGATCATGCTTAAGATAGTTTAAGTTTGTAGTGGTCAACATGATTTCATAACAAGAAATATTGTTGCTTATAAGTTCAAAATAATCCATTTAGTTTTTTGATGCACTAGAAAAGCTATTTTCTTAAGATTAGTTACAAGAAACATTAATTTATTTAGTTTTTAATTTGTAAAAGTAAATAAAGTACAAACTTCATTTATATATTTTTTACTTAAACTCATTTTAAAGATTGTTAGAAAAAACATTACATGTGCTATCATTTGTTGCTTTAAATCAATTAAAAACTGCAATATTATATTTTTGACAAAAATTTTACTTCAACTGACAATATTGAAACATAGTTTACACAAATCATTACAGGAATTGTTTTTTTTTGTAAGCATTGTGGTTACTAGCATTACATTACATCCTTTTGGCAAAACTCATTGTATTATTCTTTATACATTTTTAAAGGTTAACATATTTATCGCACATTTTTCTATGTAACTCTTACATACTATACTTAAAAGAAATATTGTTACAAAATGTCAATTGGTTCTTTAGCGATTTCCTCAAAGTGATATTCGATATTTTAGATTTTATTTTCAAAATTTTGCTCCTGATTCGATGAGTTGAATTTTTATATTAGAAATAGTTTTACAAATTTAGTTTAGTTACGTTTACGTTACAAATTTAGTTTTGTTACATTTACGTTACAAATTTAGTTTACAAATCAAATAGTTTTGCATATTTATTGGAACTTTTTTTTTTAAATGTTTTTATTTGAACATTCTTTTAAAACTGTTTTTATTTGAATATTTTTCTAAAACTGTTTTTATTTAAACATCTTCCTAAAACTATTTTTTAAAAAAAATATTAAAATAACTTATTAAGTTTGATATTTTAGTTTATGATTTAAAATCTTAACAATAAATAATAATGATTTTAAAAACAACAAATATTTTCGATTTTCTAAATTGTATTGTATATTCATTCAGTTTGAAAAAATTCCATTTTTTTTAATTCATAAAAATATTTTTAATCGATTGGTAATTTGCCCTCAATTTTATTATAATAATTAAACATATTATTATAATATGTTTAATTATTATAATAAAATTGAAAAAACAACTATAGTAGTTTAGATATTTAAAGGATTCATTATATTGATAAACATTTATCTTTCAGAAATAAAACATAAAGAATGTTTATGTTTTATTTTTGCTAATAATTCTGATAATAATTATTACTGATAATAATAATTCTGATAATTATGTCTTTGATAATAATAACTGATAATAATTCAGTTCTCCAAGTAACCAAATTTCAGGTAATTTTTAAAAAATTATGTATTAGCATTAAACAACTAATAATATAAAACATAAAATAGTTCATTTTCAAATCGAAATGAAATCTTTACAGATTTTCAAGAAAAAATTATTAGTAACAATATACAGGAAAAGGCATAATAATAGGATAATTTATTTTTAAAAAGATTAATAATAACATGGAATTAACATGGAATTTTAACAATTAACATTGGAACAATTAACATTCCATATAACATGGAATTTTTTAATAGTTGTTGAACAATATCATTTCTATCAAATAGGTAAACAATGTGGCAATATTAAATTTAAAAAAAATCGGAATGTTTTTTTTAATTTCTGTAATGTAGACGTTTTTTTAAAATTCTTAATAAAAGACCAATACACAAATAAATACCTAACAATAATATTTCGTTAATATTTTAAAATAAACGTTAATATTTCAAAATAAGAACAAACATTAATATTTCAAAATAATAACAAACATTAATATTTCAATATAAACGTTAATATTTCAAAATAATAACACACGTTAATATTTCAAAATAATAACACACGTTAATATTTCAAAATAATAACAAATGTTAATATTTCAAAATAATAAAAAAACGTTAATATTTCAAAATAGTAACAAACATTAATATTTCAAAATAATAACAAACGTTAATATTTCAAAATAATAATAAATGTTAATATTTCAAAACAATAATAAACGTTAATATTTCAAAATAATAACAAATGTTAATATTTCAAAATTAATAAATGTTAATATTTCAAAACAGTAACAAACGTTAATATTTCAAAAGAATAACAAACATTAATATTTCAAAATAATAACAAACATTAATATTTCAAAATAATAACAAACGTTAATATTCCAAAATAATATTAAACGTTAATATTTCAAAATAATAACAAACGTTAATATTTCAAAATAAGTTCTCATAAATGTTCTAGAATTACGTCAAAACCCAAATCCCATAAAAAAAAATATATTCTTTACAAACATGATTTCTCACAAGTACCTGAGAAAATCCCGGTTGAAAAAGCACAAGGAAAAAAAAAAAGAACAGAAAAACGTCTCAAAAGTCACTGAATAGGACGTGATAGGATGTGGTACTTACCTTTTACACAGCAGGGAATTCTCTGACAAGCAATAAGTAGGTCAAGCCACGTGCCATACCTGAAAATTGCCCCTTTGGCCCCCTCTTACGCAGGTCCTTTGCAAAAAAGGGGGCCCCTCTAGGTGCACGGCGGCTGGCGGCCAGAATTTTTTAGGGCCTTCTGTTCGTTGAGTAACTGCCGATTTTTTGTGTTAGTTTTCAACCTTGGTATTCTTCCTGTTCTGTTTGCTACACCCCTCATCCCCCTTAGGTTTTATTTATTCGGTAATAGGGGTTTGAGGGAAGCGCTTTCGCTTGCTCCATTTAGTTAGGTGGTTGTTAGTTTTCGCTTTCAATTTCCGCTTCCTGGTGAAGATGGGAAAATTTTTCCTGGGTCTTCTTGTAAATCTGGATTACGGCTTCCGATTTCGGTGCTGTCTTTTGTTTTGTTGTTGATGAATTGATCGAGTAATAAATTAACTATCCTAACTATTGAATTTAGTAGATTATTTGCTAGATTTAATTGCTTAGTAATTCATAATTCGAAAGTTATTATTGAATTTCTATGTGTTGTCCTTGACTGTTCTATTTAATGTGGACTGTCCCAAATTTTAATGTGTTGACATTGCTTTTCTAAAAAGGAATTTTCTTAAATGTACATTTTTACACATTTATATAACATATGAGCCAAGCAATAGGGTTCATTCCGGTGTGTACATTATTGTTCAGCCATACAATAGTGTGCATTCTGATTTCGGTGTAATTATTTATTTTTAATAAGCTATTTTGTTATATTGGGTATTCGATTGATCGAGTAATAAATTTAAGTGTTTGATAATTCGTGATTTGAAAATTATTATTGGATTTTTTTTGTATTGTCCTTGACTGCTCAAATGTTGACTGCCCCAAATTTTAATTTGTTGTCCTTGGTTTTATATATATATAAAAAAAAGGGATTTTCTTAAGTGTAAATTTTTAGATATTTGGGTTTTATTTTAATAAAAATTACAGGAAAGCAATATACGATAGTGTTCATTTAGATTTTATTGTTATTCGATGTTATTGTTCACTTCTAATCAACTACTTTAGTATGTTGATTATTCGATTAGACAATGTCTAGCTTTTATTAGTTTTTCTTTTTGATTTATTTGTTTTATGATTCATGATTTGAAAATTATTATTTAATTTTTATGAGTTGTCCTTGACTGCTCAGATGTTGAATTTCCCAAATTTTAATGTGTTATATTTGACTGCTCAGTTTTTGACTGTCGCAAATTTTAATGTGTTGTCCTTGCTTTTTCTAAAATATTTTCTTAAGTGTACATTTATATGTATATATATTTTAATAATAATTATAGCATATGAGCCTGGCAACATTCAATAATGTTCATTCACATGTGTAGTTATTTTTTTTCAATGAACAAATTTATTATGTTGATTACTCGATCATACAAAATCTTGAATTTAGTAGATTATCTGCTAGATTTAATTGTTTGATAATTCATTATTCGAAAATTATTATTGAAATTTATGTGTTGTCCTTAGCTGCTCGAATATTGACTGTCCCACATTTTAGTGTGCTGTAATTGCTTTTTTTTTAAAAGAAATTTTCTTAAGTTTACATTTTTATATTTTTGATTTTTAATGATAATTATAGCATATGTGCTATGCAATATAAAATAGTGTTCAGTCAGATTTCTGTGTAGTTATTTATGTAGGTTATTCGATTAGACAAAATCTCGAATTTGTTAGATTTAATTGTTTGATAATTCGAGATTCGAAAATTATTAATGAATTTTTTGTGCCTTGAATTTATATCTGCCTTGACTGCCTATCTATTTAATGTAAACTGTCTAAATTTTAATGTGTTGTCCTTGCTTCTTTAAAAAAAATTTTTTTTTCTTAAGTGTACATTTTTGTATATTTGTTTTTTTAATGATAATTATAGTATATGAGCCATCCAATATACAATAGCATTCATTCCAATTTCGATGCAATTGTTTATTTCAAATGAACTAATTTATTATGTTGATTATTCGATCAGACAGAGTCTAAAATTTATTAGATTATCTGTTACATTTAATTTTTTAATAATTCATGCTTCGAAACTTTTTATGTGTTGTTCTTGACTGTCCATCTATGTAATGTTCACTGTGCCAAATTTTAATGTGTTGTCCTTGCCTTTTTTAAAAATAAGGAATTTTCTTAGGTATATATTTTTGTAATATACATATAAGCATGCAATATACAATAGTGTTCATTTTGATTTCGGTGTAATTATTTATTTCTAATGAACCAATTTATTATGATTATTGAACTGATTATTCGATTGGACAAAATCTTGATAGATAATCTCTTAGATTTAATTCTTTGATAATTCATGATTCGAAAATTATTATTGAATTTTTATGTATTGTCCTTGACTGCTGAAATGTTGATTGTCCCAAATTTTAATGTGCCGCCTTCTATTTAACGTGGATTATCCTAAATTTTAATGTGTTGTCCTTGCTTTTTTTAACAAAAAGAATTTTTTTAAGTGTACATTTTTATATATTTGTTTTTTAATGATAATTATAGCATATAAGTCTTATGCAATATACAATAGTGTTCATTCCAGTTTAGGTGTAATTATTTATTTCTAATGAACTAATTTATTATGATGATTATTCAATTAGAGAAAATCTTGAATTTATTAGATTATTTGTAAGTTTTAATTGTTTGATAATTCATGATTCAAAGTTATTATTGTATTTTTATGTGTTGTTCTTGTCTGCTGAAATGTTGACTGTCCCAAATTTAAATGTGTTGTCCTTGCTTTTTAAAAAAGGAATTTGGCATTGGCATTTTTGGCATTTTTATTTGTTGTTTTAATAATAATTGTAGCATATGAGTAAAGTAATATACGACAGTGTTCATTCCTATTTCGGTATACTTATTTATTTTTAATGAACTAATTTATTATGTTGATTATTCGATGATACAAAATCTTTTATTTATTAGATTACCTGCTAAGTTTAATTGTTTGATAATTCGTGATTTAAAATTTACTACTGAATTTTTATGTGTTATCCTTGACTGCCCATCTGTTTAATGATGGATGTCCCATGCCTCAATGTGTTGTCCTTGCATTTTTTTAAAAGAAATTTTCTTAAGTGTGTATATATATATATATATATATATATAATATTTAAATGACAATTATATTTTATTTTTAATTGTAACTATATTAAATTTTTAAAAGGTTATTATCAGCCAAGCAATATACAATAGTGTTCATTCCTATTTTGGTGTACTTGTTTATTTCTAATATGTTGATTATTCGATTAGGAAAAGTCTAGTATTTGTTAGTTTATCTTTTTCATTTTGTTTTATGATTCATAATTCGAAAATCATTTCATGATTGAAAATTATTAAGTATTATTGAATTGTCCTTGACTGCCCATTTATTTAATGATGAATGCCCCAAATCTCAATGTGTTGTCCTGGATTTAAAATAAAATAGCAATTTTCGTATGTTTACATTTTTGTATACTTGTTTCTTAGAGATGACTATTGCACATTGAGACTATCAGATTGTTGAGAGTGCATATTGCACATGAACCAAAAAATTTGTTTATTTTGTTGTTAATATTCAATTAATTCACCAGCATTGAATAATACGTTAATTATTTTTGCACATTGATACTATTATATTGTTGAGAGTGTGTACTGCACATGAACCAAAAAATATGCTTATTTTGTTGTTACTATTCAATTAATTCACAAGCATTGAATAATACGTTAATTATTCTTGCACATTGAGTTGGGTTTTGCACATTGAGGCTATCAGATTGTTGAGAGTGTATATTGCACATGAACCAAAAAATATGTTTGTTTTGTTGTTAATATTTAATTAATTCACCAGCAATGAATAATACGATAATTATTCGATTATTTAAAGCCTTGAATCTCTTACTTTAACTTTAGAATTTAACTGTATGGTAAATTATAATTTAGAAGTTATTATTAAATTGGTTTGTATTGTCTTTAACTTCCAATTTATTGATAGTTTTTGACAAAAAGCAATTAAATTTCAATTCAAATCTATTATTTATTTATATTCTTACTGTTAATAATTGTATATAAATTGCATAATTGGTAATTTTTACAATAAAATGAAATTAATCTAAATAGATTTGCACAAATCTCCAATTTATTAAAATCATTTATAGATTTATATATATATATATATATATATTTGAGTTCCACTAAATAAAAAAATAAAATAAATTTCTTATACATATATTTAATACTCTAAGAAAAATGGAACTGGATTCTTCATTATATATTTATGAAATTTTGGTACATTATTTTAGAAAAATATTTTAAATTAGACCATTAGAAATTTTGCATTGCATCATATATTTTAGTAAAAAAGTGTGATTTTTGTAAAATAAACTTTAAAATATAATTCAGTAAAATAAACTTTAAAATATAATTAAGTGAAATAAACTTTAAAAAGTTTAAAACTTTAAAACTTTAAAAAAAAAATTTAAAAAAAATGTTTTTACTCAATTATGATAACAGATGTAACTTACAAGATTAACTGTAAAAAAATGTTGGAAAAAATATTTCAGTTAGCAAATAATATTCCAATTAATAAATTAACATTAAATAATATGCAAATAATATATAAATTATAATTTAATTATATTATAATTAAATTATAATTTAATTTTTTTTATTAATATTATTTATTATAATTAAAGTAACATAATAGTTTATAATAATTACAGTAATATAATAGTTTATTAAATTATAAATAATAATAATAATTTTTTAATTATAATAATTCTATTTAAGTTATTTAATAATTAAGTCTTACAAGTCGATTTTATTGTAACATAAATATTTAATTGTAATATTAAATTCAATCTTATTATATATCATTTTATATCCTTTTATTTCTCTACAATCTCTCTTCTTAGATGGGGAAAAAACGTTATCATCCTACTCCATATTTGAAAATTTGTAAAATTAATTATTGTATCATATTTTCCAATCTGTAAAAAAGATATATCTCTTTCAAAAGTAATAAGTCAGTCAGCCATTTCACATGATACCAAAAAAAAATTTATTTCATACAGTCTCTTAAACTATTCAATTTGAAATATATTAAAATCAACAAAATAATATTAAAATTTAAAGAGCCTTACTCTTTTTTTAAATTATTACTTTGAAGAACGAAACGTTATTTATTAAATGATTTTCAATAAGTTAAAGGGCATATCGTATGAAGTAAAATGCAATTTAGAAATTGTTCTAAATTTTAAATCGTTTTCCTAGATTTACGAAAATAATGTGTAAATAATTGATTTGAAGCGAAATGTCTTTAAATTAGACAAATACAATTACGTTGGAGAGTTAGACAGCAATGATTTTTAAAAAAAATAAACAGCGACTACTGACGACTTGAATGTTATTAATTTTTCCTATTTCAGATAAAATTATCCTGCCTTTGAACGTATGAACATGAAGTAATTTTTAAGATATTAAAATATTTATGATGGATTGAAAAGATATCGTTTCATTTGGAGTTGTATATGATAAATACATATTATTTAAATATATTTCGCCTTTAGTTTAGTTTTTCATACATACTCGTATTTTGTATAAAATTGATATCGACGTTCAAAGAATTTTCAATCTGAAGTTAGTTTTTTTTTATTTTATTTTTTTTATTATTATTAAATTTTAATCTTTTATTTATCTAAAACTTCAAATAAATCTTCATGCAAAATGTTTCATTTAAAAATTTAATTTTTAATTTTAAATTATTATTTAAATACACAGCATAAAAAATAACATACAAATATATTTTTTTTTCTTTATATATCTAAAGGAGCATTATAAAATGAAATATATTGCAAATGCAATTATGTAAAATTATTATATATAATTTATGCATGCATGCATGTGTGTATATGTATGTGTATGTGTGTGTGTGTATGTATGTGCGTGTATGTATGTATGTGTGTGTGTGTGTGTGTATTAATAAATGAATGCATTTAAAACTTTTTAAAGCTCTTTTAATTAAAGTTGATTTAGAATTATAATTTTTTTTATGTATTGCATTTGTTTATTTTATTTTGAAGAATTTTATCAGTATTATCGATTTAATATCATCACTTGTTATATTAATTAGAATAAAATCATTAAACCTTATATAAAACCAAAAAATTGAGGAGATATTATTTACTTTTTCGATTTTATACTAATTTTTAATGATATAGTTAAATGTAACAAAATATAACATTACTCATTACTACATATGAATGTGTTTTAATTAAGCAATTTAAATACTAAAATTTAATATTTACTCATGCATACTTTAAAATTTTATTACATTTGATTCATTTAAAAACATAATATCCCTTTGCTATTAGATATTTATTATATGAAGTTATATAATTTTATGTTATGCATCATTAAAATTATTCACATTATAATTAAAATAATTTCGTATACTGGTATTGAAAAAGTCATGAATACTGGTATTGAAAAAGTCATGTATACTGGTATTGAAATTTATAGTGTAACTAAGATATACTTAAGAATGTGTTTTAATTAAGAGATTTAAATTCTAAAATTTAATATTTATTCATGTATACTTAAAATTTGTTTATATTTGATTCGTTCGCTTAAATTCTATTTATTATATTTAAATTTCCAATAAATTTTTGCAATAAAATAATATCTAATATTTAATTATACATATCTAATATCTAACATAATACATACTAATATCTAATTTTTAATTATACATACTATGTATGATAATTGCATACAATAGAACAGAATAGAATTGATTAGAATATATATTATGTATGATAATTTTACTTATTAGTATTGCATGTACAATAATAATTAATTAGTTTCACTCATTAATTACTGTACAATACTAGTATTGGTACTGGTATTTCGTTTACTGGTATAGGATTTTATAATGCATAGTATATTAAGCGATTTAAACACTAAAATTTAATATTTATTAACGCATACTTAAAATTTCATTACATTTGATTCATTTAAAAATGCAATATTTATTTTCTGGGATCTAAACAGCAACAATTTATGCCATATTTATTTTATTTTAAGATCATTATCTCTATTTAGCTTAATTAACATTTAGTTCTTTAAAAAACTATTCTACACTACTATAAAAAAATTCTACTGTAGTTCTACTATACTAACTATTAAAAAAAAAAAAAAATCAATCATTGTATATACTTTATTACCTGAATTGCTACAATGTATGTGCATATTTTAATCAGCATATATAAAACGTATCACACTCTTAAGAAAACTCTTAAATAACAGCGACTTCTTATTTGTCCGGTTTTTATTCCCTTAGAGGATTAAGGAATCGTATCCCTGGATACAAGGTATCCGAAACAACCGGTTGCAAATGTTTTTCTTCTTCTGCAAGTGCTGAGATTTTGTTGTCTTTTTTTCGTAGTGTTTAGATTTACTCCGTGTTCTTAAGTCGTATAGAGCACTGGGATAATCCTTTGGTTTGAACTGGAGAAATTTAATCCGACGCTTGATTTTGTTATTGTTTTTAAGTGCTTTTTTTGTCGCAAATAAAATGAAATCAGTTAGTTTTCGAATCTAATTCTAGATTTCTTCGTACATTTGTGTTGGGGATGTATTAGCTTAAATACCTGTGGATTATTATAGGATTATTTTGCGTGTTTGTGATTTTAAGGAAATAAAGTTTATATTTTTTTGGAAGATGCGTTTGCATTTAAAAGTTTGTTGTTGTTTATTAATCGTTTGGTTAATAAAATTTTAAAACTAAAATAATATAATTATTTAAAGATTAATTGATTGATTGAATTAATAAATTAGATTGATTAAATAAATTTATTAAACATTATTACTTTCTTAACTAGGAATTCGTGTATTCGTAATTATATTTATTGATATGTAATATATTATTGATATGTAATATATTATTGATATGTAATATATTATTAATATGTAATATACTGTAACTTTATCTATTTTTTTTTTTTTTTAGATAAAACAAAAATTTTTTGGTGCTAGTTTTTTTTTTTAGTCACTTCTTATTTTGTATATATTTAAAAATTCTTTTTCTAAAAACAAAATTCCTCTATTCGTTTTTGATAGTCGCAGTTAAGAATATGAGTTAAATGTTGAATTGGGAAGATTATTTTATCTAAAGTATGTAGTTAAGTAAAGATAAGATATTGTTTTTTAAAAGTTTATTGGAATACACACACACACACATATGCATAACAAAAATGCATTTCTTATAATAATTTGCTATCTCCAAATTGTCACTTTGAAAAATGTATAAGAATATTTAATAAATATTTTAAATGTCTTTTTTAATAATAACAGAAATGTCGTTCTTGTGATATTCAAATAAAACATCTGTAAGTTCATTTACTTAATACGCTTTCTCACATGTTAATTATTCCATAACATAATTCATGTTTCGTCACTTTAAAAAATGTATTAATGGATATTTTTAATAAATTTTTTATAACAACAAAAAATGTCGTCCTTAGAATAATTTGTTATCTACAGATCAAATATTTGTAAGTTCGTTTACTTAGTACGAAAAACCTTACTTAGTAAGTTCATTTACTTACTACGCTTTCTCACATTTATAATAACAAAAATGTCGTTCTCAGAATAATTTGTTATCTCCTAATCAAATATCTGTAAGTTCATTTACTTAATACGCTTTCTCACATGCTAATTATTCCATAACATAATTCATGTTTCGTCACTTTGAAAATGTATTAATGGATATTTTTAATAAATTTTTATAACAACAAAAAATGTCGTCCTTAGAATAATTTGTTATCTACAGATCAAATATTTGTAAGTTCGTTTACTTAGTACGAAAAACCTTACTTAGTAAGTTCATTTACTTAGTACGCTTTCTCACATTTATAATAACAAAAATGTCGTTCTCAGAATAATTTGTTATCTCCAAATCAAATATCTGTAAGTTCATTTACTTAATACGCTTTCTCACATGCTAATTATTCCATAACATAATTCATGTTTCGTCACTTTGAAAAATGTATTAATGGATATTTTTAATAAATTTTTTATAACAACAAAAAATGTCGTTCTTAGAATAATTTGTTATCTACAGATCAAATATTTGTAAGTTCGTTTACTTAGTACGAAAAACCTTACTTAGTAAGTTCATTTACTTAGTACGCTTTCTCACATTTATAATAACAAAAATGTCGTTCTCAGAATAATTTGTTATCTCCAAATCAAATATCTGTAAGTTCATTTACTTAATACGCTTTCTCACATGCTAATTATTCCATAACATAATTCATGTTTCGTCACTTTGAAAAATGTATTAATGGATATTTTTAATAAATTTTTATAACAACAAAAAATGTCGTTCTTAGAATAATTTGTTATCTACAGATCAAATATTTGTAAGTTCGTTTACTTAGTACGAAAAACCTTACTTAGTAAGTTCATTTACTTAGTACGCTTTCTCACATTTATAATAACAAAAATGTCGTTCTCAGAATAATTTGTTATCTCCAAATCAAATATCTGTAAGTTCATTTACTTAATACGCTTTCTCACATGCTAATTATTCCATAACATAATTCATGTTTCGTCACTTTGAAAAATGTATTAATGGATATTTTTAATAAATTTTTTATAACAACAAAAAATGTCGTTCTTAGAATAATTTGTTATCTACAGATCAAATATTTGTAAGTTCGTTTACTTAGTACGAAAAACCTTACTTAGTAAGTTCATTTACTTAGTACGCTTTCTCACATTTATAATAACAAAAATGTCGTTCTCAGAATAATTTGTTATCTCCAAATCAAATATCTGTAAGTTCATTTACTTAATACGCTTTCTCACATGCTAATTATTCCATAACATAATTCATATTTCGTCACTTTGAAAAATGTATTAATGGATATTTTTAATAAATTTTTTATAACAACAAAAAATGTCGTTCTTAGAATAATTTGTTATCTACAGATCAAATATTTGTAAGTTCGTTTACTTAGTACGAAAAAACCTTACTTAGTAAGTTCATTTACTTAGTACGCTTTCTCACATTTATAATAACAAAAATGTCGTTCTCAGAATAATTTGTTATCTCCAAATCAAATATCTGTAAGTTCATTTACTTAGTACGAAAAATGTCCGCTTTCTCACATGCTAACTACTTCTGCCTGACTAGAATATTTGATATAATGGGACAGCAGCTGGTCAAAGCCCACATATAAGTAAACAGATTTAACTATCCCATAAATTTTATGTTTAGTTACAAATTACTCTCAACGTCTTCATGGTTCCCACTGGCTGCTTTATGAAGTTAATGAAATTTTATTTTACTTATTGGCATGCCGAGGAAGTGTGTATTTTATTCGACATTGTGCCTTTATACATTTTGTATAAAAAAATTACAACAGAACTTTCGAAATTTCATTACTGAGTATAATTTTTATTTATTTTATTTTTTTATAGGGTATATAATTTTTTTATTGATATTTAATGTTACTTTGAAGTTATTTGTCTTTTATATGATTTTAAGAAAAAAAAAGAAAATTTCGTATTTTTAATAGTTTAAAAATAATTACTGTCAATTTACATCACTAAGAAATTAATTATTCCCATTTGAGATATTAGAATTAAAAAAAAAAATAATATTATTATTTATCAAGTAATGTCAATGTTACTTTGAAGTGGTTTGACTTCTATGTGATTAAAAAAAAAAAAAAAAAAAAGGAAATTTCGTATTTTTAATATTTTAGAAATTACGACAGTAAATTAGCATTAGCATCACTAAGAAATTAATTACTTCACAATAAGTATCTATATCTCTCAAATTTAATTACTTCCATTACATATATTGAAAGAATTAGAATTAAAAAATTTAGAATAAATAATATTATTTTTCAAGTATGCATATAAATAATACATAAAGGAAATGTAATGTAATAAAAACACATTGCTGAGTTATGATACATTTAAGATTGATTAAAATAGCAGTTAATTTCAGTTTCATTAAAATATCTATTAATTTCAATTTCATTGAAATATCCATTAATTTCAGTTTCATTAAAATATTATTTAATTTCTTCATTAAAATTATTAATTTCAGTTTCATTAAAATGTCTATTAATATCAGTTTCGTTAAAATATCAATTAATGGCGTTGGAAATATGTTAGTACAAAAATGTGAAAAATTTGTAGACTTTTTCAATACAATTTTATTGTTGAATTATATTAATAAAAAAATAATAATTTTAATCAATGTCTAATTAAGATGCAATAATTACATGGATAGTTTAATTTCAGTATTAATATTAGAAAACTGTAAAAATAACTGTTTTTTTTTTATTTGTTTTTATTTTATTCACTTTTATTAATTAATGCATGTTACAACAATATCATTACATTTCTAAATATCTCTATATCTCTTAAATTTAATTACTTTCATTTGAGATATTAAAAGAATTAGAATTAAAAACTAATATTATTTATCAAATAATATGTATACATATAAATAATTCAAATACAAATGTAAAATGTATTAACACACATTGTTGAATTCTGATATATTTAAGATTGGTTCAGTTTCATTAAAATATCAATTAATTGCTTTGGAAATATTAGCACAAAAATGTGAAAAAATTTGTAGAATTTTTTTATTATAATTTTTATTGTTGAATAATATTAAATAAAAAATAATAAAAGTTGATAGCATGTAATGTGATGCACACATTTGTGCTAATTTTAAATGTTATTTCTTTTGCTGTTTTTTTTAAAGCAAAAAATGCCATTATTGCTTATTTTTACAATATATACAAATCGTTTTTCAACTTGCAAGCTCAGTTCGAAATATTTATTTTATTCGTAAAATGTAATTGCCTTTTTTTGTGAAATGGATTTTATTTTCAGCAAGCAATATTGTTTAAAAAATTCTCATTACTTTATTTTGTTATGATTATTTGTTCTTATTGTATCATAACAATAACATGAAACGAAATATTTGGTTGTAATGATGTTTAAACTAAAGAAATAATGTGTTTTTTCCCCCTAAAATAGAAATGCCGTTATAAATATAAAAAAAAAAAAAATTATATAAACACTTTCCCCATAGCTTTAATATATACAAATTTTCTATGTGTATTATTTTAAGAAATACGTTAACCACTTGTTATATCGTGCTCTCTGATATTTCGCTTGATTTTTTTAAAGAAAAAAACACAACCTAAATAAAATCTGTTGAATTGTGTTTTTTTTTTCCTGTTTTTTGGCAGACACAATAGAATGAGAATCTACTGTGTTATGTAATTTAAAGAAAGACAAGAAAATGATCGAGAATATATACTTAAAACTTTTAAAGTATATATACTCTGTCCTTTTATTAATCTTAAAAAAAATCTCGAGAATAAAATTTTTTTATAGATGTTTAAATGTTTTATTCTATTTTTCTATCAAAACTAAATTTAAAAAAATTTTCAAAATGTAAATAATAATTAATTTTGAAATAATAATTTATGCACTATATTTGGAGAAAATACTCGTTGAAAATCTTTACACAAATAAATAGAATTTGTATAGCATTTACAAATAAACCTTACTCTGTATTTTTTTTTTTTTTATTTCTATTAATCTTTTATTTTGCAAACTTATTTATGATAACGCAAAATTTTACTTTTAATTTTGCATAGCATAGTATGAGTCATTAATAAATAAAATTTTTTGTTATTTTCTTTGATGCTGCATTCAAATGTTTATTTTAATGTATATTTTCGAATATAAGCCGATAGTGCGTTTATTCTTCAAAAAAATTTACCAAATATTTAAAACATGTAAATAACAGAAATAGGGGAACAAAACTCCTCTAACGCCATGCGGGCGAAAATGTTGCCAATCAGATAAATGAAAATGTCAGACGCCAACGACGATAGTTATCACTCTGGTAACCCTATCTGACAAAACTATTCCGAAATTCGGATTTTGACACGGACTGTGAAGGATTTATATGATTTTTTTTTTTTTTTACATAAATATTGCATTCAAAACACACAAAGAAACAACATAAAAGATTAAAGTATTTTTCTTTCCCATTGTTATTTTCATGTGCTAATTATTTACGGTATTCTATTCTATTATTTCTGATGTACGTTTTGATATTTTTGCCAATATAAAATTTTTCGTTTTGATGACGATGACGTTTGAATGACGTTTTGATGACGCAACAAACCAGCAAGAATTCGTGTTCATAAAACTCATTTCTTTTAAAATTATTATTATTTATTTATTTTTATGAAGTTAAGAAATATAAACTAAAGAAATAAAAAAGTTCTGTTTGGCGATTTATCCCTGGCGCCTGGCGAACTTTCGTTTACTAGAGTACTACCTTTTTTGCAAGATTAGCAATCCTATAAGTCAACCTTGCAATTTAACCTGAAAAAGTTCTAAAAAATATCGGCTTAAATACGAAAAAGTAACGCATTTAGCAAATAATTCAGCAATTGTTATATCTCTATTTGTTCTTTTTGAGATTTGTAATATTTGAAATAATATTTTTTTAGAGATGTGCTTTGTGTCATTTGAATAAACAGATAATACAAAACAGGTAACAAAAATAAAAATAATAAAAGAGAGAAAATGATGTTGGAACATTCCGCTTCGTTTTTTGCTGTTTATTAAAGATATAAAAATGATAGGATTAATTCTGCATAGAATTTTTTTTATGTTAAATATTACATGTTTTAAATGCATATGAAGAAAGACATATTTTTATTAAACGTGATTAATTTTAAAGAAATTATCTAACATTTTCCCCTACAAAAGTTTTTATGTAAAAAACAAAATTTTCGGAGTATAATATTATATTGTTTTTCAGTTACTCTTCGGAATTTTATTTATTCCCCGTTTGCTAAAAATTTTTGTAGGCTATTTAAATATTTAAAAAAGTTAAAATTCTTCTCCAAGTAATAATAAAAAAAATAGATTAAAAGTAAATAAAATTTTGGGACAAAAAATTGGTTGCTTATTTTAGCAAAAAGTTCCTAATTATGAAGAAAAATTTGCAATTTTCTTTTCATTTTTAAAAAATGAATATATTTTTGTTTATGATTTTAAAACAAATTTATAATTTATTATAAAAAATATCCTAATTGATAATTCTATTGATATAAAACTATCCTGCCATCTAAAATTATTTATTAAGATAAACATTGATTTATGTTGTGAATTATATACAATAGTTTATTCTTTTCTAAAATAAGTATAACTTTCAAAACCAATTTCATTAAAAACACGAAAAGGAAAAATCTTTTGAGGATAAACTAAATTAATTCTCATGATATTTTTTAATACAATAAGAAACAATAAACTTAATACATTTTTAATAGGACCGAATTCAAAACTAACGAGGCATACTTGTAAATTAAAATACTAAATCATTTGTTGTAAATAACCAACTTAAAAATTTTTAGCTAACTCTATTTCACAAAATAATTATAATAATTACTAAAAAAAAATTACTCTATTTTTTTCAAAATGTGCATTAATTTTAGCGGATTTTACTATATTTTGAAATATTATATTTGTTATTGAAACAGAGTCATTAACATATACATCGTTCGCTTATAATGATCTTAAAAATACATATAATAAATTTGAATTCTAAACTTGCTTTGAGTTATTGTTTTGTTAAGTGTGTAAAATTGATAATTTGGTAAGCAAATCCCCAAAATAGTACTAAAATAATAGGCTTATAAACACTTCATTTTTAAGTATTATTCAATAAAGATATTATTGAAAGTATTTGGTTGGTAAGAAAGTTATGTTGCTTTTGAAGAAATTTCAAATTCTTATATTTAACTCATAAGTGAATGAAATATTAACCACTTATTAAATTATTAATAATAATTAATACTCATTAATTAATTGATTAATAATTCATTCATTAATTAATTGATTAATATTTATTAATTAATAACTCATTAATGAAATATTGACCACTGTTTTCTTCCTACATAAGCATACAAGACCATGTTGACAGATAGAGGAAGAAAACAGTGGTCAATATTTCATTAATGAGTTATTATCTGTCAACATGGTCTTGTATGCCAGATGTATAGTATAAAAGATTTTATCCTTTGAAGTCAAGAAATCTACCACTGTCCTGTTTTCCACCTTTAAGAAATTTTTGCATCTAGAAGATCAAGTGGTAATCAGATGGTGCCAGGTTAAGTGAGTATGGTGTATGTGATAAAACTTCATTACCAAGAACCTGGAGCTTTTTCGTCATCCTTATATCCACATGAGGCAAGACATTGTCATGTTGGAAGATGACACCTTTTTGGTTATACAATGAGGAAATTTCAATTTCTTATATTTAAACTCATAAGTGAGATTATTTAATGAAATATTGACCACTGTTTTCTCCCAAATCTGTCAACATGGCCATTTATGCCAGATATATAAAAGATCCTATCTTTTGAAGTCAGTAAATCTACCATGGCTCTCTGGACACCTGAAAATTGTGAAGTTTTTATCCTTTAAGAAAATTTTACATTTAGAAGAACAAGTGGTAGTCAGATAGTGCCAGGTTAAGTAAGTATGGTGGATGGATAAAAATTTATAACCAAGAGACTGGAGCTTTTCCTTCGTCCTTAAAGCCAGGTGAGGCATGGCGTCATGTTGGTAGATAACACCTTTTGGTTATAAAGTTCTGGACGAAGTTCACGTATTTTTGTATCCAGTAGGATTAACTGATCTCCTTATAGGTCTGCTGTGACATTTTGATCTGGCTGCAATAGTTTCCAATGGATAGGAATTCGGCAATCTCACAAATACAAAGCATTAACTTTTTCTGGTGTAAATTGGACTTTGCAAGGATAGGATAGACTCATATTGTTGTCGAGCAAGTAACGAAAAGCAATAGAAATTCGATTTGTCACATTTGTTTCGTTTAATTCACGGAAAATCCAACGACACGATTTTTAGACAAAGTTAAGCTTGTTCATGTTGTTCCAATTATTACATAGCTGACGCTTAACTTGTCGCCTGTCACCCTCATAGTCAATAGTTGTCCATTGCCCACCAAAGCGTCTTCAAGCTCCTTTGGTCTTTCTGTGCTAGATTCACCTTGAAGCTTCATATCACATGATCTTAATCTTTCAAACCATCTTTGGATAGTAAGTTTGAACTTTAATTTTAGATAATCCAAAGGCGAAACACAAACTCTAGGAGCTTCCATCGCATTATGACAAAGATGGAACTCAAAAAGCATAGAGAGCCTAAAATGCCTAAAATGAAGTTTTTCTTGATCCATCATATACCTCTATTACTCAAAGTTCAATTATTAAAAACCCTCTGTAATATCAAAAATTGAAATTTGAAAAGACTATATTTCAATTAATACCAAAATTATCTTAATCGCACTAAGGACAACGAAATAATGAACATTTCAATTGGAACAACAGAAAAACGCCAAAACTTTCTTACCACCCTTGTAATATTTCAGGGAGTATATCTGATTTTTAACTTTTATCTCTACTTTGTCAGTGTTATTCATTAGAAATATTCATATCATTCGAAAGTAATGTAAAACTTATAGCGGAATAATTTATTTTAACCGTTTAGATCTACTTTGCTAATGTTATTCACTGAAAATATTATCTGCATTATTCAAAATATTATTTATGTACATACTTCAATATTTACTAAATTTTACCTCTGATTAAAAAAAGCAAACATTCATTTTATTCAAAATATTGTATTACTTGCAATTAATATATCACTTAACCTTTTTCACTTTTAAGTTGTTTGTGTTACTTATGAAAAATATTATTTGTATTATTGAAAGCAATATTTATTTGAAGCTAAGTTTTACCTCTGATTCGTTAGTATTATTCATAAAAAAACATTCATTTTAATAAAAGTATCATATTATTTATATCTGATATATTACTGATCTTTTTGCTTTCAATTTGTTAGAATTACTTAAGAAAAATATTATTTATATTATTGGAAATAATATTTATTTGAAGTTAAAATATTTCCTAAATTTTTGTCACAAATTCTGTATTGTAAAATATATGTATATATATATATTCATATTAATGAAAATGAAAATGAAAATATAAAATTTATTCATATTAGTGAAAGTAATGCAAAACTAGCAGCTGAAACGTCATTGAAGCCTTGATTCGTTAGCGTTATTTAATATAGATATTATTCATATCATTAGACGCAATATTCAACCAGAAGCTGAAACATTAGCCAAATCATCTATTATTATCCACTCTCTATTATTAGTGGACATAATACATTTCCTTCCTGAGACGAGTGTTTTAATTAGTGAGAGCTCTGATTTTTCCAAATGTGTCGGTCCATTGTTTAAATGCAGTGAATCGTTCGAGGTGTTTTTTACAAATGCACGGAAGAGAGGGACGTTTTGGACACAATTACACCTCCCATCACAATGATAATCATTATGGCTACTGTTCAGAATTCCATTTCCCATGACTCATATTACCTGAGATGACCTCTCGGCGAATGCGTTTTGAAAGCGAGAGTTGTAGTTTTTGTTTTTCTTGGCCTGCTTTATTAAATAATAAATGGGTTTGTGACAATAAGGTGTCTATAAAAAGAATATTTCTCAAATAATTGAAGGATTTATTAAACAAAATATCTAATGATAGAAGTCTGTGATTTTTTAATCTGTTCTTTATCACCCTTTTCTAAGTATGAGATGACTTCTTTATCAATACTTTTGAAAACAAGAGTTGTATTTTTGATGACCGGTCTGCCTTATTAAACATAAGTTTTCTAATAATAAATAGGTTTGTGCCAATAAGATGTCGATAAAAAGAAGATTTTTCCTATAATTGAAGGATTTATTAAACAAAATATCTAATGATAGAAGTCTCTGATCTTTTAATATGTTATTTATCATCCTATTCTAAGCATGAGATGATTTCTCATCAACACTTTTAAAAACAAGAGTAGTATTTTTGTTGGCTAGCCTGCCTTATTAAACATAATTTTTCTAATAATAAATAGGTTTGTGCCAATAAGCTGTCTATAAAAAGAAGATTTTTCATATAATTCAGAGATTTGTTAAACAAAATATTTAAAGAAAGAAGTCTATGACCTTTTAATCTCTTCTTTATCACCCTATTCTAAGTAAGATGACTTTACTATAAACACTTTTGCAAACAAGAGTTATATTTTTGTTAGATGGTCTGCCTTATTAAAAATAATTCTTCTAATAATAAATAGGTTTGTGCTAATAAGCTGTCTATAAAAAGAAGATTTTTCGTATAACTGAAAGATTTATTAAACAAAATAGCTAATGATCGAAGTCTGTGATTTTTTAATTTGTTCTTTATCGCCCTATTCTAAGTATGAGATGACTTGCCATCAACACTTTTGAAAACAAGAATCGTATTTTTGTTAGATGGTCTGCCTTATTAAACATAATTTTTTAAATAATAAATTGTTTTTGCAAGATATCTATTAGAAGATATCTTGTTATATATATATAACGATTTATTTCACAAAATATCTAAGAGAAGAAATAGTGACCATATATGAAAAATATAGTGGATCATTTATGGTATGACTACTTTGTGAGAGATTATTCTATTTATGGTCACTTTTGTGTACATTTTCTTCTATATTTTGTTTCCTTCCTATTTTTATATTGCCTTGCTATTGGAAATATAAAAAAAAATGGTCACTATTATATATAAATGTATGACTATTTTGACTACTACTTCTACTAATACTACTACTACAGCCATATTTTTGTTGGCTGGCCTGCTTCATTAAAAATAATTTTTCTAATAATAAATAGACTTTTGCAAGATATCTATTAGAAGATATCTTGTTGGATATATATAACGATTTATATCACAAAATATCTACGGGGAAAAAAATCAATGATTTATGGCCACTGTTTTTTTATAAATATATGACTACTTTGTGTGAGATTATTTTATGAGAAGGACTTTTCTATCAATGCGTTTGAAAGTGAAAGCTGTGTGTTTGTTGCCGTAGCCTTGAAAGAAGAAGTTATCAAGCCTTTCTATTAGGATATATCTTGTTTTATATATATATGTATATAACGTTTTATATAACAAAATATCTAAGGGGAAAAATCAATGATTTATGGTTACTATTTTATATAAATGCATGACTGTTTTATGTGAGATTATTTTGTGCGATGACTTTTCTATCAATGTGTTTGAAAGTGAAAGCTATATTTTTGCTACCCTAGCCTTATATATAAGTTTATATACAAGGTTATAAGTTCATATGTATTTATAACTTTAAATGAATACATAAAATAAGTTATTTATATTTTTCCTATAATGTTTCACTATATAATATATTTTAATAAGATTACAGATTTGTAATATTATGATTTCCTTATATTGAAGAAGGAGGTGGAAATATAAAATTATTATTATTCTTATTATATTATTTGAGACTCATCTATTTATGCACGATTTGCATACTAATTATTAATCCTCTATACGAATTATCACACTTTTATGCAACGCATAATGTAATAATAATATTATGTTCGTATTGATTTAAGCAATTTTTGCTTAAAATTCTTCTAAACCTATTCAAAGCACTGATAAAAAAATGCACCTTCTTACTGAAAACATACTCAGAAAATATTAGTAAAAGGATAATAATAATAATAATAATGATAAATATCGTGCAGTTAAATAAGTATATATATTATTTCATTAAACTTTAAAAAACTTACTGAAAACATTTAAATTATCAGGTTGATTCTCATCACATGTAAATATGGAATTCCAGTTTTCTGACTAACAACTAAAGCTCCTAAAATGTATACTTAATAATAACAATACTTTAATAATCATAATAAATAAATGAATAAATAAATAAATAAAAATCGTGCAATTGAATATGTATATATATTATTTCATAAAACATTAAAAAGACTTACTGAAAACATTTATATTATCTGGTTGATACTCATCACATGTAAAAATTGAATTCCAGTTTTCTGACTAACAACTAAAACTCTTAAAATATATATTTAATAACAATAATATTTTAATAGCAATAATAAATAAATAGAAAGCAAATAAATAAATAGAAAGCAAATAAATAAATAGAAAGCAAGTAAATAAAAATCGTGCAGTTGAATATGTATATATATATTATTTCATAAAATATTAAAACACTTACTGAAAACATTTAAGTTTCAGGTTGATACTCATCACATGTGAATATGGAATTCCAGTTTTCTGACTAAAAACTAAAACTCTTAAAATATATACATAATAATAATGATATTTTAATAGTAATAATATTAAAAAATAAATAAGTAAATAAAATGCAAATAAATAAAAATTATGCAGTTGAATACGTATATATATTATTTCATAAAACATTAAAGAACTTACTGAAAACATGTAAGTTATCAAGTTGATACTTATCACATGTTCATCACATGTAAATATGGAATTCCAGTGACTAATAACAAAAACTCTTAAAATACATACTTAATTTTTTTTTCACTTGATTAAGTGACTAATACTTTTATATGGAGCATATAACTATTTTTATCGATATTTATGACTGACATAAAACGATTTAATGTAATAATAAGAATTTTTTATGTTTCTATTTTTATATGATTTTTAATATAAAAAAAATAATTCTAAAGTGAGAAACCAAATTGTTATTTAGGTTATAAAGAATAACTATTACTTTTATGAGAAGAAATTTGTTGAAGAACTGTGTTGCTTAAACATGATTAAAATTGTTGAAAGGAAGTTTTATTAAATCTTATTCCCCCTTGCCCTTTTTTGCCGTTATCTTTTTGTTTTAAAATAATAAAGTATATATACATTAAAGATAAGATATTTTATTTGTACTTTTTTTAAAGATAAAAACACAAGAAGATTATGATTAATAGTAATTTTTATTTCTTTCCTATAAAAATTTATCAAACGTTTTGAAGACTTTGCTTAAATTATTTCTTAATTTAAATGGAAAAATTTGTTTAACAATGTTTTTTGCGATTATTTTTATTCTTGTGTTAATTTGTATAGTCATTTGTATAGTTATTTGTTACATATCATTACTTTCTAATAGTAAATTTTAATCAAACATTGTTTCTGACTTAAATTTCTAATAAATATTTTAAAAAAAATTTAAATTGTTAATAATTGTTTGTAGAATAAAACATTGCGATTACTTTCAACTATTTAATAACCAAATAAAATTTTATAAATAATAATAATTAAAAATTAATATTATTATAAAATCTTCTGTAAATTAGTATTAGTATTGTAATTACCATCATCATTGATGCAACAGCCCTATGGTGGTCCAAGGCCGTCTGCCTATTGGTAAATTTCGAGACAGGTGACTTTTTCTTCTTACGGGTTAGGGTTGTCAGCCCTACACGCTACAATCATATTAGACCGGACCTATTGTTTAAAGTCTATTCCTAACCACTATAAACAACCATGGCACCCCCGGGACATGAACCCGAAACCGGTAGCACCAAGCGCCAGAGCGCTAGTCATTCGGCCATAAGGTTCAATATTGTAATTATAAAATATATAATTATAATGTTATAAAATATACATATTAATTACTTACATTATTATTATAATATATTATAATTAATTAAATAAGATTATGTTATTATAAAATAATTATTATTATATTATTATAAATATAATATTATAATTCATTAAAAAGATTTTATTAATAATGCCTATTTAACATTTGTTTTGTAAAAATAATTGTTTTCACTTATTTTAGTACTATTTAAGTTACAAAAAAAAAAAAAAAAAAAAAAAAAAAAAAAAAAAAAAATATATATATATATATTATTAAAATTTACATTTTTTTTCGTTAAAATATAATAAATGCGTTTAAGACGAAAATGTATTGATATAGAGCAAATTATTTTCCCTATTTCTATGGTGTCCATGATTTTCCCCATTTTTTTTCCCTTAATCATTTCAGTTTTACTTGGAAACCGATGATAAATTCCTCTGAAATTTCCCCGAATTTTTTTTTAAAAACACAGAATAACATATTGGCTTCATATTTTAACATAAATATAGAGTATAATTAACAAGTGAATTAAATAAAAATAATTTATGTAAAAATATTGAATTATTTAATTATATATTTTTTATTTTATTTTATATATAAGATTTATAACTTTAAAAACAGACCCGGGAAATCCGTTTCAATTTATTATTTAAAAAATATAATTGATAATAAAACATGACTCATCAATTTTATTACATAATTAGAAATTCTTATTTATTGTTTCAGTATTTTATTCGTCGATAAAACTGAAAACATATAAATGTCTTTAAAAATGAAAAGGTTTTATTTACCTTAATTATATCAATTCTATGTGAGCACCTTTTCATAGCAAGTTAATAGGGAGTTTTTGCATACCGTAAGTTAGTTACCGTAGGACGTCCGTTAGCATTTTTCTCCCTAGCACGCATGCTCACTTTCCTATGAGCATGAGCGCTAGGGAGAAAAATGCTAACGGACGTCCTACGGTAACTAACTTACGGTATGCAAAAACTCCCTATTGTCAAATCATTATTTTACTTCTAATCGTGTTCTTTGTAACGTACTGTATAAACAAAAATAAAAGTATACTTTTAGACTGTCTACTTTTTTTTTTCTGTGTGAATAGCTGTATTTGAACTACATTTTTACTGTTACATATGACGAAGTTGTATAAACATAATATAAATCAGGAAATAAACCCCTTTGACCAATGCAATGATGAGTTAATAATTTAATAACTATTAACCATTTTTTAACTCTGTAGCTTACAAGTATTTTTATAATAATGAAAAATTATTTTATAAATGAAATAAATAAATAAATTACAATTATTTTGAATAAGGAAAATAACGAAAAATTATTTTGAATAATGAAAGTAATGAAAAATTATTGGAAAATCCTTACTTTTTGAAATTCGTCTTTCAAATAGAACCTGATAAGTCTCCATTCATTATTAAAAAAAAATTATCTTTTCAAAAGCAATTTTTTTTTAAGATTTTTAAATCTCACCTTTCACAAACTTTTGTCATGGCTATTTATGTAAATTTTAATCTTAAAGCAAAATTAATTTCAAATAACTTGATAATATTTTCAGAAAAATATTTGAAATATTTGCAAATAAAATAAAACTACTCGGGAATGGGAATACTATTATTTTCTTCCTCTTTATCTGTTAGTATTCATCTTTTACTGTATACATGTAAAATAAATTTCATATATGTATTTGAAATTTGTTTTACATGTATTTTTGAGCTACAATTTTACTGTTACATATGACGAAGTTGTATAAACATAATATAAATCAGGAAATAAACCCCTTTGACCAATGCAATGATGAGAATATAGAGGAATTTAATAACTATTAACCATTTTTTAACTCTGTAGCTTACAAGTATTTTTATAATAATGAAAAATTATTTTATAAATGAAAAAAAAAATAAATAAATAAATTACAATTATTTTGAATAATGAAAATAACGAAAAATTATTTTGAATAATGAAAGTAATGAAAAATTATTGGAAAATCCTTACTTTTTGAAATTCGTCTTTCAAATAGAACCTGATAAGTCTGCATTCATTATTAAAAAAAAATTATCTTTTCAAAAGCAATTTTTTTTTAAGATTTTTAAATCTCACCTTTCACAAACTTTTGTCATGGCTATTTATGTAAATTTTAATCTTAAAGCAAAATTAATTTCAAATAACTTGATAATATTTTCAGAAAAATATTTGAAATATTTGCAAATAAAATAAAACTATTCGGGAATGGGAATACTATTATTTTCTTCCTCTTTATCTGTTAGTATTCATCTTTTACTGTATACATGTAAAATAAATTTCATATATGTATTTGAAATTTGTTTTACATGTATTTTTGAGCTACAATTTTACTGTTACATATGACGAAGTTGTATAAACATAATATAAATCAGGAAATAAACCCCTTTGACCAATGCAATGATGAGAATATAGAGGAATTTAATAACTATTAACCATTTTTTAACTCTGTAGCTTACAAGTATTTTTATAATAATGAAAAATTATTTTATAAATGAAAAAAATAAATAAATAAATAAATTACAATTATTTTGAATAATGAAAATAACGAAAAATTATTTTGAATAATGAAAGTAATGAAAAATTATTGGAAAATCCTTACTTTTTGAAATTCGTCTTTCAAATAGAACCTGATAAGTCTGCATTCATTATTAAAAAAATTATCTTTTCAAAAGCAATTTTTTTTTAAATTTTTTTTTCTTCATCTTTATCTGTTAGTATTCATCTTTTACTGTATACATGTGAAATAAATTTCATATATGTATTTGAAATTTGTTTTACATGTATTTTTGAGCTACATTTTTACTGTTACATATGACGAAGTTGTATAAACATAATATAAATCAGGAAATAAACCCCTTTGACCAATGCAATGATGAGAATATAGAGGAATTTAATAACTATTAACCATTTTTTAACTCTGTAGCTTACAAGTATTTTTATAATAATGAAAAATTATTTTATAAATGAAAAAAAAAAAAAATAAATAAATAAATTACAATTATTTTGAATAATGAAAATAACGAAAAATTATTTTGAATAATGAAAGTAATGAAAAATTATTGGAAAATCCTTACTTTTGAAATTCGTCTTTCAAATAGAACCTGATAAGTCTGCATTCATTATTAAAAAAAATTATCTTTTCAAAAGCAATTTTTTTTAAATTTTTTTTCTTCATCTTTATCTGTTAGTATTCATCTTTTACTGTATACATGTAAAATAAATTTCATATATGTATTTGAAATTTGTTTTACATGTATTTTTGAGCTACATTTTTACTGTTACATATGACGAAGTTGTATAAACATAATATAAATCAGGAAATAAACCCCTTTGACCAATGCAATGATGAGAATATAGAGGAATTTAATAACTATTAACCATTTTTTAACTCTGTAGCTTACAAGTATTTTTATAATAATGAAAAATTATTTTATAAATGAAAAAAAAAAATAAATAAATAAATTACAATTATTTTGAATAATGAAAATAACGAAAAATTATTTTGAATAATGAAAGTAATGAAAAATTATTGGAAAATCCTTACTTTTTGAAATTCGTCTTTCAAATAGAACCTGATAAGTCTGCATTCATTATTAAAAAAAATTATCTTTTCAAAAGCAATTTTTTTTAAATTTTTTTTTCTTCATCTTTATCTGTTAGTATTCATCTTTTACTGTATACATGTAAAATAAATTTCATATATGTATTTGAAATTTGTTTTACATGTATTTTTGAGCTACATTTTTACTGTTACATATGACGAAGTTGTATAAACATAATATAAATCAGGAAATAAACCCCTTTGACCAATGCAATGATGAGAATATAGAGGAATTTAATAACTATTAACCATTTTTTAACTCTGTAGCTTACAAGTATTTTTATAATAATGAAAAATTATTTTATAAATGAAAAAAATAAATAAATAAATAAATTACAATTATTTTGAATAAGGAAAATAACGAAAAATTATTTTGAATAATGAAAGTAATGAAAAATTATTGGAAAATCCTTACTTTTTGAAATTCGTCTTTCAAATAGAACCTGATAAGTCTGCATTCATTATTAAAAAAAATTATCTTTTCAAAAGCAATTTTTTTTTAAGATTTTTAAATCTCACCTTTCACAAACTTTTGTCATGGCTATTTATGTAAATTTTAATCTTAAAGCAAAATTAATTTCAAATAACTTGATAATATTTTCAGAAAAATATTTGAAATATTTGCAAATAAAATAAAACTACTCGGGAATGGGAATACTATTATTTTCTTCATCTTTATCTGTTAGTATTCATCTTTTACTGTATACATGTAAAATAAATTTCATATATGTATTTGAAATTTGTTTTACATGTATTTTTGAGCTACAATTTTACTGTTACATATGACGAAGTTGTATAAACATAATATAAACTAGTATAAGCATGAAATAAACCATTTTAACCAATGCGATTTGGAGAATATAGAACATTTTAATAGCTATTAATTATTTTTTAACTCTGCATCTTGAAACTATTTTCATAATATTAAAAAATTATTTTATATAATACAAAATTAATTTGAACAATGAAAAGCTATTTAATTTATTAAAAAAATTATTTCATATAATATTGTAAAATCATTACTTTTTAAAATTTGTCTTTAAATAATACTTTATAAGTCTATATTCATTATTAAAAAAATTACCTTTTCGAAACTAATTTCTTTTTAAGATTTTTAAATCTCACCTTTCACAAACTTATGTTAATATTAAAATAATATTTCTTTAAGTAGCTGTTTATGCAAATTGTAATCTTAAAACAAAACTGATTTCAAATAACTTAATTATATATTTCAGAAAAATATTTACTCAAAAATATTTAAATTATTTACAAATAAAATAAAACTATTCGGGAATAATATTATTTTCTTTATCGTTATAGAAGTCCTCTTTTACTATATACATGTAAAACAAATTTCATATATATATATATATATATATATATAGATGTTTGGCATGTATTTTTTAGATCTGTATGCAGAGCTGTTTACTGTTACATATCACGAAGTTGTATAAACATAATATAAAGTAGTATAAGGAGGAAATAAACCCTTTTGACCAATCCAATGTTGAGATTATACAACATTTTAATAACTATTAATATTATTATTTTTAACTCTGTAACTTAACACTATTGAAATAACTAAACTTGACACTATAATATTGAAAAGTTATTTCATATAATAACAAATTAGTTTATATAACATTGAAAAATCATTAGTTTTTGAAATTTGTCTTTAAAATAATACTTTAAATAAGTCTATGTTCATTATTAAAAAAATTACCTTTTCAAATGCAATGTTTTTGATAATAAAAATAATAATTTTGTTTGCAATAATTTGATAATTCTGCTTTAACAATTTGCAAATATCTCATAAATATAAAAAGATGCAGTTGTTTTTAATCAATTGCGAGATTTTATAAAAAAAAAAATCGTAAGATTATTTTTTAATTATCAAATAAGGATTCTATATTTTTAATTTCCTTTTTAGAGTAAAATTAATTTGTCTTATTTAATAAAATTTATCAATTTATCAAATGCTTTTTTGCGTTTGGCAACGTTTTTTAGTTGCTACTTATTTTACCGAAAAAGATATTTTTAATTATTAAATATTAAGTATAGATAGATATAACCAAATGTAGCTATACTTTATTTTACCATGCTACCATGCTTCTTTTTTTAAAGTTATCTTTACATTTTCATACGTAAAGTATATTTTAATTATATTTTTATAGTTAATTTTTTTTTTTTCCTTTTAGAATTTGTGGGGCGGATATTTACATTGACGAAATAGAAATATATCCTCATTCTACTATGTAAGTACTTTTTTCTTTTTATTACTACTTACCTATTTAAAAAAAAAAATTAAACCATTTCAAATTTGATAGTTAAAAAACATATTTTTTTATAATTTTGAAATTAGTATAAAAAATTGAATTAAAATAAAAAAAAATCTATAAAAACGCACAAATATGCATTTAAAAAAAAATAAATTGCATGATTATTTCTACGGGTGCTCCATCAGAACAGAAGGTGCACCCCTCTTCCCTCCTTCTATGAGGGATACCACAACAACAACATGATTAATTTCTTTCTTTTAAAAACTGTATTAAAATCTCACTCAAATTTAGGTTAATTAAAAAAAATTATTCTTAAAAGTGGTAAATTAATAAAACTTAACTTAATTAACTTTATTTGAAAACTTCATCATATGATATATACATATCATATGAATAACATAATATTTATTGTAATTTATACAAGTATGAAAAATTTATTAACTATGTATACAAGTATGAAAAATTTATTTTATTAATTTTATTTTATAAATTATAAAATATACATTGCACAGTATTTTAAAAATGCATTTAAAAAGTTTATTTATTTTCGTCGTTTTTAAAAATAGCAATAAATTCATACTTAAATTACAATTTTATAATTACAATTCTTAAATTTGAAGAAATAAATTTTATGTCAGAAACTCATATTACTTCAGAAAATTATGTTTTATAAGTGTACATCTTTATTTCAAATCCGTTAGTTTTAATGATTATGTATTAAAATTGAAATAAGTATGAAATATTTATAAACAGTAAAAAAAAAATTTTTTTTAATTAAATTCTAAAATTGCACGAATATGCAACTTAATTAAAAAATATTTTAATATTTTCACATTAAATATAACAATAAAATCTGGCTTAAATTAAAGCAAACTTAAAATAATAATTTTTACAATTCATAAAAAAGTAAAAACAAAGTTTATGAAAGGAAATTCATATTATTTCATAAGATTATGTATTTCACTGTAAATTTGAAAAGCCTATTTTTTTATGTGATCATCTCCTTTAAACCGTTGCTGCGAAATTACTTAACGGATTCGATCCAAACTAAAGACTGGTTGGTTTATAACTTCCGTTGAGCATTCTGCCCTTCGCAGTAAATTTTATCGCAGCTTTGTCCTTCATAATGAAGAACGCCGACAGAAATGAGAAATTTGGGAAATAATGTGGTAGGAATAGCACGGAAATGATTTTTAATGGCATTTACCTTTACTTTAGATCCGCTCATATCAAAATAACTGAGTCTAATAAATTGAAATATCACTTTGACAGTTAAAGTTATTGAAATTTATTCAGTATTGCTGGTTTAGTGAGCATTGCAAAATTTAGTGAGAATTAGTGAAATTTAGTGAGAATTGCGAAATTAATATCTAAATTTCATTAAATATATTAATTTTCACCCTACTTACATACACATATGATTTATAGATATAATTATTAATATTTTTTTTAAATGTTTGAAAAATTTGTGAATTATTTCAGCACATAGTAGCAATGAAATAGCAATCATTTCATATTTATAAATATTTAGTATCAAAATAATTAAGATAGATATAATATTATAGATATAATTATTAATATTTTTTAATGTTTCAAACAGTTCTATATTATATCAGCACATGGCAGCAATGAAATAACAAACAGTTAATATTTATAAATGTTGTCTCAATATAATTAAAACTTGAATTATAGATATAATTATTAATATTTTTAAAAACCCTTGAAGAATTTCTAAATTAGCACATGGTAGCATTGTAGTTACAGTCGTTTAATATTTATAAATATTCAGCATCAAAATAATTAACACATGAATTACAGATATAATTATTAATATTTTTAAAAAAATGTTTCAAAAATTTCTAAATTATTACAGTATATGCTAGTAATAAAACTGCAATCGTTTGATATTGATAAATATTTAGCATCAAAATATTAACACATAGATCAAATAATTAACACATGGATTTTAGATATAATTATTAATGTTTTTAAAAATATTTGAAATTATTTCAGCATATTGGTAGCAATAAATTTTTATCGCGGCTTTGTCCTTCATAATGAAGAACGCCGACAGAAATGAGAAATTTGGGAAATAATGTGGTAGAAATAGCACGGAAATGATTTTTAATGGCATTTACCTTTACTTTAGATCCGCGCATTTCAAAATGACTGCATCTAATATACTGAAATATCACTCTGACAGTTCAAAATACTTAACTTTATTCAGATGTTGTAATATTTTATTAAAGATATTAATTTCTACCATACTAGCATGCACATATGAGTTATAGATATAATTATTAATCTTTTTTGAAATTTTTTGAAATTATTTCAGCACATAGTAGCAATGAAATAGCAATTATTTAATATTTGTAATTATTCAACATGTAAATAATTAGGAAATAAATTATATATATAATTGTTAATATATTTTTTAAGTGTTTGAAACATTTCTAAATTATTTCAGCACATGGTAGCAATGCAATCGTTTAATATTTAAAAATAGTTAGCATAAAATAGTTTACGCGTGAATTATAGATGTAATTATAAATGTTTTTCAAAATGTTTGAAAAATTTCTAAATTATTTCAGCACATGGTAGCAAAGAAATAGCTGTCGTCTAATATTTATAAATATTTATCATTAAAATAATTAACAGAGGAATTATAGATATAACTGTTAATATTTTTTTAATGTTTCAAGCATTTCTATTTTATATCAGCACATGGTAGCAATGAAATTGTAATAATTTAATATTTATAAATATTCAGCATCAAAATAATTAACAGGCGAATTACTAATATTTTTTTTAAATGTTTCAAAAGTTTCTAAATTATTTTAGCACATGGTAGCAATGAAATTGCAGTCGTTTAATATTTATAAATATTCAGCATTAAAATAATTAACAGACATAATTATTAATATTTTTTCAAATGTTTCAAAAATTTCTAAATTATTTCAGCACAGGGTAGCAAAGAAATAGCGATCATTTCATATTTATAAATATTCAGTACGTAAATATTTAAAAGATAATTATAGATATAATTATTAATATTTTTTAAATGTGTAAAAAAATTTTAAATTATTTCAGCACATGGTAGCAATAAAATTGTAATCATTTAATATTTATAAATATTTCAGCATCAAAATAATTAACAGATATAATTAGTAATATTTTTTTTAATGTTTCAAATATTTCTAAATTACTTAACACACGGTAGCAATGAAATTGTTAACGTTTAATATTTATATTTATTCAACATGTAAATAATTAAGATATAAATTATAGATATAACTGTTAATATTTTTTCAAAATGTTTCAAAAATTTTAAAATTATTTCTGCACATTGTAGCATTAATTTTAAAAAGGACATGCATAATACAATGATATGCATACGGAATTTATAAAAAAAAAATACACTAATTCTGATGTATTTTAGATGCTAAATTTACATTTAAAAAATCTATTTCAGTTCTTAAAAATTATTACAATGCATTAGCTCATATTTATATCACGTATAAATGATGATAGATAAAGAAACATTAGAATGGATTTTTTTTTAGAATTATTTTTAAATATTAACTGATTTCAAAATATTGGATTTCGTGTAATGTAATACTAACAAACTACATAAAACAATGTCATGCTTCACCAGTTTTTCACGTAGTTTATTAATATGCTGTTTCATAGGGAATAAATGTTATTGGAAACATTTTTAAATACGAGAATCTTATATTGAATAATGTTTTATCCTTTAGTACATTTATCAAAATTGAAACGTTAATTTAGACTATGGAGAACCAGTTGTCAATACGAAGAATTAAATGTTAAACTTTGACTGTTAGTTCCCTGAATTTAAAATTCAAAATTAGCAACAAAAACATTTTTAGCTCCAAAATATTTAAAATAATTATAGAATACATGAAGTTATCAGTGTTCTTAACAATTTTAGCAATTAGAAGTTTAGTTTAATTTCAATAAAACATCTTTTTTTTTTTGTAACCAGTTATAAATGGAGACTCTATATTGGATTATGCAATATTGTAGACTTTATATTGGATTATACAATACAATAATTATTTAGACGTACTTGGCCTACTATCTACAGTAAATATCTACAGTATCTACTACAGTAAATATAGTGAATTAAGTTTGAATAAAATGTCTTCCGTAAGGTATGCTTATCATAAGTAGGGAACTTATATTAGCCTTTACGAGGTATACTTTATCCATTTTCGAAATAAATATCTTCAAAATATGACAACTTTATAAACTATCTAATGGCTTTCTACTCCAATTATAGTTAGATAACTTATATTTTGTTATGCAATACATTTATAATAATTTTTGAATATACTAGGTTATTTGTAACCAATACTACTTAAGCAAATTATTTCAAATAATTATTGAATACATTAAGCTATCAGTGTTCTTAAGGATTTCAGCAATTGGGAATTTAGTTTAATTTCAATAAAACATCTCTTTACTTTTGTAACTAGTTATAAATGGAGTTTTTATATTGGATTATACAATATTGTAGACTTTATCTCGGATTATACAATATTGTAGAATTTATCTTGGATTATACAATACAATTATTGTAATTTTTAGACATACTTGGCCATTAGTAACCTATACGTCACAAATTCTATATTGATAGATTGGTAATCTAGCAATATAGTGAATTATGCTTGAATAAAAAAGTCTTCCTTAAGATAGGCTTATCATAAATAGGGAACTTATGTTAGCCTATAAGGGGTATAAAATGTGGTGGGTATACTTTATTTATTTTCGAAATAAATATCTTTAAAATATGACAATTTTATACACTATTTAATAGTTTTCTATTCCAATTACAACTAGACAACTTTTATTGGGTTATGCAATACATTTATAATAATTTTTTAACATACTAGGTTTTTTCTATATTAAGTTTAAATAAAATTTCTTCCTCCTATATGTTTATCATAAGTAGGGAACATGAAACAATATTGTAGACTTTATATTGGATTATACAATATTGTAGACTTTATATTGGACTATACAATTATTATTTTTAAACATACTTGTCCATTAGTAACCTATATAAGTTAATTATGCTTTAATTAAATGTCTTCCGTAAGATATGCTTATCATAAACAGTGAACTTATATTAGCCCATTAGGGTATATTTTATTCGTTTTCAAAATAAATACCTTCAAAATATGACAATTTTATAAACTATTTAATTTCTATTCTATTTATAACTACAGAATTTATATTGTGTTATGCAATACATTTATAATAATTTTTGCACAAAGTAGGTTATTTGTAACTTATATCACTTAAGCAATCTTAGAAATTAAGTTTAAATAATAATCTTCCTCTTGTATGCTTATCATAAGTAGAAACATGTATATGTTCCTACATATTCCAATATAAAGTCTACAATATTGCATAATCCAATGTAGAGTCTTCATTTATAACTGGTTGCAAAAAGTAAATAAATAAGGATGTACTATTTAGTATCCTGTCAGGGTTCGTACTAAATTTCTTTTAAAAAATTCATATAAAATCTACTTTTATAATAACACTTAAATCAGAGACATGATTGTGATTAACACTTGACAATATAAAGAAATAATTTACCAATGGCGAATTCCGCAGCAAAAATGCAGACTTGGTTCACTGTAACCTTGCCAGAAAAGAACGCCTTCTTTTATGTTAAGAAAAAATAATAATCACCATCCCAGTATCATAAACTTCAAAAAAGGCGAACACCTTCCTTCAGACGCGGTTGTCACAAAATCATCTGAACTTGATGAGTTACGCTTCCCGTTATTTGTTTGCTTGCAAAACCTCTGCTGTTACCTCAAGCATTGCAAAAATCCCCCCAAGAATGCCACCGTGGCCTCTGATGCATCTTCAAATTTGTTAAATCACAAACTGCAGGCCCACTGCTGCATTGATAAAGAACGAACAAAAAAGAAAAAAAAAAGCATGATTTGTACAAATCAGATGGCACAGTTAGCATGGCGGAAGTTTGGGTGCTTTATCAAGGTTTTTTTTTTCAAGGTCGCAACAGATTTGGTGGAGGGATGGTTTTTGCAAAAAAAAAAAAAAAAAAAAATTCAATGTTGTGGATCCCTTTTTGCACCTCCATCACAAAAGATTTTTTTTGAGGGGGGGTTAGGAGGCTCCCGTTTTTTTTAGAGTAGTGGGTCGGATTTAGTGCTGCCTTCAGTTGCAGAGGCGATTTTTAGGGAATGGCACGTGCTGGTCGTACTTCCGCAAATTTCTGTTGGCTTTCAACAAATTTCATGGAAGTGTACCAGTGGTACCGTTCTATATTTTATCGTTACCACTGGATTATTTGACCTTGAAATGGTGCTGTTGAATCTAACTGACTGTTAGATACTACTTCCTCATAGTGTATATAGTAAATGTGTACGAAAACGATGTGGTTTATAGTTTGTTTGCTTTGTTTACTTTCGAATTCATGTGCCAATTCTGAGATTATCCATGGTAATTCTTTTGTTTTTGATATCTTTTGATCTTAAGTAATTTGTCAATGCTAATAGTGCAGTATAATGCATTACTGTTATTTGTTTGTTTTGTTATATATATTTATTTTTTCGATATTTTGCTGTCAGTTTGGATTTTTAAAAATTACATCATTGAAATTTCAAAATTAGTAGATTAGCATGGATTGTGGTGTTATTGAAATGCTTAGAAATATTATGCATTTGTGTCCTTATTAATTATATTGTAGTGTTTTTAATTTTTCTCTTTTACGTCATATTGTAAACAACTAGTTGAAATTTTTCATATTGTTTTGCTTTATTGCTGTTTGTTTATATTATGTTTTTTTATGAAAATATTAATTTTGAAAGTCTAGCTTTACTTATGAAGAGTTTTGTTTTATTTCTAAACATTAAATTGCATATATTTAGTGTATAGATATTTTTTCTTTAATATTTTAATTCTTCTGTAATAATTTATTTTTAATTTATTATTTTTCTTGATAACTTGCATTTGTTTCGTTTATTTTGTATATTTTTAGTATGAATTTTACATTTTTTTTAAACTTTAAAAATGATAGAATGAATAAATAAGTGTTTTTTTATTAACAAATTAACGCATCTGTAAAGATGCAAAACCAAACACTTATATATAGCTAGAAGTAATATTGGATACAGTATGTTGGATCATTCAAAATTTCCGATATTTTTCCTTTTTTGTGTGTATTTTAATCTAGTAAAACTTACTTAAAAAAATTATTTAAAATCAAGAAAAATCTAAATTAAAAAAAATGATGCTGTTATTGTGAACATGAAGCTTGAAGCAGAAGGATATAACACATAAGGAGAGCGTTAAACAATGCAACAAAATGAAAAAACAATGTAAAAAACAATGCGTTATGTGAAATTACATACAAAATACAAATTTCTGGGATTGAAAATTATTGCTACATACATCTGAAAAGTCGATAAAAATGTTTTTATAGCTTTTTTAAAATCTTAAAAGAAAGAAATCAAAACGTAAAGAAAAGAATGTCCTAGACATTACATAATTTTTTTCTCTGTACCTTTACATAGCTTTTATTTAACGTATGTAGTCATCTGTTTACGTATGTAGTCGTTTCTTTGATAATAACATGAATTTTTTACAGTCTATCATTGTGAAAATTGAGTCATAGATATTTTTAAAAAATGCAATTTCTTACTATTTAATATCAACTAGAAATTATTTTAAATTATATTACATAAAGAAAGACTTTTTTTTGTAAAAAAAAAAAAAAAAAAGTCTTTTACCTATTAAGTCTAAATTTATTATTATTTAAAAAATTATTATTTTTTAATTAAAATAAAAAATATTATTATTATTTAAATTATTTTAAAAATACATTTATTACTTTCATTTTAATTATTTATTCACAAAAAAGTATTCAATGTCACAGTACATTTATAATGGGTATATTTTTTAAGTATATTAGAGAAAATCATTTTCGTAAGCGTATAGAATTATTTAAACTCAAATTTTATTATTCCAACTAAGTAAAAACTATTTAAAAATTATATGATATTTATTTTGTTCCGTTAAAAATTAAAAGTGTATTTTTAATTTTTGTTAAAAATAAAGTAGACTGAAATTAATTTTATTACGATAATTAATTTATTTAAATTTATTACTTGTTCAAAATTATGATCTATGATAGAATATTTGAATAACTTTTCATTGCATACATTAATTCAAAAATAATTAACGATTTCATTATATAACTATTATACTAATTATTAATACTAATTTATTATTTATCTCTTTTTATTTAAATATGCAGTAAAATTTATAAGAACAGTGCATGAAAATTTAATAAAATAATTCAGTGATAATTCGATAATAATTTACTACTCATACATCCATGTTGTCCTTAAAATTCATAATAAATAAATTTAAAAACATAAATATCATAAAAAAAGGAGTATTAATAAGCTTATTCATCAAATGTGAAAAGTAAATAAATAAATAAAGTCTTCAAAAAATCCCGATTATTTCCAGTCAACTAAATTTTAAAGAAAATTAATTTTATGTATTTTTCTATTTTGTACATTAAATGTAATTGTTTATTAACGTATTAAATGTAATTAATTATTAATGTAATTGTAACATTAACATTTTTAAATGTAATTGTTTTTAAATTTTCATAGAATTGTAATCATTTACGTTTTTCTAGTGAATCAAGTCTACTTATTGAATTTTTACTTATTGACAAAAAATAGGCTTTGTCGATATATCCCATTTAAAATTTAAAAAGAAAACTATTTTGATTTACTAATTTTTCAAGTTTCTATTTATTTATTTATTATAATTATTTATAAAGTACCTTTTTCGCGAGTTGTGTTTCAGAAGTTTTATTTATTTTTTAAGGAAATCTTTACAGGTTAATAAAAACTCGACTTTTTTCTTGTGATACTTTGTTCCATATGCCCCTCTAGTTCTCCCATGATATATATATAAATATATATATACATGTATATAACATCTCCATACAGTTTTCTTAGAAAAGGCGAAAATGTTATTTATAGAAACGAATAAATATATTTATATCTATATAATTTGTTTTATAATATAATATTCTCCCTCTCTCTCTCTCTCTCTCTATATATATATATATATGTAATTCGTTTCTATAAATAATATGATTTCCGTCTTTTCTGAGAAAACAACATGGTGCCGTTTCAGATTTTATCTTTTGAAAATATGTCGTTATTTTGTCTTGCTTAAAAATGTTTTTAAAAAATTAGGATTGCTGATCATAGTTTTAAAACTTGGTTTATGTTATAAAACATATTTAACATTCTATTCATGTGTTACTAGACTCCTCCTCTTTTTTATTTTTTGTTCTGTTATTAGTTATTCCTGTTAAGAATAAAAACACTTATAGTTTCCTGTTTAATAACATTGATAAAACCCGATTATCTGTTTGCCTGTTAACGTTATAAAACCGTTATCATGTTAGATAACATTTCCTGTTAAATAACATTGAATATATATATATCATATTCTATATATTATGATCTATATATTTATATTTAATAATATATATATTTAATCTATTCTTTTAAGGACAAATTACAAGGACATTACAAATTTTAAGGACACATTTATATTTAATCTATTCTTTTAGGGACAAATTTTATTATTATTACTAAATAATTTTATACAATTTTTTATTACGTAATTGAATAGCTCAATCTCTTTCATTTATTCTGTTCGTAACATTTATTTTCAAAGAAAAATATGCGAAATTTAATATCAACATTAATAAAAAATGGTTATACTTTAAATATTTCAAAACTATATCTCCGACATTTTAGCTGCAAAAAATTATATTCAGATGTATTTTTTGAAATAATAATATTATACTCTTTATATTCAAGACTATGAGCCAACGGCCGTACCATGCTGAATATACCGGTTCTCGTTAGATCACCGAAGTCAAGCATCATTGGGCGCGGTCAGTACTTGGGTGAGTGACCACCTGGGAACACTGCGTGCCGTTGGCAAATTTGGGACCTGAATGGCCGAGTGTCTAGCGCTCTGGCGCTCGGTGCCCACAGGTTTCGGGTTCGAATCCCGGCGGTGCCATGGATGTTTGTAGTGGTTCGGAATCCACTTTAAGCCGTAGGTCCTGGTCTCCTATGACTGTAAGAGCGTCACGGAGCAAAAGTCAGGCTTCTACCTACGGGTGCTCCATCACAACAGAAGCTGCTTCCTTCCCCTTCAATCATGAGTACGTACGGGCTGGTGGGCTTGGCCAGCCAAGTGGGATAAGAAACAACAAACATATTCAAGACTATAAACGTTATACACTTACATTTTGAATCAGATTAATAGGTTTTTTTTTTAATTCCAATGAAACTATCATTACTTTTACTAAATGTCACCTTTTATGCCTGCATTTAATAAACAGATGCTAGCCATATATTAGTCATTAACTATATATTAGCATATATTAACTATTAGCTATAACTTTAAAAATAACAACCAATTATGAAAATACTTTATGAGTAAAACATTTTCTTATTTTGTTAAACTACGTTGTTTTCAATATAATTTCCCCAGCTTTCCAGCTTTTTTAATACGTTATCAATTTTTTTCACATTCTTTATAAAAACCGTTATTGTCTAGCAGCACATATTGTCACACCACATTTACTAAATGCATGAACATATAAATAAGATATCGTTAAATATATCAATAATGATAATATATTTCAATGTTATTATTTATGAAGTTTCAATGGCTACAAATTTAGTTTGCGTTTTTCGTAGTGTATTGTTTTCAAGGAAACTTTCTCAATGTTTTTTATCATTATTAATAATTTAGTTTACCTGCAATGAATAATACTTATTAGATTGCTCAAAATTTACTACGTTGTTAGAAATTCCAACGTTTTTGTTTATTACCCTTTTAGAAATTCCTACGTTTTTGCTTACTACGCTGTTAGAAATTCCTACGTTGTTGTTATACCTGATTATTTATTATTCGTCTTTTTAATTTAAACAATGCAATTACTTTTACTATATCACATTTTTTCCACATTTTAAGAAATATGTGCGAATATCTTAAATAAGATACTGTTGAATACAATTACTGATTATGAAAATTTAAATTTGTATAAATAAAAATTTCTCCACACTTTTATTTTGCGTTGTTTTAAGAAAATTTCTCCTTCATTTTTTTTACCATTATTAATTAATTATTTTTTTCACAATAAATAATCAAGCATTGCAACATCTATCAGAAATTTTCGTACTGTTTACCTGATTATCACTTTAAAAAAAATAATAAATGCCGTTACTTTCTCAATATCACATTCTGTGACGAAATTCAAGAAATACATGCGAAGATTTAAAGTAAGGTATAATTGAATATAATTACTGATTATGAAAAATTAAATTTATATAAATAAAAAAATTAGTTATTACTTAGTTACTGTTTATTACTTTTTTTTTTTTTTTTTTTTAAATAAATGCGGTTACTTTCACAATGTCACATTTTGTGTCCAAATATGAGAGAACCATCAAAAGTAAGGTACTGTTGAATACAATTACTAATTAAAGAAAATTTAAATTTGTATAAATAAAAAATTTCTTCGCCCTTGTGTTATGCATAGTTTAAAAAAAAATTATCTTCTTTTTTTTATCATTATTAATTATTTAGTTTATTCACAATAAATAATCAAATATCGTGACACAGATTTATCAGAAATTTTCAAACTCTTTACCTGATTATTACTTACCTTTTTTTTTTTTAAATAAATGCTGTTATTTTCGCAATGTCACATTTTGTGTCCAAATACAAGAAATAAGAGCGAACATCTAAAGTAAAGTACTGTTATATACAATTAATAATTATGAAAATTTAAATTTGTGTAAAAAAAATTTCTTCGCACTCTTTATTTCTTCGCACGTTTTGTATTGTTTTAAAAACAATTTTTCTCTTGTTTTTTAATATTATTAATTATTCAATTTATTCACAGTAATTAATTAACCTTTCTATCAATTAATTTTCATGCTCTTTGCCTGATTGTTATTTACCTTTTTTTAAAAAAATAAATGCCGTTACTTCCTCATTGTTACATTTTCTTTCAAATTCCAGAAATACATGCGAACATCTAAAGTAAGATACTGTTAAATATAATTCCTGATTATGGAAAATTAAATTTTTACAAGCAAAATTTTCTTAGAGTTTTTAAATTAAATTTTTTAAAGAAAACTTCTGCGTTTTCTTCTCGTCTTTTTTTATTATTCGGGCTTTTATTTATTTATTTATGATCATTTTTTTCTAATAAATGCTGTTATTCTCTTCAGTGACATTTTGTATCCACATTCAAAAACACGTCCAAATAATGTGCAATGCAGTGTTACATATAATAATTGATTATGAAACTTAAACTCTAAACAATTTAATTGTAATTAAAATTAAAATGTATTTAAAAATAAAATGTACTATAAATAAAATGTAATAATGTAATTGTAACTTTAGATTCGAAATAAAATATTTTTTAGCATTGTATATTTAAATATAAAATTGTATTGTATTACTTTCAAAAAAACTTCTGCGTTATGAATAATAATTTTGTTTATTCATAATGATTAGCGAACATGACGATAAACAGTCAACCAGAAATTCCTCACTACCCCGCGTTATCTGAGAAACACCCTCCAAACGACTTCTTTCCCTTCCCCAAAAAAACCTTCCTTCCGTCTCGCCTGGAGCATTCCTACCCTACCGCGCTATCATCTTAAGCCTAAAGCCCGACTCTTTCACACCCGAAGACTTCTCACCATTCTTCTCCGATCCATCCCCACTCCTCGGCCGCCTCAGATATCCGATACTTCCCCGGCTGCCATTTTTTTTCTCCCCCCATCCCAAAAAGTGCCCGCGGAGAACAATAGATGGCAGTGCACATCCACGACAACACCGAAATCTTGCTCTTCCCCATCCCTCAGAGCTGGCGGAGTTCGCAGTTGAGATCTAGCCTTTGAGCAGTGAGGTTCTGTCGCGACCTCAGCTGCTGGAACTTGTGGTGATTACAACAACGCGAAAGACAACACTGATTAGAAGATATCTTTAACTAAGAGAATATATATCTTGTGACCTTTATCTATTGGAACATTCGGAAATTCAATTTTTTTCTACGCCCACCCCTCATCAAACGATTTTTTTTTCATTGTTGAATTTTTTTCTGGCACCACCTGTACTGCCCCGACGTGGGATATGTGTGTGGATGACAATCGCTGGATTTCTGGTAGGATATGTTTATTTATTGTTGTTTACTTTGTGGTAGTTGAGAGCGGCCAGTTGGCTGTGTAGCAACGTGCAGATTTACGAACTCACACAGGTTAAAATCCTACGGATTTTTTGCTGCACAGGATTTAATTAAATTCTCGTTATGGATTTGTTTTTGTATATCAAAATGTCAAACCATCAAATTTATTTAGGTGGAGGCGATGTATCTAATTAAGAACTTGGAAAGTCTTAAGAAATTTTTACGAAGGATTCAAAGGATTTAAAGAAGTTTGGTTAACTTATGTTAGTTAAATAATTTCAATTTTTAAATTAATTAATTTAAATTTTTTTTTTTTAGAAAATTTATTTATTCAACATGCCAAAAATTATATGAAATATCTCGTGATTTGATAGGAATTTTATACTTAATGTCAAGGAGTTGCAAAGTTTGTTTGGAAGATTTACTATAAGTTAACTTTTTAATATAAAAACAGTTATTAAATATTTTTTTACCGAATTTATGATTGATAACTCTTGCATAGATAAAAAATGGATTTGATAGTTCAACAAAATTTGGGTTTGGTTTTAAAATACTGTAATTGGTGTTTGGAATTAAGAGAAATTTGAAGAGATTTTATGATTTTTTTAAAAAGTTTTTTGATGACTAGATTGATTAAATTAAATAAAGAATTGATACATCCAAATATCAAGTATCAAAATGCGACTTATGAAAATCATTAAATCATAATTATTTTTGAGCTGAGATAGAAAATTTAAATATTTCAAAATTTTTTTTATTATATTAAAAGAAAATTATTTTAGTTATTTAGTAAAAAAGAATTTACCGAATTAATTTAAATATTCTAACGAAACTCCGTGTTAATTTGTGTGCAGACAAAATTTTATTAAATAATGTTGGATTTTATGATGACATATGTAATTAAAAAAGTAATCCATGTTTACTAATGATTTTTTTTATTAAATCGATTATTTAAAATGTATGGCAAAATGCATTTGTAATCCAACGTCGTACAGATTTAGGATTGATAATTTAAACAAAAATTGAAATAGGCACAATTTACATTCGATACTGATGTGAAATTTCATATTGCATTTAAAATAATTAATTAAAAATTTAATTAATTTTAAATATTTCAAAATTGAATTGTTTGTTTATTAAGAAGAAAACTGGTTTCCATATTGATTGTTATTTACTGACTGACACCATAATGATAAAGGAAAATCAACATAGCTTAAATTATATGTTGTTAAGAAATTACTCATCGTATCAGAGATCATTTTTCATCATCATTTTTAATAAATTGATTATTTACGATAATAAATATGTCGGACTTGCACAACTAACGCTATGACTGTTATTAAAATCATTTGTAGATATCAGAGAACAGGTTACATTTTTATTCTACATTCTAAAAACACTTCGCAAGAGATTTATGACCTTTTAATTAAGGTTTTATTGTTTGGATTTTTGAATAATTTGTTTAGATATTTGAATATTAATCATGTCAAAATTTTAAAATAAATGTTTCATCACATTTTTAAAAGAGGATTTAGATAACTAAAAATTGATGGTTTTGCATTACTGACATATTACTTATATTCAAAAACAATCATAACAATGGTTTAAATACACCTGTGCTTAACATGAGAAAATCTACATGGATTTATAAGTTTTTGATGCTTACTTTTAGCAAAGTATTTTAATGGACACATTTACTTTCGGTAAATTATTTTCGAAATTATGTATTATTTAATCAAAAATATTAATTAATTAATAATTTTTGATTTCTAATTTCTGAATTTAAATTAATTTTTTCCAAAAAAAAAAAAAAATTCTGTTTAATTTTTAGATCTGATAAATCATATTGCAGCGCGATGAATTTTGATGTTAGAAATAAAAATTTTTTCATTAATTTTCAAAATTAATTTGAATTTATTACGAGTAATCAATAATTGAACAGAATATATTAGTATTTTAAAAGATAGAATTATTTTGGAATAAAATTTTTCGGAAAAAATTAAATCTATGCAATATATATGTGAACAGTTAGATGGCAAAAAAACACGAGTTCGTATGATCTGCACGTTGTATGCTTTAGTAATAACTCCGCGTTTAGATTAATTTGTAGTTAGATACACCATCAACAATGTGGTAAAAAACACACGCTTGTACGATTTTTTAATAGAAATAACAAAATCATAGCTTAATTCTTTATTTGGTAAATAACGCTGAAAAAAACATCCGTTGTTATTGCTTATGAAACTGACATATTGAAGAAATTGTTGGTTACCATTTTAAATCTGTCATCTGTTGGAATCTAATGTCTGAACAATCATTTAAAATACAGAAAGATTTTTAAAAAACTTTTTTTTTTAAATTTAATTAAAATAATTTTAAGTAGAATTTAAAGTACCTAAGTAATTTAAAAAAGTAAAAAAAAATTTAAATAGTCTTTTTTGAATTTAAAATATCGTATTAATTTTTTATCAAGCTTTTAATTTTAATTAATGTATCTTAAAATCAGCTTTTAACTATATTTTGCAAGTGTCGAGTATTTGTTTTTGTAAGAAACTAAAAACGATTCAATAAATAAGCTTTTACAATGGCATTTACAAATAGGTTTTCCTTAAAAAATCTCTAAAAAACTTTTAGTTTAAAATATATGGCTTTGCTTAATTCAATAAATCTGTTATTGTAATAGAATTTATGAAGTTAAAAGAATTAGTTATGCTTTTTTTTTCATACACTCAAACTGTATGATATATACTCGCGACATTATATATCTTTTGTATAGAATCTTGACTATACCAAATATAGAGTTTAAAATATTTTTAAATGCCTGCATTAAAATTAACTAAAATCTTAAACAATTTTTTAAATATTCGGAAATTATTATTTTTTCTTTAATCTTTAATTTACTGGTAAGTTTTAGATTAAATTTTTTTACTGACAGAGGGATGCAAATTTTTATCGTATCACCTTTTTTTTTTCTTTCTTTATAATACCTCCCCCAAAATCGATTTATTTGTTATATCTAGATTTGTATTAAAACTAAACTTTTTATAAGATTATAATAACATAACTAATTCTTGGTTACTGATTATAAACTTATGTTTTTAAATATTCATTTATCATAAATAAAACAGTTATGTTTATAAACATGATAACCGAATCCCTCAATCATGACTATGAAAATTGTTTATTTGTAGATCCTAATCCATTACAAATCGAACTTATATCTATCTCAATTAATGCTATTTCAGTAGCATTTTAATTTAATTTGTTTTGTAGATTCGTCTCTATTTCATGCTTGATCTCATATTAAAATATATAAATATACATTTTTAGGAATGAAATTTTTTAATTCTAACAGAGAGTTAAAGAAACATTATAGACCAATAAACAATCATGCTTCGATCTGTTTATGTAAAGTCAGTTATCTAAAAACAATAATTTTTTTCTTTTTGTAGAAAAATTAAAATATCTTCAATATGTTCAATATATAAATATCTTCAATATGTTCAATATATAAATATTAATATGTTGTTAAAATTGTCCAGAAATTTGTGCTTAAAATCTACATTTTCTTTTCAAGTTTTAAATGTAATCAACTTATTGTTGATGAATATAATTTAGTAGATTAAAAATATTTCGCTTATATATAATTTAACTAATTCGCTTTTACTTAAATTTTTTGTGTGTTTTCTTATGACAAGCATCAAACAGACAATCTGAAGTAATTTAAACTGAAAATTGAATTCACTGTCTATGTTTCATTAAAATGTTAGATATACAGTATCACTGAGTCGGATGAAAATTTCTGGGCTTTTTTTCCCTCAATAATATGTATTTAAGAAAGTTAATTTATTGACAGATTTACTTATGTACATATAAATTAAAAGAAATCGATGTTTTTAAACAAAAATATTTATTGCTGATGTTTTTTTATAGATATGAATTTTAATTTTTAATTGTCTTTTTTGCATCTTTAAAACATATGCGATATTAATTGTAGTAAACGATTCTCAAATCACATATATGATGGCAAATATTACGGTAATATGATACAGCATATGTGACAGTAACTGAAGACTCTCTGATCTTTAGAATATTGTCAGTTGTCATTAATGATGAATTAACCGAAATCAGAATCGCTAACAAGACTTTTCATGCCCGTGCTGTACAAAGAAATTTATAATTTTCATCTACATAAGTTATCGCTATTCTACAAAATAAATAAATGTCATTACTTTAAAATAAAACAATTTGAAAAATGCCAGCATATATATAACACATACGATATTTAATTCTTTTACATTTTTTTTTTCCTATCTTTATTATATAATTTCTTCTTTTAGTTATGATGGTAACTGAAGTCTCGCTTATCTTTGTCAGTTGTCATTAACATTTATCGCCATTAATGATGAATTAACCGAAATCAGAATTGCCAGCAAGGCTTTTCATGCACGTGGTATACATTGAATTTTATAATTTTCATCTACATAAATTATCTTTATCCTACAAACAATACAAACAATTTCATTACTTTTTTTAAAGAAAACAATCTGTAAAAAAACAGCATGTATATAACAAGATACGATAGTTAATCATTATTTAATTATTTATCATCATTAATGATGAAACCGAAATCAAAATCGCTAGCAAAGATTTTCATGCAAGTGCTGTACATTGAATTTTATAATTCTTAGCTATATAAATTGTCGCTATCCTTCAAAATAAATAAAAATAAAATTAAAAATAAATTTCATTATTTTTTTAAAATATAACAGTTTGGAAAATGCTAGCAAGTATACAACAAGATCATCATCACAACTGGTTCAACAGCCCGTTGTGGGCCTTGGCCTTCTTTAAAAGATCTAGCCAGGCTGTTCTCCTCTTGGCCGTGGACCTCCAGTTTTTGATCTTAATAACATTAAAATCAGAGTCTAAACAGTCGACAAATCTCTTTTTCGGTCTTCCTCTAGGTCGTTGTCCAAAAGGGATTGCATTGAAAACCTTCAAAGCAGCTCTATCACTTTCCAATCTCGTGAGATGACCGGCCCATCTCATTCTGTTCAGTTTAACAAATTTTAGAATGTCAAATATCTCTAAAAAATTTGTAAAGTTCAAAATTGTATCTTCTTCGCCAATTTCCATTATCATTGATACCACCCAAAATAGATTGCAGCACTTTCCTTTCAAAGATTACCAACATTTTATAACAAGATAGGATATTTAATTCTTTACATTTTTTTCCCTATCTTTATTATATAATTTCTTCTTTTTGTTATGACGGTAACTGAAGACTCTCTTATCTTTCGATTGTTGTCAGTTGTCATTAATATTTGTCATCATTAATGATGAATTAACCGAATTCAGAATCGCAAGCAAGGCATTTCATGCACGTGTTGTACATTGAATTTTACAATTTTTACGCATATAAATTGTCGCTATCCTACAAAAAAAATAAATAAATAAATAAAAATAAAAATAAATAAATAAATGGAAAATGGCAGCATGCATATAACAAGATATGATGTTTAATTCTTTACACATTTTTTTCTATCTTTATTACATAATTTCTTCTTTTTGTTATGACGGTAACTGAACAGTCTCTTATCTCTTGAATGTTGTCAGTTGTCATTAACATTTATCATCATTAATGATGAATTAACCGAAATTAGAATCGCGAGCAAGGCTTTTCATTGAATTTTATAATTTTTACCTATATAAATTGTCGCTATCCTACAAAAATAAATAAATAAAAATTAAAATTAAAATTAAAAAAATAAAAAATCAATTTTATTTCTTTTTAAAATACAACAATTTGGGAAATGCCAGCATGTGTATAACAAGATACGATATTTAATTCTTTACATTTTTTTCCCTATCTTTTTACATAATTACTTCTTTTTGTTATGACGGTAACTGAAGATTCTCTTATCTTTTGAATACTATCAGAATCGCTAGCAATGTTTTTTGATGCACGAGCTGCACATTGAATTTCATAATTTTTACCTACATAAATTGTGGCTATCCTAAAATAAATAAATAAAATTAAAATTAAAAATCAATTTCATTACTTTTAAAATAAAACAATTTGGAAAATGGTAGCATGTATATAATAAGTTACGGTACTGAAGACTCTTTCGAATGTTGTTATAATTAACAGTTATAATTGTCAGTTATAATTAACATTTATCATCATTAATGATGAATTAACGATCAGAATCGAGATTATCAGAATCGAGAAGAAGGTATTTCATGCACGTGCTTGAAACGTGCAGACATTGAATTTTGCACGTGCACACATTGAATTTTGTAATTTTCATCTACATAAATTGTCGCTGTCCTAAAAAAAAAAATTTTTTTTTTTAAATTGTAGCATGCATACAACAAGATATGATATTTAATTCTTTACACATTTTTCCTATCTTTATCACATAATTTCTTCTTTTTGTTGTCACAAATTTTATTTTTAATCCAACACTAAGCTGTTATATGACGAAACCACTTTTTAAATTTCTATTTTCCTATATCCTGTTTGCTTATTCGTTATGCGCTTTTACCTGTCTGGCTTTACAAAGCAGCGGTGTAGTTTACGAGCAAGCCCACCCCTTTAACCTGTGCCGTTTGACAGGTGTGCGTTTGCCGGTTCACATCGTGCCCTGGTACATCACTACTGCACCGGTAGATGGCGCAGCTTGGTCAGTTTGTACTGTGTGCTCTATAGGGAATACGGACGGATAATAGGGATGAATAATTCTTATCCTCTCTCACTCTCTTTTGTGAGAGTTATTTATTGATAAGAATCTGTGAATACATTGAATCACTCACGATTCTGGTTAATTCATTATTAATGATGGCGAATAAGTCAGTACCAAAAGATACTGTGATATTCATAATGGCAAATTTTAACCACAACTGATAGTTATTGGAAGATTTTGAATAACTTTTTAAAAAGTTATTGAAAATGTATTGGCAAATTAAATGTATAACTGTTTACTAATAATGTACTAAGAATTCGACGAATTATTATAAAGAGTATTTATTTAGAAGAATCTGTGAATACATTGAATCGCTCACGATTCTGGTTAATTCATCATTAATGATGACGATAACTTACAAATAAACCAGTATCAAAAGATGCTTGGTGATATTCGTAACGGCTAATTTTAATGAAAACTGATATTTGAAGATTTTGAATCATTTTTTGAAAAAGTTATTTAAAATGTATTGCCAAATTAAATCTATGACTGTTTACTAATAATGTACTAAAAATTAGACGACACTTTATAAGATAAAATGATAAATTACAAAATGATAAGATAAAAGGATTAATCTCCATATAAATTGCAAATCAGAGTATTAAGTTTTTAATGACAATTTATTATCTAGTTAGAATTCAGTTAATTAGTTAGAAATTCCTATAATGCATTTCAACAGAGACTTCTTTTTTTTGCACAGTTGTATGCATGGAAAGATAATGCATTATACTAAAAATATGTTTCATTATCTTTTAGAAGTAAAAATTCTAAATTAGAATTGAAATAGTTATTTAAAATGCATTGCCAAATAGTTAGTGATATTTGCAAGGGAAAATTTTAACCACAACTGACAGTTATTTGGAGATTTTGAATATTTTTACTAAAGTCATTTAAAATATATTGCCAAATTAAATCTGCAACTGCATTATTAGTACTGATAATGTACTAAAAATTAGACGACTCTTTATAAGATAAAATGATAAATTACAAAAGGATAAGATAAAAGGATTAATCTCCATATAAATTGCAAATCAGAGTATTAAGTTTTTAATGACAATTTATTATCTCGTTAGAAATACTGTTAGTAATACTGTTAAATAGTTAGAAATTTTTATAATTTATTTCAACAGAGAATATTTAAAAAAAAATTTTTTTTTTTTTTTTTTTTTTGGTACAATTATATGCATTGAAAGATAATGCATTAAACTAAAAATACGTTTCATTAAATTTTAGAAGTAAAATTTCTAAATTAGAATTTAAATAGTTATTTAAAATGTATAAAATGTTATTTTTTTAATTTTTCATTTAATGTATTGCCTATGTTAAAAAAAAAAAAATTAATCTTATTAAACTCCAATTACACAAAATGAGTCGGAAACCTAACAATTGAGTGTTTTTCAAACTTTTGTCTAGACCATTTTCCCACAAGAACAATTTTTCACTAATTTGGTTTTCAGTGAAATGAATATTAATACATGCAAAAATTATCCAAACCAAACAAATTAAGAAAATGCTAAATTAACCAGAATTATTATTTTAATTTTCTCATTTAATGTATTGCCAACGTTAAAAAACAATGAAAAATAATCTTATTAAACTCCCAGTTACACAAAACGAGTCGTAAACCTAACAATTCAAACTTTTATCTAGACTATTTGCCTACAATAACAATTTTTTCACTTTGATTTTCTCGTGAAATGAATAATACATGTAAAGGTTATATCAAACCAATCAAAATAAGAAAATGCCGAATTAACCATAATTATTATTTTAGTTTCTCATTTAATGCATTGCCAACTTTAAAAAACAATGAATTAATCTTATTAAACTCCAATTACAGAAAATGAGTCGGAAACCTAACGATTCAAACTTTTGTCTAGACCATTTGCCTACAATAACAATTTTTTCACTGATTTGATTTTCTCGTGAAATGAATATTAATAAACAAAGTAAGAAAAGGCCAAATTAACCAATATAAAAAAGATTATTATTTTAATTTCTCATTTAATGTATTGCCTACGTTAAAAATAATGAAAATTAATTTTATTAAACTCCAATTACACAAAATGAGTCGGAAACCTAACTATTCAAACTTTTGTCTAGACCTTTGCCTACAATAGCAATTTTTTCGTGAAATGAATATTAATACATGCAATGGTTATACAAAATCAAACAAATTAAGAAAATAATTAACTAATCAGTATAAAAAAGATTAATTACTTTAATTTCTCATTTAATGTATCTCCAACGTTAAAAAACAATGAAAATTAATCTTATTAAACTCCAATTACAGAAAACGAGTCGGAAACCTAACAATTCAAACTTTTGTCTAGACCATTTGCCTACAATAACAATTTTTTCACTAATTTGATATATCTCGTGAAATGAATGTCTGATTTTTCCATCTACCTCAATTCATGGCCAGTACAACATAAAATTTTGCACGCTCCGTTGCATCTCAAACTCTAAATCAAGCGTTTCGAAGACTTTATTTTGATTTGCTTTTCGCAGAATTCGAATTGCTGCGATTGAAATATTTGTGCAGAATCACTGTGATAAATCATAAACCAACTCTAATTATGTGTGACTAAGTCTTACAAATTCTTTCTTCTATTTGAGATAATTTCATTGCCGAAATTTTTTTTCTTTCTTTTTATATAATGTTATAATTCTTTAAATTTTTATATAGAAAGAATACATTTATGGGGGGGGGGGGAGGTAAGATATGAACTTTTAAAAATAGATATTGTTTCATTTTGCATGTTATTTGATTTTTTTTAAAAATTCGGTCGTATTTTATGCTTTTTTTTTTTTATATTCTAAAATTATTATTTCAAAGTCGATAATAATAATTTTTTTAAAAATAGATATATTGCTTTTTCATATTAAATAACTTACGTAACTCTTTTGTAGTTAAAAAGATAGATCATCGTTTACTCTCAATAATTGTTTATAATTTTTGAAATATTTTTTTTTTTTTTAAATCTGTTATTTTCGAATATGGAGTTTGATTATTTTAACAATTGGAACTTTATTGTTTTATTTATTTTTTAAAATGATATATAATTTCATTGTATTTTTTCGAATAGTTACCATTTTTTCTCTCGTGTAGTTAAAATTTACTTAAAAATCTTTGGCAACATATGTAAATTTCAATTGATAAATGCCTGAAATATAAAAAAGACTTGAAAATAAATATCTGTTAAAAATATTTGCATTATAAAACATTCTATAACATAACAAACCTTGCTTACATGTTTTGCTATTAGTAGTTTGAAAGGAATAAAAAATCAGCAATATTATTAACCATAAGACAATTGTTTCTTTTTCAAGTGAAAACGATGTATACTACTTAATGTACAGTTTCCAAAATATACATATACATACATTAATTTATTTTACTTAGCTCCCTTTTATCTGATTCATCGAAAGTTTAACTTGATGACAAAGATTTCAACTTGTATAATTTCATAAAAAGGAAACACTATATTACCTCACATACCTCTTCCAATCATTTTTCTCAGATATATTTTTAGTTTTAAATGTTTTAGCTAAAAATATGGCAAAATATTCTTTAGATTAAAAATATATTCTTTATATTAAGAATTGGACATGGCTGCCTGGATGAACATTTGGTCAAAATAGAGTTTGTGTACTCTGATATATGTGCTTTATGTAAGACAGAGAAAATGCATAAGGCTCATCTACTTGTTTGCTCGGGACTGGACTCTTAACTTACAAAAGAATGGTCATTTGTGTACTCTTTATTGGAAGCCCAGAGGAAACATATCCTGATCACACGGACTTTCATGATGGTGTTTCCAGTTTTTTAAATTTTTATCCTTAGAATATAATTGTTTTAGCTGTTTTTAAGGTCTTTTGATCGTTTTTGTTAAGAATGTCTGGTCTTTTTTCCCTTTGTAATTTTCTCTGGTCTTTTCCTTAATAATATTATTTTTGTTTATACGGTAAGTGGGAAAATTTGTATGGATTGAGTTCCAATAAAACTATAGGTAATAACAACAATATAGTCAAATAACGTTATTGTTTTTCGCTTATACATCTCTGTAGAAGATATTCTCACTAATTCGTCTCTAAAATATTCAATCAAAAGTATATTTCGAATATATGCAAAGACAGTTTCTATGTCCTCTGACTTTTTGAAAATTCAATAAATATAAATACTTAGCAAAAGATTGATTCATTGGATTTAACAACATACTAGATTTTTAGTGTTTTAAATGACAAGGATGTGCAATAATAACAATGTACAATAATATAATATTAAAATTTTAATATATATATTCTTGGGGCATATCTACTTTGCAAACTTTAAATTATCAAAATTAACTGGGTGTTTAATGGGAGATTTCCACCTAGTAAATGTGACTGCGATTGTGAGATACTTATAAGCATTTTCACAGACGCCATCGAGTCTCCGTTTCTGAATCAGTGACTACAACGGACACTTTTAGAGTATTTGGAACTGAACTTCTTGCGCACTATTTGCAAAATTTAAATTATCAAAACTCACTGGGTGTTTAATGGGAGACTCCCACCAAGGAATGTAGTTATGGACGAGAGATACTTATAAACCTTTTCATAGATGCCATCGAGTCTTCATTTCTGACTGTAACGGATATTGTCAGAGTATTTGGAACTATTTCTTGCACGTAATCTTTTTTGTGCTAACTTCTTGCGCACTATTTGCAAAATTTAAATTATTAAAACTAACTGGGTGTTTAATGGGAGACTTCCACCAAGTAATTTGACTGTGGAGGCGAGATACTTGTAAGCTTTTTCATAGACGCTATCGAGTCTTTCTGAAAGCAATGACTGCAACGGACACTGTCAGAATATTTGGAACTGAACCTTCTTGCACACTATTTTTAAGCATTAATACTAGTTTACAAATTGGGTGTTTAAGATAATTAGGATTAAAATAGTATCAATTTTGTAGTTACACCTTTCTCTCACTCTCCCTTATAAATTATTTTTTTCCAGGGGTTTTGGAAGTAAACCTTCTTGCACACTATTTGCTAACATTAATACTAGTTCCCAATCTGGGGTTTAAGATAATTAGGGTTAAAATAATATCGTGTTTTAATAGCATCCTTTATTTCATTCCCACTTATAAATTATTTTTTTCCAGGGTTTTTGGAAGTAAACCTTCTTGCACACTATTTGCTAACATTAATACTAGTTCCCAATCTGGGGTTTAAGATAATTAGGGTTAAAATAATATCGTGTTTTAATAGCATCCTTTATTTCATTCCCACTTATAAATTATTTTTTTCCAGGGTTTTTGGAAGTAAACCTTCTTGCACACTATTTGCTAACATTAATACTAGTTCCCAATCTGGGGTTTAAGATAATTAGGGTTAAAAATAATATCGTGTTTTAATAGCATCCTTTATTTCATTCCCACTTATAAATTATTTTTTTCCAGGGTTTTTGGAAGTAAACCTTCTTGCACACTATTTGCTAACATTAATACTAGTTCCCAATCTGGGGTTTAAGATAATTAGGGTTAAAATAATATCGTGTTTTAATAGCATCCTTTATTTCATTCCCACTTATAAATTATTTTGTATATCCAATGTATAAATAAAAACCTTTTGTAATTATTTTCTCATGTCACACCAGATTGTTTGAACAAATATGGTAATTACGAATGATTACATGATAACCAAGACGTCTCTCATATAACACAATGGAGCAATGCATTACAGGTGAATCTTTTGCAACATATTGGGAAAAAGTTTTTACCTAGCAAACGGAAGAAAGAGCGAAAGCAAATCCAAAATTCAAATTAAAACCTATTAAGCAAGGCACCAAGCAGTGAACTGACTGAAACCGAAGACCTTTACCATCATTAGCACAGCCCATTTTCTTCCCAAAGACAATGGACTGAGATTGTAACCACGATATTTATGTTCGTCAAGAAGAAAAAAATAATCAGAAATGCAAGCATGACTGGGTCAAAGCTCAGGTGGAATTTCGTCGAATGGATTTGCAATTGTCACCTGAAGAAAGGTGGGCGATGACGAAATTGTAGAATATTTCCCTAGCGCAATTGACAATTGTTGGAAAGGAATAGTAAGACGTATCATTAAAAAAATGCAATGATTTCTGTAAAGGGAAATAGTGACAGATGATGGGACATAAGAAATTCAAGAAAGTCGAGCTTTTTCTTCTAACTGAATTCGGTAATTTTTCTTCCTTTATTTTTTTAAGAAGATAATTAATTATAGGAAATTTGCGATTGTCCTGATGTAATATCTGAATTTTTACCATACAGGACATATCTGCATAATATAGACATGACATGAAACTCAATAAGTTTTCCGCATTAATTTTGTTTATATGTATGCTTAGGCAGTTAATTAATTAAAGCTAGAGTATATTCTGACAACATACTTAAAAATGTAAACTAATTTTAAAGAATGCAAAAATTTCAGTTAATTATGTTTAAAAAATCTCAGTTCAATTAATGTTATCAATCGATTAAGACATTCATGGAACTGAATTATTGGGATTATGTACTCAGATTAGATTTGCCATAAACAGTTTTATATGGGTACTTCGAGTTGCCAACTTATCAAACATCTTAATGAAAGCAAAGTTTTAAATATAAAAAGAGCAAAAATTATCTTGTTATATTTTACTTACTAAAGATATAACAAGATAATATAAGAGACATAAGATATAAGACATAAAGATAGTATTTCACCGCACTCAATATGTTAAACACAATAATTTTTTTATACAACTTGTATCATATTTTATAATTATATAAAATAGATTAATCTATATTAATTTAAACCAAAAGAAAATTATATATAGTTTAGGCATGTTATTATAAGAAGTTAGAGGGCGATCTGAATAATATTTGAATTTAACCATAGCAGACGAATCCATTTTAGTTTGTTATAGGAACTTGATTCTAAAGACGGTATTTCATAGAATTCAAAAAAGTTACATAGATGATTACATATATTTACTTCTACTATATTTGATGATCAAAATTTAACTATATTTGGTAATTAAATACATTAATATGGTTTTCCACATAACAATAGAAAGTTAGACAAAGACATATTATACTTGAATACTAATAAAAAGCACAGGAGTATTTGGATAGCACGATAATATATTCTAACTGATAGCATTTCGTTGAATTCATTCTATACAACGTGTACTTATGATGATTATCTAATATAAATTTTTTTTTTTAAATATTTAATTAAAGGAAAAAAAATTGGTTTAATTTAGAAATTTGAAATTTTGTTTTCAAAGCTAGTTTAGAAATTGGAGAAACAATTTGTTTAGTTTTATAACTTCAGTTTAAAAAAAACGCTTATATTTTTACTTTGATACAACGTTAAAAGTTTCACTTATAAATAAACTTACATTATTATCACAAAAGCTTTTCAAAAAATATTACAATGGATAGTAATATTTTTTAACGTAATTTGTAAACCAAAATCATTCAAGTAGTACAACGAATTTAATACATAAATATTTTCTTGCTATATTTATTATTATTTTGTAAACCTAAATCATTCCAATAATACAAGATTGTACAATAGTACAAGTACCGAATACAATCCTGTACTTTTATACATGATTGTATTTGGTATCACTTTATTTTCTAAATAATGTACTATCATTTCTTTAGAAGTTCGGTCGATATGACACTACAATAAATTATTAATAAAATGTCCAATTTCAGAAATATTATGTTTTTGATATTGGTTTCATATTTGTTTTTGATATAAAATATTTATGCATTAAATTCATTGTACTATTTGCATGATATTTGACTTACAAAATAACAACAAATATTGCAATAAAATATTTATGCATTAAATTCGTTGTGCTATTTAAATGACTTTGACTTACAAAATAATAATAAATGATTGCAACTATTTTCCGTCTCTTAAAATAACATATCCTAAACAAATGACCTTTAAATTCAACTTATAAAATACTCAAAACTCACGAAAAAACTGAGATTTTCATAAAGTAAACAATTCTTGTAAGTATGTATAGGTATTTTTTGGCCTTTGTGTTTGATTAAGGTCAAGAATTAATGACCATCCTTTCAGTATTGTGTGTGTGTGAAATAAACAAGGGTTTTTCCTAATAATAAATTTAAACACAGTCACATGATCGGTTGGAGATTAATTATTATTGAAATATTCTAGACTAGGTAAGGTCATATGATTTCCGCTGCACAATTAACACAATCTTCCTGTGCAAATAAGGATAAAATTAAGGGGGAAAATTATTCTTCTTCTTTCTTATCTGATACTGGTGGTGTCATTTATTAATTTCTAAACAATATTTTTCTAAAGAATAATGATTTTTCAGTGATAAATTTTACATCAAAATATGTACACGTAATTTATTGTTGTTTAGTTAAAAAGGCAAAAAAAAAAAAAAATTCATTTATAATAATGCAAATATGATTTATATATTTTTTTGTTATTAGTCATTATTTTTTATTTTTAATTATCTTTTTTTTAAATAATACAATTTTTTTTTATTTTTACATTTTTTTTTTATTGAAATATTTTTTAATTTTTATTTTTTTAATTTTTAATTATCTTTTTATTTGCAATTATTTATTATTCATTTTTTTTTTAATAATACAAATATATTTCTTATTTTTTTAAGCATCATATTCAATTTATGAATTAAAAATAATACACGATGAGTTGTTTAAATAATAATTTTGATTTTCAAATTAAAGTATGAAATTTTTAAATTACTGTTGATTATTACTACGATGTTTATATAGAAATCGTTTTCTTTCATATTGATCGTTTTCTTTTTGATTGATTGATTAAATTTTTAATATTTAGTTGTTTTTGTTTAATATTATTAATAATTTTTACGATTTCGTTTGAAAATCTTTTAAATAATCGTTTGAATGACAAAAGCTTCAATCACACCAATTCAGCATTTTTTTTTTTTTTTACCAATAAAATCATTCGTATTGTTTAGGGGAGCGTAGTTTTTCGCGTCCTCGACCACTTTCAATTTTAGAAATTTTGTGTAAAATCTGTTAATTTTTTTTTTTAAATTTATTTCACAACCTTTTTTATATGCATAATATTTATTTCAATTTCTTTCATGAGCTAATAATTATATAATTAAATAATGCAAAATTGTTCTAAAAGATCGTTTGGTGAATGCAAAGACAATTTTATTTCAAAGTAAAAACGAGATTTTTCAAGATAAAAAAATCGTTTGGAATTTTCTAGTTTTTATTCATTTATTTATTGCAAAATTGTTCTAAAAGATCGTTTGGTGAACAAAAAGACAATTTTGTTTCAAAGTAAAAACGAGATTTTTTCAAGAAAAAAAAATCGTTTGGAATTCTATATTTATTTATTTATTTTTATTTTCTAAGATTATTGTTATGCTTTTTGTTCTTATATTAAATTCTAAATTTTATGGGTAACCAATGGATTTTTTTACACCCACATTTATAAAATTTGAAATTTTAACCTATATTGGAAAGAATTTACTCAACGAATATAAAAATAACTTTGTTAAGAGGAATTTTAATTTATTTTATTTAATTTTATTTTTTGAATTAATTTTTTCATTGAATTAATGTTTAATTGAATTTAATTTTTATGTAACGCTTTATGCAATGCTTGATTACTATTTTATGTGTTAAAATATTTCGTAATTATAAAGTCTCTTCTAACCTAAAATAATTTTTAAAAATTAAAAAAAAAAATTTTTCTTTATAAATAATTTCCATTTTACTTTAGTTAGCCATTTATTATACGTATAGTAACATAATAAAGTCTTTTGCCTTTTATTGAAATACGTAATAAAATGTTTACTTTTTTTTTTATATTGTGTTGGAAGCGTTAACACCTTTTAAATATAATAGAAAATCCATATTGTTTGCATCAAACCACTTAGATTTTCTAAGTGTTTTTATAAAAACTTGAAAATCTTCTTCCATAAATCTAAAAGATTTCAGTGATTATTAGAATTCAGTAAAAATTATGGCCTTCTAGGGTTACTTATTGTAGTTTTGGGCGTATTCTGACTTATCGCAAAACAACTTCCTTCTTCAAATATGCACGATATCTTGTTCAAATTTCATGAATATTCATGCCTCAATTAGACATGTTAATATAAATTTTCGATTGAAAATTCTAGTTCATGTTTGTTTCCCTGTTATCAAAAATATTCAACAATAAATTCTAATTTTCTTTAAGTGTTGCTATGATCTGTATGAGTTTTTTCTCAGCTAGTGTTGAAATCGAGCGTCTTAGGTTAGTGCAAAAGATGGATGTTTTTTTGTTGTTTTCAAAGTTAACTGTTTTAAAAACAGTTGAAAAACAAATAACGGTTGATTTTGGCTTTTTAAATTTATATCGTTATTCTGAAATTATAGATAAATAGTGAAATGAGTTTGCGTTCAAATGTATATCTGCAAAGTATGTTAGTGCAAAAGTTGGATGTATTTCGTTTCGAAGTTAACTGTTTTAAAAACAGTTGAAAAACAAATAACGGTTGATTCTGCTTTTTTTAAATTTATAGCGTTATTCTGAAATTATAAAATAATAGTGAAATGCGTCCAAATCTATGTCTGACTCGTTATAAATTCGATGTATAAAGTAATCAATAAAATTACTTAATATTCAGTAAATGAAATTCTGAAATAGTAAATGAAGTAAAAAATGAAGTAGTAAGTGAATACTGAATATTCAAACATTGAATTACTTTAGTACTAAAAGAAGGCCTCTGGCCGAGTGACTAACACTCTGGCGCTCGGTGGTACAGTCTGCGCGTTCGAGTCCGATGGTGCCATGGATATATGTAATGGTTCGGAATCCAATTTAAGCCGTTGGTCTCGGTCTAATATGACTGTGAAGCATTGGGCGTAGAGGTGACAAACTTACCCCGTAAAAAGACAGCGTCACAGAACCAAGTCAGATTTCAGCTTACGGGTGTTCCATCACAACAAAGCGGCCTGATGGCCAATTGGCTAGCCCTCTGGCCTATGGTACCACAGGCTTCAGGTTCGAATTCTGGCGTTTGCACGGTTGTTTGGGAGAGGTTCGAAATCCACGTTAAACTGTAGTTCCCGGTCTAATTAACCCAAAGTGTGCACAAAATGACCGTAGAGCGACAGACCAAATCATCAAAACAGAAGCTGCCATCCCTTTCCCTCCTTCCATGAGACAACACGTGTTTTTGCACTTGGTCTAGATGTTTCTGTCTACCAAGTGGGATAAGAAACAATTCATGTATAAGCAATTTTATCAGAATTTTAAGAATTGAACTTAAAAATTATGCGTAATGTAAGCTATCTGATAACGTGTTATTTGTGTCTACAAATAAAAATAATAATTTATACTCCTAGTCTCGATGCAATGTCACAATCGTTATGGAGTCTGCTTGTTTCTCGAGGCAGTGACTGCAATGCATCTCGCCAATGGATTCAAATCTGAGCTGAACTGAGCTTCCTGAATGCTATCTGTCGATGTTATGAATAACGGACATTATTAAAAGATATGACTTTCTTATTCTCATCGGGTAGGGCGCCTGATAGCCGAGTGGCTAGCGCTCGGTGCCACAGGTTTCGGCTTCGAGTCCCGGCTGTGCCATGGATGTTTGTAGTAGCTCTGAATCCACTTTAAAACCGTAGGTCCCGGTCTAACATGAGCGTTGCGGAGGTATTGTTACTCCGCGTCCGTAGCTGATCTTCAAGCTACACGCACCTCCTTTGTAGTGTTAAGTGATTAACGTCTGTGCAGCGCTTGCCTTTAGGCATCAAAGACAACTGTCTAAGTGTTTGCCAGCTGCATTAGAAAAAAAAATTCTCTTTGGGTAGCGATTATTGTGAACTAAAATTTACAATTCTATACTGATATGAAGTGAAAAAAAATACAATAATTTGTCATTACAGCGATACAGAATTCAGCTAAATGACGTGAGAAACAAAAAACTGCATTGTAAACAGTTGTAAATGTTTTCAAACGGGGAAAAAATTAAAGTAACAACCTTGTAAACTTGTTTCTCGCATTGTGTAATTAGATGAAAAATTTCGATTGTTTCGCTTAAAAATAAAAAAATAAAAATTCTAACTAGTTTTCAACAATTTTTACTTGATTACTAAGTTGTTTTAAAACAATACGGGTAATTTGAAAAAATTATTCTGCTTATTTTTCCCCGCTGTAATAAACTCTTTGGATTAAAATCTTACGGGCTCGTTTGTACTTTTACATGTAAATTACTTTAAATGGACACAACTGTTAATGTTATAGTGAATAATAATATAAAATTCTGAAGATTCAGGTTAAGATTATAAAAAAATTGCTTGAGAGGTTTTTTTTTAAAATAATTTTTTTTATTTATTTATTTATTTTATTTTTTTTAAATTTTACTGTGGAGCGATGTTATGTAAGCTTTATATAATAAAACAAAAATGAAATACAGACTGTTAACAAAAAATTATGAAATATATGTTTTTAAGGAAGACATTTTCTTTTATAGTTATCTTAAAAAAAAATTTTTAACATTGTAAATAAACCTGCTTAAAGTTAATTATGCTGCAAAAGCAAGATGTTAATTTAATGCAATTGTCTAGTTTAAATAAATACAAACGGGGCCTGGTAGCCGAGTGGCTGGCGCTCAGCACTACCGGTTTCGGGTTCGAGTCCCGTCGGTGTCATGAATGTTTGTAGTGATTCGGAATACACTTTAAACCGTATGTCCCGGTCTAATGTGATCGTATAGCGTTGTAGGTGTAATATTACGCGCGTCCGTAGCATATCTTCAAGCTACGCGTGCCCCCTGGATAGTGTTAAATGAATAACAGAGGTACTGTCTCTGTATTGCCAGCTGCATTAGAATAACAGCAAATAAATATAAAGAGGGTGGGAAAATTTATGTTAACTTTATTTTAATTATAGTATTTGAATAGTTAGCTTTTGCATTTTTTTCTTAATATTTATTTATTTATTTAGTAAATACTTATTTATTTACAGTAATTGATATTTATAAATCTCATCTGTGTTAACACGCAATCTTTTTTACTAACATCTTAAAAAATTTCTTACTAAAATCTTTTTTTTTTATTAAAAAAATAAAATTATTAGACTTAATTTTAATAAAGGTGATAATTTTCCATAACAAAAAAATATATATGCATTCTTTAAGATCTATACAAGCAGGAGAACCAGAATTTTCATCCTTATAAAATTATTTCGCTAGGAAAACATCAAGCCAAGCTTGTTTTCGTTCTCCATCCTCCCCCGCCAATTCCGAGTTTTTGGCGATTGTTTGGCGCGGATGCATTGGCGCGAAAGAGAAGACTAGGTGACGGAAATGTTGTACTAATGGTAACCACCGCGAGATGGCGTAATTGCTCCGTCATGTCGAGCCCAGTCGATCGCTTTAGCCTCCCCCTCCTTTCATTTTCCATTCCACCCCTCTCCAGAAGTAATTGTAACCAATAAAAAGACAGAACGATCTTCGCGCCTGCCTCCCATTGGCTCGCAGACCGGCAATCTCAAGAATTAATTACAAAAAAAATAAAAAAGAAAAAACCCTGCTTTTATTATTTTTTTTTTCTGCTGCAGCAGCCGTTGTTTCTGCGTGCCGCTCCCTTCATCAGTCCAGTTTGTCCATGTAGATCAAGTGGAGAGGGTGGCGGAATTTACGCAGACGACATTTTTGTTTTTTCTTGTTCTTTTTTGCGTTCCATATTCTTGTCTCTCTCTCTCTGCGTTGTCCAGTGTGAAGGAAAATAAAGATCGCCTGTTCTTTTCGAAAAAAGGGATTTAAAAATCGTCTGCGTTTTGTGATGTCGCGGGATGATGGGCTGCCGCTACGGTTGCAGCTGTGAGAAGAATCGTCTGCTCATCACAGGCCCACCCCGGTGTTGCTGTCATCGTCTGACGGCGGCGTGGTTGCGCCACCACCCACACCCTTCAACAGGTCAGTTTTCCTTCTGTGTTTACCTTTTGCTTGCTGTTTGTTTGGCAAGGGTGGAGGGGTAGGGGGTAGGGTGCTGGGCTCGTCCCCAAGCGCTGTGACAATCGTCTGCTGACATTTGAGCCGGATCTTTTCACATTGTTGTGAATCGTTTCAAATTTAATAACAAACAACAAAATTTATTTACGATGCATTCTTTGCCATGCTACGAAATTCAAATCTTAATAATAAATAATGGTAACATATAATAATGTCGTGATTTAAATTTATAATTTAATTATTTTTTAATAATGATATGTTTATATAATTTTAATAATTTACAAAAACATCAAAAATTATTATTTCTAAATTTAAAAAAAATAGTTAGGTATAAATATGTTTTTAAAGTTTTTTATATTGGTGTTTTGATTTAATTATTTTTAATTTAATGTTAATTATTATTAATGATTGTTTTGTTTTATTTTGTGTAATTATTTTTATACTTTTAATTTGTGAGATTTATTTTAAAGGTTATTATTTATTGTATTGATTTTTTAAATATAATTCATTCAGTTAATTACTTTAAATTGTTTTAAAAATTTTAATTTAAATAAATAATCATTTTTTAAAAAAATATATTTTTTAATTCAAAGCCACGACTCTGTATTATTTTGTATTGTTTCTTTAGTTCTTGAGAATATCTTCTGTTAATCTCTCAACTTATTTAAAGAGCCTGAAATTAGGAAATTAAGTATTTTGAAGTTTTTAATTTAGATTTTAAAATGTTATATTTTGTCGAATAATTTAAAAAAAAAGCAAAATATTTATTTTTAATAAAAATTAAATTCTTACATATATTTTGAATAACTGTTTATTAAAAAAAAATATTATAATAATAATTTTATAATAATAACATTATTGTTTGGACAATTACAAATTATTAATTAAGTGATACAAAATAATAATTGAATCTATTTTAGAACAGTTAATAACTTAGTGTAAAACAATAGTAAAAATTTCATGACGTATCTTTGGCATGCTTTCTAATAACTTATTTAAATCAATTATCAATTTAAATCAGCATTTAATACACAATAATTAGTTTATAATACACAATCTACATTTTTCAGTGTAATATTTAATCTGAACAATTAGAATGTATCTTATATGTTAAATATTAATATTAAAAAATTTTTTTGTATAATATGTTAATATTTACATTGTATACACAGATTATATATATATATATATATAAATTTATTGTTAATAATATTATTCTAATTTATAAATTAATAGTGTATAATATTAATTATTAATATTATATAAATATTATAATATTATATAAATAAAATATAACCCATGCCTCCATGGGTTTTTAATAATGTAAAAATTATTAAAAATTTTATTATTAATAATTACAACATAGAATCAGTAAACATTTTTTTCACATAACATGACCTGCCTAAGATTTGAATATATTTTAAATGTCTTTATGCGTAATAATTATATTACAGTTCATATTTAACTTAGTATGTTTAAAATGTATTTTCATACATTTTGCCGTTAATTAGTTGTAATGCTTAGTATTTAACCCATGCTATTTAATTTTATACACTATTTACTCTAATTACTTTATCTATCACTGCTTTAATTAGAGTAATCATTGGTATTCATCTACTATTTCAGTATGTATTCGGAGATTAATACATGCTACTAAGAGCTTAGTTGTGTACCATCTTTGAATATCAAGTTGTTGATTAAATGTTTCGATTATTTAAATGTCGTATGCTTGTTATTTAAATTGATGTAACACAAATTATGTCAGCTTTATGCGTGTGACACTTAAATATATTAATTTTCTCAGATGTTTAATTACTGTCAATCTATCTTTTCAAGTACAAAAATTATAATAAAAACCGTATATCAAAAATAAAGTTTTATATAATTTGCTGTGACATTTTACATTAAGTTCTATGGATTTTTTACTTTATTTGTTGGTGCATTTACAATTATAAGGATTATTAATTTTATTTTTTCGATTATTAATATGCGTTCAGCGGTAAATGTTGTTAATTTATGATTTTTTTATATTAATATATAAATAAAATTGTATTCAAGTTTTATACTTACGACGAATATATCCTAGTTTTATTTTAATATTCTTAAATTTAATTCAATTAAGTCTAATTGTTCTAAAATATTAGTTCTAATATTCATTCTATTTAAAATTTGCTCTAAAATATTCGTTCTAATATTCATTCTAATTAAAATTTGTTCTAAAATATTAGTTCTAATATTCATTCTAATTAAAATTTGTTCTAAAATATTCGTTCTAATATTCATTCTAATTAAAATTCGTTCTAATATTCATTCTAATTAAATTTGTTCTAAAATATTAGTTCTAATATTCATTCTATTTAAAATTTTCTCTAAAATATTCGTTCTAATATTCATTCTAATTAAAATTTGTTCTACAATATTCGTTTCAATATTCATTCTAATTAAAATTCGTTCTAAAAAAATGTCTGTATTTAATCGAACTTATATTATTGTTTTGTATTATTATTTTTTTTTAAATACAAATCGATAGCCCGTTCCAATCCAAATAAAGCAGATGTTTCTTCATTTTTCAATTAAAAATATTCTTGTTCTTTTCTTTTTTGAAATTCAGTTAGATTTGAAAAGCATTTTTAACTAATGTGTGATAGTCCTTTCTCTAAACCCAAAAGGGTGTCATTTTTACCATGTAAGCCCCTGAGGTTAAAGACCCTGAAAGATCACACCCCCGACAAACATAAAACTTCTGGAATAAATATCTGCTGCTCGACGATGTTTTCGCCATAAACATTCCCCAGACTTCTTCAAGCACTCTAAGTATTGTTGATTCTGAATCCCCCCAAATTCTGTCTGAGCCTCTACTTCCCGTTCCTGCCCCCCATAACAACCCCCTTGCGTCACCTCTTCCTCGATTGGGACCCCCCTTTGCACCATCTGTGAGGAAGGGGAGCAACTGTTTCAGGGTGACGAGGGAAAAAAAAAAAGGAAACATAAAAATTTCTTTTTAACAGGTTTGGGTTTTTGAATCCATTTTCCTGATTTCCAGTTACTTCCGCTAAAACCTGCGTCTGTGTTCTATATTTTTTAAATATGTAAATAAGATTCCTTTTTTTTTTAACCCCTTTGATAAAATTTCAATATGTTTGTTTGTTTAGTTTTTGAATATTTTTATAATTGTAAAGATCTTGTGCAATAAAACTATTTTATTGAAAGATTAATAATTATGACCCAGTCTAAATTATGCCATAATGTAATTTGTAAATTTATTGAAAAAAATATAAAAGTGGAGCACCAAATCAAAATTCTGCAACTATTACATATTTAACCATTAAATAAATTACTGTAAATGTGCTTTATGTAAATTAATAATTAAAATAAAAAAAATTGACATTTTTCAATATCTAACACATTAGGTAAGTAAGCCTATTAAGCAAAGTTTATGAAAGTTTCACATGGTAAACACATGATGTTTGTAATGATTAATATATATTTTTAAAAAATCATTTATGATAACACAATATTAAAAACTAGTTCGATTGCAAACGATATCCAATTCTATGAGCTTGTTTATATTGTAAACTCATGATGTTTGTAATGATTAAAATATTCTTTTAAAAAAATCACTCATGAGAACACAATATTAAAAATTAGTTCGATTGTAAAAACGCAGTGTATGAGCTTTTATTTAATGAAAAGGATTAGCTATAAATATTTACAAGAATTTTTGATTACCAACCGCAGTTATTAAAATCTCTAGAAAAAAATTATTCAACGATGTAATTTTAAGTCAATAGAAATCATACATACACAATTTTTTTTCTTGTTGTTCTTTTTATAAACATTATATCCATTCTATGGAACATAAAACAAAAGTTCCAAGCAGATGTTTTTTGAACTTTGTATATCGATCAAATTGTTCCTGCATTTTGAATTCGTACAGATTTAAACCTGTCTCAAAATTTTACAATACTGTTGGCTAAATCACTTAAGGTTCCTATTAGAGCGGTACTTCAATAAAATGTGCCATATGTCTTCAAGCTGAGTAACCTCAACGTTTTGATAATTGACAGGAAATTGCTTGTTTAACAATAAACATTGTTTATTTATGATAGCGTATTCCTGTGAAATCTGTAATTTCATTTTTCCGGTGGTTGACTGATTGGTGTTTATCTAGTGTCATATTTAACTGTTTGGACATGCTAACTTATTTTAATTTAAAAGTCTTCCAGAATAAAGCCAAGCAGTGAAAAAGAAATCATAACTTGGGAAAGTTATTTTAGTTAAATTTAATTTACGACAAGTTATAACAAAACTGACAGGATATGAGCCTGTGAAGAACTCTGAGAAAAACTCTGTTTGAAGTGAACAGCTTGATATCACCTATATGATTGCTTTATAATTCTGAAGCATTTGATTTCCTTACGAGTTTCAACGTTTTTAATTTGTATTAAGAAAAAGATAGGATTTTTCTTATTTAAAGTGAACTTTATATATTTTTTTAACATTAGTAAAATTTATTGAATGTTTGTTTTGATATATAGTATTTACAAATGAAAACAGTCATTTATAATTTGCTTTTAAAGCAGCTAATGGCAAAAAGCAACCTGACAATTTTATTTATTATAAATTTCTGAAATATATGACAAATAATTTTGCAATAAATTTTTCTCATCCTAGGTTATAATTCTTTTAGATGAGAATGTACTTATAGTTAAATAATTTTTTCTACTTTTAATAATTTTTACTATTTTTACTACTTTGTTATAAAAACAAAGCAAACGAAATTAGAATGAATTTAATGGTAAATGTTATTTATGAAAATTTTAGAAACTTTGATCATTAATATACTATGAATAATTTTCCAATATTCGAGTATGTATCAGCAATAAATCTTTATTATTTTCAAAATGAGATTAAAATAATAGTTATGCATATAAAAGAAATAATTACAAATTGAGATATGCTGATTTAACAAAGCAAATAAAAACGAATGAATGATTAGAATGAATTTAATGGTAAAAGTTACATACTGACTTCATTATCAATTTATTATGTATCATCAAATTCATAATTATCTTTAAAAATGCAAAATTCTAAATTCAAAAATTCTAAATGCAAGTATTCTACTTCTGGAAAGCTTTTTATTTAAAAAAAAGTTTTTAACTGTCTAAACACAAATGGATAAAATTCAAGAAAGCAGATTGTATAATGCCTGCTTATTACTACAGTCAACCGAAACAAGAAATCTGTTGCAAAGTATTTTCCATCCAGCTTTTGCTGCTAATATTTTTAAACTTTCCGTGGGTCGTTTTCTCATGCAAACTTTGGGTCATTTGTCTGTAAATGCGAACAAATGTTTTTGTAGGAAAAGCCGTAGCTGTCTGGCTCGCATCAACATGAAACAAAATTGTTCGATGTTATCTTAACCTTTCACCGTGACTCCCACGACTTAAGTCTGCCCGGTTTTGATGGAAATTCTTGAGAGACAATGAGCTTTGTTTTAAGGATGGTTATCTATCTGGAAACATCCTTTCGGACATTTTTCTTCATGATAAGTGGGATAAAAAGTTTGCTGATGTTTAACTGAAATATGACGTTGCGGAAAAAGGCTGTTTAAGTGCATGTTTAGTTCTTTTGTATAGGAAGTGTTGTTGGTTTTGCATAAAATAAATATTTATTTTTTTGTTACAATGTTATTCTCATTTATTTACTCCATATATTCGTTTTATACATATTTAAAAGTGATAGCCTTGTTTAAAGAAATGTATTTTAATATTTCTGGAGTTATAAAGTTTTTTATTTATTAGTGTTAGGAATTCGATCCACAAACCATCAGAAATTAGTATTGCTAAGTTGTAATGCGGCAATTGTATGTCCTGCTAAGTATTTACTCTACTAAGTATTTGTTCTACTAAGTATTTACTCTACATGCTCGTTTTATACGTATTTAAAAATTATATACTAGTCGATCCACAAACCATGAAGAATTTGTATTGCTTAGTTGTAACGCTGAAATTTTATGTCCTACTAAGTTACTCTACTGCGTATTTGTCCTACTAAGTATTTTTTCTACATATTCGTTTTATACATATTTAAAAGTGATATCCTTGTTTAAAGAAATGTTGTTGTTGTTCTAATGCAGCTGGCAATACAGAGACAGTTAATCTTTATACCATAAGCAAGGGCTGCAACTGTTACTCATTTAGCATTACCTAGAGGACTTGTGTAGCTTGAAGATATGCATTTAAAGAAATGTATTTTAACATTTCTGGAGTTATAAAGTCTCTTAAAAGTTTGTTTTTTATTTATTAGTTTTAGGAATTCGATCTACAAAGCGTCAGGAATTAGTATTGTTAAGTTGTAACGCTGAAATTTTATGTCCTACTAATTATTATTACTGAGTATTTACTCTACGTACTTCTTTTTATTACACATTTAAAAGTTATATCCTTATTTAAAGAAATGTCTTGTAACAATTTTGTAGTTATAAAGTCTTTTATAAGCTTGTTTTTTTTTATTTATAAGAGTTAAAAATTCGATCCACAAACCATCAGAAATTAGTATTATTAAGTTATAACGCTGGAATTTCATGTCCTACTAAGTATTACTAGTATTTGTACTACTAAGTATTTACTGTACATATTTGTTTTATACATATTTAAAAGTGATATCCTCGTGTAAAGAAACGTATTTTCACATTTCTGTAGTTATAAATTATCTTATAAGTTTGTTTGTTTATTTATTAGTGTTAGGAATTCGATCCACAAAGTATCAGGAATTAGTATTGTTAAGTTGTAACGCTGAAATGTTGTCCTACGGGATGTCTCTATGTACTTGAGATATTAAAAGACTTTTTTGTTGGATTGTACTTGTTATATTTAAAACAAAGTTACCAACTCATAGCTTCACAGTACTAAAATGAAATTTATGTAATCATTGATGATAAGTAATCAGTACGAAATTACTAATTACTCTTTAACTTATATGTATAACTTAAATTCAGCTTAAAACTTTTAACATTCATCAAACATTCAACTTATTTGGCTTTCATTGCTTCTGACTGGATTATTCTTTTATACAAATTAATTCAGATAGAAAGTGAGGAATAAATAATTATTGCTTATATTAGTTTTTTTTTTTTTTTTTGGGGACTATCTATTAATTAAAAATAAAATTAGTGTAACATGTAACATAAATACTTCATTACTTATTTTTCTTGGGATAGTGATAACAATTTAATATGATTAAACTCTAAATTTTAATACAAACGAATAAATTCTATAAGTCTTATTAAATGCCAATTAAAAATTACTAATCAGAAATGAACAAATATTTAAAGATAAAACAAATAACTTTTAATTAACTTGTTAACTTTGAAAAAAAAATGGAACTAACTATGATAACTAATTATACTATAAAATGAACTAATATGTTAACTAACTATACTATAAAAGGAACTAACTAAATATAATCGAAAGACTTTCTGTAGGTTAAAAAGAGGCTCTTATTTTTAATGCATTTGTATATGATACTGACACCCAGTAAAGTTCCTCACTGATTTAATGCTACAACAAAATATCACATCTCACTCCTACTGTTAACGTTTCTGTCGCCAGAGGTCGGTGTGGTTTATTTACGGTAAGGGGTGACTCATCGCACATACGTTGGGGTGAGATCATCGTGTAATTAATGTTTGTGGTTAATGAAAGTGCATGCAGTGTAAAAAGAGGGGAAGGCTTTTATGTGCATAAAAATAGCATTTATGATTTCCCTGCTCTCAGGAAATGTTTTGATTTCATTTTTTTTATTTCCTTTATTTTTTGAACCCTAATAAGTACTTGGCTGCTAATGATTTGACTCGATATTTATTACATGCTGTCAAAATAGAAATTTATCTTTCTTCGCTTCTATTCTAAAAGAGACACAATTTAGATCTTTAATTATAGTGCATCTATGTAATTAATCATCAAACAAATAATTGTCATCACAAATATATAATAATAGAATGTTATATTCTTTCCTTTGCATTCTGATTAAAACAGCAGAAAAAAATTGTTTTTTTTTTGCATAATTTAATTATTTTTTGTTTTTAAAAGAATTATTTCAATGTCATCTTCAATATCAATAATTTTAGTAACAAGGCACTTACATTTAAAACTGATCAACAACATTATTTTTTAAAAAATATTTGGTTGCATTTAAAATTTGTAACTTCTTGGGTTTTGATTAATTCGTGAATTACTTCAAATATCTTTAATTATGGTCCATCTATATAATTAATCATAAAACAAACAATTATATAATCACAAAAATATAATAATAGTATGTTGTATTCTATCCTTTGTATTCTATTTAAAACAGACATTTCATATTTTCATCATTAAAGAATCATTTCAACATTAAATTAGAATTAATTGAAAATCAAAATGGAGTATTCTGAAGATCATTTTTGTGATATAGCTCATCATTATAGTTAAGATAAAACTAAATTCAAAAAATTTTGAACTACTTATTTGTGCAGCATTTACAGTCTGATTTACATGCCTATCATGCATACCATTCCAACAGTGAAAAAGAACAAACAGAACTTCTTGATGGAGTATATGAAATAACACTTTTTGGTTCATAATTTACATCGCTTAGATACATTGTAGCCCAACTTCAAAAATACTGGAATCATATACAATACAATAACATCATAACAACTCTATGAAATAAAAACTCAATGAGTATTGAACGAAGATAATTTTTTTTAAACAAACAAACCGGAGTTGAACAGTTGATCAAACTAGATTTTAAAAAATTGTGATATGACTCCTCATTATAGTTAAGATCAAACTATATTTTAAAAATTTGAACTACTTATTTGTACAGCATTTAATTACAATATGATTTACATGCCTACCATGCATAACATTCCAACAGTGGATATGAATAAACCAAAATTCGTGATGAAGTATTCGAAATAACACTTTTTGGTACATAATTTACAACATTCAAATACATTATAGTCCAACTTCAAATATACTGGAATCATACTCAACACAATAACATCATAACAACTCTATGAAATAAAAACTCGATAAGTTTTTTTTTAAGCAAAACAAACCGAAGTCGAACAGTTGATTAATTACCACCATTAAAAAACAGAAATCGATTATCTCAAAAGCTCAAGGATCAGGTTTCCTCTGCAGAGTAATCCCTGTTATTTTCGTCCTAATCATTTCAAATCAACTTCATTTCTAGCCATCCACACCATGCAGAGATATGCACGAAATTTATCTCCAACTCGGCTTCTACTATACACCATACCTTGTCGAGAGATAAATGCATTAGCAGCACAAAACGTGTTCTTCTGTTGCTGTGGCAATTAAATGTTCCACCAGAGCCACATTTTAGCGTCATCGAATTCAGTCTAAGTATTAATCAAAGAAATCGACCTTGGGCATAGGTAATTGCTGGTGGTGGTGGTGGTGGTGTGTGTGTGTACCCAACGCCATTCTGGTCATGCCTTCCCCCCTTTTTCGACCCCCCAGTAACGGTATAGTGATCACGGTACATTTGGCGTAAGTCAACAAGAACAAAGAAATGGAAACTGTTTAGGATTGCTAATTTCTCGGAATCGGTCTTCAAGATCTTTGAGGTTTTTTTTTTTTTTTTTAAAGGACAGGAATTTGGACTATTCGTGCATTTAAAATACTGTTGTCACTTTTTTTTTTTTTTTTTTTTTCAACGACTGTTTGTCTAGTTCAGTAGTAATTGAGTGCAGGTTTGAGATTTTTTTTTTTCTTTCGTTCTGCCCCTTTTTTTTTTTAACAGTTACTTTAATTTAGAGTTTTTATATATTTTTTTTATTGGTCAGAGTAGCATCTCCGTAAAGTAAAATAATAAAAAAAATTTTTTTTTTTCTTTACCGCCAGTTTCTTGAAATTTGTGTTTTTTTTCCAAGAAATGGAAACTACTAAGTATTGTTAATTTCTTAGAATCGATCTTCAAGATTATTATTATTATTTATTTATTTATTTTTAGAGACAAAAGAATTTCGACTATTCGTAAATTTAGAATACTGGTTTGATTTTTTTTTTTTTTTTTTTTTAAAGGACTTTTGTAAATCAGTGAAGTTGATTTTAAGTTTTCAATCCCCCTTCCCTTTTTTTCTTTTTTCTTTTTTACAGCTACAATTACAGCTATATTTTTTATTGGTCTAAATAGCATGAGAGGGGCAAAAAAAAAAAAAAAAAAAATGTTTTAGGACTTGCTAAGAAAAATATTTTTATTTAATTTTTCTCAAGCATTTAAAACATTTCTTAATTAAATACTCATTCTTTGTCAATAACAACAATTATTATTACACTATTCAATAAGTTTACTTCCTATACATAAATTCGTATCATCTGCCAGTGGCATTTTCATTACTCCTTATTTTTAATACACAGAATATTTTTAAGAATACGTGAATTATTTTGTGATAATAATGATTTAATGACTGATTAATCGATTGTCTTGACAAGAGATAAATAATCTGTTAAAGTTAAGAGAAATAATTTGTTAATAAATAAAATCAGCATCTACTGCCAGTGGCATTTTTCATTACTCCTTATTTTTAATACACAGAATATTTTTAAGAATACATGATTTATTTTGTGATAATAACTCACCAAGTGATTGCCTTGACATAGAAATAATCTGTTAATAAATAAAATTAGTATCATCTGCCAGTGACATTTTTCACTACTCTTTTTTTTTAATATATATGCTATTTTTAAGAATACATGAATAATTTTGTTATAATAATGATTGATCAAGTGATTGCCTTGACAGAGAAATAATATGTTAATAAAGGTGTCTAGCGCTCTGCCTTTGGTACCACAGCTTTCAGGTTCGATTCCTAGTGGTGCGATGTAGTGGTTCAGAATCCACTTTAAGCCTTAGGTACCGGTCTCATATGACCGTAGAGCGTCACTGAGCCCAATCAAACTTCTCACCCACATCCTTCCCAAACTGTAAAGGAGAAACTGAGCTCTAGGTATAGTGATATAATGTGATATAGTAGTAGTAGTAGTAGTAGTAGTAGAGGTTCGGAATCCACATTAAACTGTAGGACTAGGTCTAATTTGCCCAAAGTGTGCACAAAATGACCGTAGAGCGACAAACCAAACCAAATCTTTGCTTTATGAGAAATACAACAGTTTTATAAGTAAAAAAGAGAAAAGAAATTTTATTTACCAGCAAAAGAAAAAAATATTTTTTTTTTATTTCCAATGGCAGATTATGAACAGTTACAGCAAAAAAAAAAGAACAACAACAAAAAAAAAACATATAACAACAACAAAATAATACAACAAAACATGCTGAAACAGAGTTCATTAATCTAACAATAATGCCAAGTTGCAGATCTTTTAGCCACTAAAAAGTGTTACCAGGTGCACCACGGGGAGGTAGATCTACTGCGCACCCCCAAGACAAAAAATATTAAATTACCAATAAGCAAACAAATACCAGAATCAAAACTCCTTAAAAAAACATTCTTTCGAGTGCATTTCCTATTAAACATTGCGCATTTTTTGAGGTAATAAAACAGAATTCAAAAGAATAATTCGAAAGAATCACCTGACAATAACCTCACAAATAAACTTATGCAAGACAGAGGAAGAAAAGGTACATAAAAGACCCCATGATCTGAAGAGAGAGAAATTTCTGAATATCGTTCACCGTACAATAATAAAAAGCTTCCCCCCCCCCCCAAAATGGGCAGCCGATGACCTTCATTTACCCAGAATTCCAATCGAGAGCACACAAGAATATTTCTCAGGAAAACATTAAAAATTCGGTGGCAGCAGCAATTGAATACTGGCACTTTTGCACGCGATCATGGCGAATAAATAAAAGAAAAGAAGACACATAAAAAAAAAATGTCTTTTGTGTCCTAAAACCACACAAAAACTTTATTCCCGGAATTACTCCATTATCTGCTTTTTCTTTTATTGATCAAATAATGTTAAGATGGTAAATGACTTATTGTTCCTCGGTTTCTGATCTAATATTAATACGATGCGGAAGTTGGTTTTGTAAAAAGACGACAGACCTTCACTGCTGCGCATATGTCGATACCTATGAAAGACAATAGTCCGATATTTCTTCGGAATTATGGGTGTGTTTCTTTGTGATATGTAAAATCTTCTCTAACATCTTTACTTTATTAATTATTAGAATAATTAATATCGATGCTTTCATTAAAAATTAAAACGATATCAGCTTAAAGAATATCAGAAACCTTTTTTTTTAAATTTTATTTTGATAGCTTGTTTGATGACAGAAGAAAATTCGAAATTTAAATTAGATTGTAGATTTCAAATTATTTTATCGTATCAAATCATCTCACTTATTTTTTTGGGCCTAATGGCTAGCGTTCTGGCGCTCAGTACCACAGGTTTCGGATTCCAGTCCCGGTGGTGCCATGAATGTTTGTCAGTGGTTCGGAATCCACTTTAAACTGTAGGTCCCGGTCTGTTTAGCCCTCGAGTGCACAAGATGACTGTAGATCGACAAATCAAACCACTTAAAATTTTAAAACTTATTATTTCGCAATTACTAAAAGTAATTGATCTAAAAATTTTCTACTGTTTATATCTAAACTACAGCGGCCTGATGGCCAATTGGCCAGAGCTCTGGACTTTGGTACCACAGGCTTCAGATTCGAATCCTGGCTGTGGCGTGGATGTTTGTGAGTGGTTCGGAATTCACGTTAATCTGTAGGTCCGGGTCTAATTAGCCCAAATTCTGCAAAAAAATGACCGTAGAGCGATAAACCAAACTAAACTTTGTACAAAATGGTGTACTGTCTAGTGTTTATATTCTAGAATTTAATTTCTAATGAAAATATTTCCACCAAATTAAAATATATAAAATTTATTTTTAACAATTATATAAATATATATTGCACTTGAATATTAGGTAGCTTGTTATCAAATCGATATTGATTATTACGATTATGATAAAAATATCGTAACCAAAATTTAAATGGTGACATCTTCAAAACAAAATGTAATAATTTTACAACTGTAACATCACATGAGGACAGTTATAAATATGTCATCCCTTGTGTACTTTTCTCCACACTATGTCTTCAATCTCCTCACTTACCCATAAACATTAAAGAAAATAAAAAGCCAAAAGTTCTACGACAAGTTTATAAAACTCCCATCTTTTGCGGCACTTAACATGTTTCGAACGATTGCCTCTTCGTGGCGCAACACCCCCTACTCACCCCCCTTCCCTTTTGGGTCGGAAAACGCATTCTTCCGAGTATCGCTTTCCTCTAATCGCTGTAACCGTGTCCGAGCCAGCTCTCCATCCTCTTTTCTCCGATGATCCTCATCTTCCGTATCACCATCCCTGTCATCGAAAAGGCATCTACCGGATTGCTTTTCCCTTTTTTCCTCTGAAGAATATTCATCATCATCGCTCATCTTCCGTATTGTCGCTCATCCTTACGCCTGTGTGCAGTTGTCTCCACTATGTGGCACTGCTTGCAAGAGAGAGTGGAAAAAAAAAATTGATTATCGTTATTGATAACGAAAAATATGAAGAAGAAAAAGGTTATTCTTGTAGGGAAAAGGAAAAGTATCTAATTATTTATTTTTTTGTGTTTTTTTTTTTTCAGGGGGTTTTTGTCGATATTTTGGTGGGATCATCCTCATCCGAGAGAAAGATGTATGGAGGAATCGGTATTTTGATTTCTCGCATTTCGATACGCCGTGTGAGATAGATGAGATGTCCGTGGTCGAAATTCATTTCTTTTGAATGGTCTTTTCGTCGTATAGATTTCTGATTTTCGGTTTATTTCTTTTATTTTTTTACTCAAGAAATTTTAAATCGACAAAGATTTTGAATGATTTCAATTTGGTAATTATTTACTGTTCCTGGCTACCAATAATGCAATATTTTTTACATTTCACATTGTAAGCATATAAATTTATGGTTACTTACTACTCAACCATTCATATATATATATATATATATATATATATATATATATATATATATATATATATATATATATATAGGGACCTGATGGCCGAGTGACTAACGCTCTGGCCCTTGGTGCCACAGGGTTTGAGTTCTGGCTTTACCGTGAATATCTGTAGTGGTTTGGAAGCCACTTTAAACAGTAGGTCCCTGTCTGATATGACCGTTGGACATAAGGTTGACAACCCTACAACGTAAAAGGAATTCATCTCTTGTCTCGAAATCTGCCAGTAAGCAGACCGTCTTGGCCCACCATGGAGCTGTTGCGCCAATGATGATGATGTTTAATTGATATAGAAATAGAGCTTGAAATAAAATTTCAGTGGCCACAGAATTTGAATGCATTAGAATATTTTCCAAATACCATAAATCGTTTTATTACATGTAAAATATTAAAAGTCGTGGTACCATGTGGCTATTTCCTAATTTATTAATTTTTAAATTAAATTTATCTCTTTCGCCACAATTTTTGGAAACATACTTCATTTTAATTATTCTCCCGTATATCCAATAAACTGACTTCATGAAAAAATGAATAATTTGTTTTATATTAAAATTATGTGTAATATTAACAAATTTTATGTGGACAATTAATAATTTTTGGAAGGATATTATAAAAGGATTGTTATTTCAAACATTGCCATACCATATTAAAAAACAGAAAAGAAAAAAAATATATAATTTAAATTAATACAAATTATTTTAGAAAAGTAATAAACCTAATTCTTTTTATTAGCGAAAGCTCCTAAATACATTCAAATTCTAGCAAATGTCATGCTAATTCATGTCAAAGATATTTTTTATCACTCTTACGAAGGATTTTACAGACACTGGACAAGGCTTATTATGTATAATATGAAATGTAATAAAATAATTAGTATAAATTTCATAACAAGTTATAATCTTAAATTAATGTGTAAAATTACATAAGGGGAAAATACTTAAATTTTGAATCCTTCATTAACTTAACTTTCGCAATGGTAACTACACCAAAAAGAAAATTCTTACCTCTAAATTATCCTTGACATATTAAAGAAAGCATCAATTCCTAAAGCAACACTTGAAAAAAAAAAGATATTTCTTATCCTGCCTAAAAATATTTTACAAAACCAAAAATATTTATTAACATATCAACTCTTGAATTTGTTGACAAAAAGATTTAATAAGGCTTGTAGCCCTTTAAGATTTGCATGCTCATGTATTATATATATAACATAATAATTAGTATGCATTTCTACTGAATTATTACCTAAAATTAATGTATAAAATTACATAAGATTAAAATACTTAAATTTTGAATCTGCGTTGACCTAATTTTCGTAATGGTAACTACTCGTACACCAAAAAGAAAATTCTTACCGCTGCTAATTAACCTTGCCATTTTAAAGAAAGCACCAGTTCCTAAAGTAACACTTGAAAAAAAATTTGTTTATTTTTAATATTTATTATATTTGTTATCATGCCTAAAAATATTTACCAAACCAAAAATATATATTATCATACTAACTCTTGAACAACAATTATTATCATATCAATTCCAGAGTTTGTTGATAAAAAGACTTAACAAGGCTTTTGTTGCCTCTAAGATTTGCACGCTCATGTATTATATGAGATGTAACAACATAATTAGCATGCATTTCATATTGAATTATAACCTAAAATTAATGTATAAAATTACATCAGATAAGTACTTACATTTTGATTGACCGAATTTTCACAATGGTAACTACACCAAAAAGAATATTCTTACCATGTTAAAGAAAGCACCTGTTCCTAAAGCAACATTTGAAAAAATATATTCTCTATCCTGCCTAAAAATATTTACAAAACCAAAAATATTTATTAGCATACCAACTCTTGAATTTGTTGAGTAAAAAACTTAACAAGACTTGCTAGCCCTTAAGAGTTACATGCTCCTGTATCATATATGTAACAAAATAATTAGCATGCATTTCATATTGAATTACAACCGAAAATTAATCCAAAAAATTACATAAAAAGAAAATATTAAAAATTTGTTGACAAAAAGACTTAACAAGGCTTGTTACCCCTTAGGATTTACATGCTCATGTATTATATATGTAACATAATAATTAGTATGCATTTCATATTGAATTATAACCTAAAAAAGAAAATATTAAAAATTTAATCCTACCTCAACATATCCTTCCAAACAGTTGCTACAACCAAAATAAAATAATGATATAAATTCTAGCCACTAAGGTAACTCTCTCCATATTAAAGAAAAAGCAGCTAGCTCCAAGGGCAGCAAGCACATGCGGGGAAAAAAAAGAGTGGCTAAATAAAAAAAAAAATCAAAACTTATATACCTAAAAGGATGGGGAGGGTTGGGGCAGGTAGGTTATCAGGCGAGATCATCTTGGGAGGAAATAATTAGAGCAGATACAAACGCGTGGAAGTGTGAGAATTCCTCCCCTTATTTCCCGGAGAGGATGGGAAAAGAAGAAAAAGAAAAATAATAATCAAGGAGTATGGGCAAAAAAAAAAAAAAAAAAAAAAAAAAAGGAAAAAATAATAATAATAAAGAAGATGATGAAAAAAAATAATAATGAAAAGAGAACTGTATATACACTTTCGCTCCTTCGCTTTTGTTAACGATCTTGTAATTAATGATGGACAGACAGATGGTCGACCCTAATGCCTTCATGTTGACTGGGCAGGCGTAGCTCCTGAAACAAAAGGGCGATCTTTTGCTCTTCCCCTCCCCCCTCCCTTCAACCACCCCAAGGGGGCTCGTGTGAGAGATCGTTTGGTTTTCCAACACTCCAGTTCCCAACTCAGTATGCAGTAGCTGTTATGGGAATGGAAATGGATGGTATAAATGTGGGTTAAAATGAGGATGATACCATATGCGGTTTGGTGTTGTTAAGTTCATATAAAAACTATGAAGAATTTAACTTATGCATATGACTGCTTTAAATTTTTGTTATCTGTTCTTTCCTTTGTCTTCTGGAACTTTTCTTTTTTTTTCTAAAAGATACTTGTTATCATGCCTAAAAATATTTACAAAACCAAATTTGTTGACAAAAAGGCTTAGTAAGGCTTGTTGCTCCTTAATATTATGTATTATATGAGATGTAACAAAATGATTAGTATACATTTTATTGAATTATAACGGTAGATTAATCTACAAAATTACATAAAATTAAATGTTAAAAATTTGTGCCTACCATAATCTGTCCTTCTCAATAGTTGCTACACCAAAATAAAATAATAATATAATAAATGGTATTATATCGTATTATATCATTACATCGTATTATATATTATATCGTATAAAATATTTGTGTAATTTTTTAAAATTAATATTTATTTTACAACTCTATTCAACTAACTTAACAATTGTGTACTAGGCAAGAGTTATTCAGAGTAAATAATATATGCGAATATAATTTAATACATTTTCACATTGCATTTGCCTAAAACCTTAATGTATTAAAATTTACCTTATTATAACGGTTATGTAAGGTAACAGCGGAAATATTGAATAAGCTGTTTTCTACAGATTAAAATAGTAATACCGTTAGATTTGATTACTTGAAATATAATTCACACTTATGAACTCTTAATGAACAATTGACCAACAAATCACATAGTTTCTATAACGTTGTATAAAACGGATTAACATATCTGGTTTACTCGTATGCAATAAATGCTATCGTATAAAATATTTGTGCAATATTTCAAATAAGTATTTATTCTACTGCTTTATAAACAGCTCTATTTTAACAGTGTTCTAGCCAGGAGCTCTATTCAGAGTAAATAATATATGTGAGTATAATTTAATACATTTTCACTTTGCATTGCCTAAAACCTTAATGTATTATAAGATTTACCTTATGAGCAACTTATTGCAAACTTATGAGCAACTTATTGCAACTTGTTACAAAACAATTTACCAATAAATGACATAGTTTCTATAACATTATATAAAACAGATTGACCTATCTGGCATATATATGTATATAAACTAAAGAGTTCTCAGTAAATATTTTATACTATGTATATATAATACGAATTGAGTTCAGTTATTTAACAGATATTTTAGTAAGAAAAATTTCTCTTGCTTATAAATGTAATTTAACACGTAGTATTCACAAGTTGATAAATTTTTATCTTTAACCAATGATCTTATTTAATTTTCTCATGTAAACATATTTTCTACAATAATAAATCAATAATCTTAAATTTAACATGTGCATATCATTATCTCTGGGATCTATTTAAAATGATTGGGAAGTTATTATTACAATAGCAATGGTCACTATCAAAACAATTTGTGATAAGAAACCAAGAACACCTGTTTTCCTTATAAAAACACCGGTCGGTATATTTTGTTGTAATTATCTATGACACTTCAACAACATGATAGATTTATTGATTTTATAATTGTGTGCTTTCAATAACCTACGATATACTACCAAAACACAACAAATCTACGAAAATATACTATTATGCACACATGCTCATTTTTAATTAAGAACACACCATATGCTAAGTGCATCCCCTTTTTGCCATTTGACCTGATTTAACCAGCGCAGACGATATCGGTAATATAAAATCGTCTGCCACCCCCTTTCCCCACTTCTTTTTACCTTTCTCTTCTCACCAAAGATTCAAGAAACCTATTTCCCATAAGGTCCCTCCTATTTACTTTCTTACAAGAAGAAAAGAGCACAAATAAAAAAAAAAGAAAGAAAAAGAGAGGAAAAAACAGCTCCCATAAAAGAATCATCTTTTGGGACAGGGAAAAAAAAGAAGAAAAAAAAGGACCCTCGAACCCAGCAACTTCCCATCTGTTGTTTGTTCTTTCTTTCCCCCTCTCTATTTTTTTTTTTTTTTTTTTTTTGTTCGATCTATCAGTGACGTCACTAAAGTGTGAAAAAGGGGCGGGATTAGATCCCTAGTGCCAGGTGGAGGCTAATTTGTTCTCATTAAAGAATAGAAAAGAACAGGGGGGATGTCCGAAAAAAGGTGCACCCCCCCTGTTCTTTTTTGACAGATGGCGGGGTAAGGGGTGTCAAATAATCGCGTGGTCCCATCTAGTTTTTAGATCAAGATTTATCAAAGATAACGTCTAGTGTTATCGCTAATTATTTTTTATAGGGGGTTTTGATTATTTTTTTTTTTTTTTTTTTTTTTTCTTCCGCTGAACATTTACATTTAAATCTTAATGTAGGGATTTTGTGATTTTTTTTTTATTATCGTTTGGCAGAAGATGGGAAAATAATAATTTTTCTTCGTTTTCATTGTCTTGGAGTTCGTGGGATATCGTCTGCTCAAAATAATGGATTATTATTGGAATAAAAAAAGTAATGGACTTTTTTTTTTTTTTTTTTTCCACTTTAAGATATCTTTTTATGTCTGTAAGTGAAAAAAGAAAAATAGCCTTTTTTGTATAAAGTTGGATCGTTTCTGTTAATAAGTAATGAGACTGTTTTAATCTCATTATGTGGTTTATTATCTAGAGGTGTTTTTTTTTATTTTATCTTTTTTTCTCTATTATCTATGTAAATGACGATTTGTAAATTGATGTATGAAATTCTACGAACCATTATTATATTTTACCTATGAATAACTTTTTTTTTTCAAGAAGAGGGAAATACAATTAAATTAATTGTGTTTGACGAAACTGTTTTACAAATTTACCTGTTTTTTTAAAAAAAATAAAAATTCTTAGTTTTAATAATAATCATATTCCAGGGATAAATCAAATGTTGATTTGCACGAACTATATAAAAAAAATATAGAAATAAAGTTAAATTAATAAAAAATAAAATAAAAATTTTCTAAACTAACTAACTAAATAAAAATACTATGAATCCCTAAGATAATTCATGTTCTATACGCAGGCGGCCTGATGGCCAATCAGTTAGCGTTCTGGCCTTTGGTACCATAGGCTTCAGGTTCGAATAGTGGCGGTGGCATGGATGTTTGTTAGTGGTTCGGAATCCACTTTAAGCCGAAAGTCCCGGTCTCATATGAGCGTCACAGAGCCCAATCAGACTTCTTCTCACCCACATCATTCCCAAACTGTATAGAGGCAACTCAATTCTAGGCATAGTGATGTGGTGTAGTAGTTCAGAATCCGCGTTAAACTGTAGGTCCAGTGCAATTAGCCCAAAGTGTGCACAAAATGACCGTACAGCAACAAACTAAATCTATACGTAATTAATGTGGATAATTAAAATAAAAGCATATATATAAATTTTGCACATTTTCGTTCATTAATGGACACAGAATATTATACTGAAATAATTAATCCATTAATATTCGATTCTTGACCAACTAAAAATTTCTCCTTACTCCTCCTATGATAATTCAGTCACCTTATTATCGCCAAATTTAAACCATAAATGTGGATACCTACCAATAATACGATCAAAAACCTCTTAGTATATACATAAATTTTGTAGATTTTCATTAATTAATAAACACAGAATATTATACTGAAATTATTAATCCATTAATATTCGATTCTTGACCAAACTAAATATTTCTCCTTACTCCTCCTAATGATAATTCAGTCACCTAAATATCGCCAAATTTATGCCATAAATATGGACGCCAACCAATAATGCGTCCAAAAACCTCTTCTCGAATTGTCAAGTAAAGTAAAACGAGACGGACGATTTTTTTTTAAACGGCGCATTGTTTGTGATTTATTCCGACTCTGTGTTTCTGGTTTTAGGAATAATTATTTCAGGATGCTTCCATCTTATGCCAACGACTTCTCTCGATTATAAAAGGCTACTTCTACCTTCGCCCATTCCTCCCTCGTCCACGCTCTTTTCCTTTTCTCGTATGCGAATGATGATTTTTCGGTGGCAATCTTTCACGCAATTGTCTCCACATGACTCGAACGGGTTGCCAGGTTGGCTGAAGTATCTCTACATTTGGCGACGTATGAAATGTTTCGCCAATTCTAGTTTAAGTATGGTGGATTTTTTTTCTTCTTTTTTTTTTTTTTGTTTTCCTTTCATTAATAATGAATGCATTATCATGCACTTCCCTGTATTTGAATAAGGAATAATAATTATTTTTACTCTTTATATACTTTTTTTTTGGGGGAAACACGTTATATGAATGGAAATTATTTAATTGTACAGTGATTGATTAATTAAGTCTTTCTAAGGCAAATAAAAACGTGTAAAGTGTTTTTTTAACGTGTTCAACGGATCTATATATAACGTGGTTTTTTTTCATATATAAAAACACACACACACTTATATATATATTAACAGATGTATTATATATATTAACGTGTTTTTTTCATATTTATATATATACACGTTAAAAAAACACATTTCTATTTGCCGTAGCAAGATTTAATTAATCTCCGTACGTTAAATAATTTCCATTCATTGTGTGTGTATATATATATATATATATATATATATATAAACCATATGTCTGTTAATATTTGTTTTGGCTGGGTTTTCTTTTTAATTAAAAAACCCAGCCAAAACAAATTAAATTAAAAAAAATATGACAATTATTATAATCACAAAAATTTTATTGAAAATAGCATTAATCAATTTATGATATTTCAATTTAATCAAATATTTTTTTTTAATCAAGCACTTTCAAAGGTTTTTTCATTATTAATATTATTTAATATTAAAAACAAATAGCTTAATTTTTAATAAATTTATATTCACCTCCAAGTTTGATTATAAAATTTGACATCCATTGTAATTTTTAATATTCAGTATTTAAAAATAATGTTTAAAATGAATGTCAAGCATGTACGAAATATTCCAATATAATACAAATTATAAAATGCAAAATGTTTTGAAGCATGCATCTGTTTGCCTTTCAAAGCTCTTATTGTCCAATAAGCCGATGCAGCTTAATTAATCACTGTACGTTAAATAATTTCCATTCATTAAATTCAAATGGCAACGATTCTGTCAATAACGTCATTATGATAATTACTCATTCTTTCAATTCATTTCTGAGTGTTATTCGCAATAAGTTTTGTTTTGGACTACCTCAGGCTATCGTGAAATATTCCTGGAATATTTATTACAAGCTATGGGCTAAAAATTAGCAAATATTTTGGATTTTTTAATGAAAGACTGTGCTTCCGTCCAAAAGAGGTAAGATTTTAAAATTTTAATTAATGATTCGTGTTTCGTTTACTGGTTTAAAAATCGTTTAACAGTTAAGATCGTTGTAAACAGCAATGCCAGTACTTTTTTATGTGGATTTTGATAGACAATCTTTTAGTCTTTTAATTATATTGGTTTATAAATTCTTGCAAAAGCTAATCGTTAGAAACGCATACTTACGATTACGTTAATAATTATTAGCTCATATTTGTTTTAATGTTATACTTAATTGTATGTAATTGAAATGAGACAATTTTTGTAAATAGTACAGTATAACATAATGTATAATAAAAGATCATATAACTGAAATATTTCTTATAGTACAGTATTAATTTTGAAATATTAGCATCAAATAACATCTATTAATAGTTATCAAGATAATTATTATTTTGACAAACATATGGATCAAATATTTATCAAAATTTTTACAGTTGGTTTTAAAATCAAATGTTATTTAAATTGATTTTAATTTACCGAATTATATATTTATATAGTCGAATAATCTATATAGGCCTAACCTTTAGAAACGGTGCGGTTTTACAGAATTATATATTTATATAGGCCTATAATCTATATATGTCTAATCTTTAGAAATGTATACTTACGATTGTGTTAATACATATCGGCATAATTATTAGCTCATGTTTATTTTAAATTAATTGTATGTAATTGAATTGAGACAGTTTTTTTGTAAATAGTACAGTATAACATAATGTATAAAAGATCATATAACTGAAATATTTCTTTTACAAGCATGGTAATGATTTTTAAATATTAATTACAGCAAATAAAATTTATTAATAATTATCAAGGTAATTATTATTTTGATGTATGGATCATATATTTATCAAAATTCTACAATTGGTTTTAGAATTAGAAGTCGTTTAAATTAAAATCGAACTGCTTTACAGAATTATACGTTTATATAGGCTTTAGAAACGGTATAGTTTTTAAGGTTTTAGAGTTATATATTTATACAGGCCAATAATCTTTACAGGCCTAATCTTTAGAAACTGTACGGCTTTTTAAATTTTCAGAATTATTTATTGATATAGGCCTCATCTTCGGAAACATATACTTAATATTGTGTTAACGCATGGCGGCATAATTATTAGCTCATTTTAATTTTATACTTAAATTAACTGTATGTAATTCAAATGAGACATTTTCTTTAAATGATACAGTAATAAGAATGTATAAAAGATTATGTAACTGAAATATTTTTCTTGTAGCCATAGGTATAAAATATTATTAACGTCAAATAAAATTTATTAATAATTATGAAGACAATTATTATTTTAATGAACAAATGAATCAAATATTTATGCATTTCTATATTTGATTAAAACCTGTTTTAGAATCAAAGGTCGTTTAAATTAAAATCAAAGAACAGTTTTACAGAGTTATATATTTAAATAGGCCAATAATTTTATACTCACAAAATGATATTTTTTAATATCAATTATCACACTGATGGGGAAATTAATCCAGGGTCAAATGATATTTAAATTCCAGTTATTATATGCAATAATCTTGTTTGGCACAACATTGACCTTTATCCCGTAAAACAACACCAACTAACCAGAAATAATATTCTTTTCCAATGCTTTTGAAATAAATATTAAGAAATATTTATAAATATCAACTGTTTACTTATTTAGAATTAATATTGCACTAGTTATTGACTGTATTTGGACTTACAGAATTTAACAAAAAGCCTAAAGAATCATTATATGTAGCAAGAACTTGGACTTACAGAATCTAACAAAAAGCCTAAAGAATCATTATATGTAGCAAGAACTTGGATTTACAGAATTTAACAAAAAGCCTAAAGAATCATTATATGTAGCAAGAACTTGGATTTACAAAATTTAACAAAAAGCCTAAAAGAATCATTATATGTAGCAAGAACTTGGATTTACAGAATCTAACAAAAAGCCTAAAGAATCATTATATGTAGCAAGAACTTGGACTTACAGAATCTAACAAAAAGCCTAAAGAATCATTATATGTAGCAAGAACTTGGATTTACAGAATTTAACAAAAAGCCTAAAGAATCATTATATGTAGCAAGAACTTGGACTTACAGAATCTAACAAAAAGCCTAAAGAATCATTATATGTAGCAAGAACTTGGATTTACAGAATTTAACAAAAAGCCTAAAGAATCATTATATGTAGCAAGAACTTGGATTTACAAAATTTAACAAAAAGCCTAAAGAATCATTATATGTAGCAAGAACTTGGATTTACAGAATTTAACAAAAAGCCTAAAGAATCATTATATGTAGCAAGAACTTGGATTTACAGAATCTAACAAAAAGCCTAAAGAATCATTATATGTAGCAAGAACTTGGATTTACAGAATTTAACAAAAAGCCTAAAGAATCATTATATGTAGCAAGAACTTGGATTTACAGAATTTAACAAAAAGCCTAAAGAATCATTATATGTAGCAAGAACTTGGATTTACAGAATTTAACAAAAAGCCTAAAGAATCATTATATGTAGCAAGAACTTGGATTTACAGAATCTAACAAAAAGCCTAAGGCATGATTATGTGTAGTAAGAACTTGGATTTACAAAATATAACAAAAAGCCTACAGCATCATTATATGTAGTAAGAACTTGGTTTGCAGAATTTAACAAAAAGCCTAAGGCGTCGTTATACTTTGTAAGAACTGGATTTACGGAATTTAACAAAAAGCCTAGAATTTTTTTTATCGTGGTACTTTTCTTAATTGAATATAGAATTAATCTTTTGTGTAAATTGTATTTACTGCCATAAAAGAAACCGACTGAAGAAGTTATTGGATGCATCGGGTTACGAAATACTGAGATTTTAACTTCTTACTGCATTAACGGTTAGTTTTACTGCTCCACTAATTAAAATTCTGGCCTAGATTTTTAGAACTAATTCAGAATCATTCCGCAATTTCAATCAAAAACAGAATCTTAAACCTGTCGTATAATATCGGTTAATTACCTTTTCTATCAAATATTTAAATTTTTCCGAAGAGTAAAATAAAACCAGAGCACATAGTTGCAGTACAAAAGGATGAGATTATTTACTCTAAAAAAGTAAACAAACGAACTATGTATGCTTGGGTAAATCTGTGAAACAACAAACAGTAAAACATCCCGCTAATTCAAGCGAGGTATCGGAAATGATTAAGAAAACAATTTGAAGCAAATTGTGGCAGATAATTCGGTCTTTCCCAGCCACTGATACTCGTCCATGAAGTAATTACTTCAAAGGAAACCGGAAAAATCAGAATCAGTTTCTTACACTACACTACTTTGAGGATAAAAAATAATAATCATAATAAAAAAAGTCAAATAATACAAAATACAAAACAAAGACTTTCAGGCATCGAGTTGACCCAAATGTCGTGTCTAATGAAATGTCTTATTTTCAATTCCATTTGGGATTGGGTGATATGGCACGATCATTAACAATGCCACAACACACACACACGGCCCGTGGTGGTTTTATGGCGTTAAAGTTAAGAAAATAATAATCATAATAAATAATAATAGAAATACCATTAAGCTGGCGTAGGGATTAATAGTGATAATGCCGCAGAAGTTGAATGGCTTTTCTTTTTAATACTTTTTTGATGTGATGCTATGTGCTGTGGCGAGCCCATTTTTCTCTGAAGGGGTATTAAATCACGCCTGTTTCCTCAAATGATCGCCAGTAATTGCTTTGTGTCCAAGCGCCTACCTTGCACAATGGACTCGGCAATTTGAGCTTCGAAAAGAAAGCTTTCTTGTGAAATCGCCAACCTGACTCGGGAATGCACAATCATCACATTCTAAGGGATTGGTGCATTTTTTTTTTTTTTATGGTATAAGGCGATAATAATTGAGGATTCGTGTTTTTGCATAGTTTTGCAACTGATCATGCTTATTAAAAAAAAAAAAAAATGGATACTTTAAATCGAATTGGAATTTATTTATAGGATTAAGTAAACAGTTAAAAATATCAATGTTTTTCTGGGTGAGGCATACTTATTTGTCGTATGTTTCTTTTGGAATTGATTTCAGATAGTTATCTGTAAATTGTACGATACTCGCTATAATTGAACAATATTGTGCATTTGTACAATACTCACTGTACAAATTGTTTAATATTGTGCAATAGTGCAATACTCACTGTACAAATTGTTTAATATTGTGCAATAGCCACTGTACAATGATCACTGTATTGTACAATACTGTACAATGTTCACTGTATTATTGTACAATACTGTACAATGTTCACTGTATTATTGTACAATACTGTACAATGTTCACTGTATTATTGTACAATACTGTACAATGTTCACTGTATTATTGTACAATACTGTACAATGTTCACTGTATTATTGTACAATACTGTACAATGTTCACTGTATTATTGTACAATACTGTACAATGTTCACTGTATTATTGTACAATACTGTACAATGTTCACTGTATTATTGTACAATACTGTACAATGTTCACTGTATTATTGTACAATACTGTACAATGTTCACTGTATTATTGTACAATACTGTACAATGTTCACTGTATTATTGTACAATACTGTACAATGTTCACGGTATTATTGTACAATACTGTACAATGTTCACGGTATTATTGTACAATACTGTACAATGTTCACTGTATTATTGTACAATACTGTACAATGTTCACGGTATTATTGTACAATACTGTACAATGTTCACTGTATTATTGTACAATACTGTACAATGTTCACTGTATTATTGTACAATACTGTACAATGTTCACTGTATTATTGTACAATACTGTACAATGTTCACTGTATTATTGTACAATACTGTACAATGTTCACTGTATTATTGTACAATACTGTGCAACTGTACAATGTTCACTGTATTATTGTACAATACTGTGCAACTGTACAATGTTCACTGTATTATTGTACAATACTGTGCAACTGTACAATGTTCACTGTATTATTGTACAATACTGTGCAACTGTACAATGTTCACTGTATTGTGCAATACTCTGCAACTGTACAATGTTCACTGTACTATTGTGCAATACTGTGCAATTGTACAATGCTCACTGTACTATTGTGCAATATTGTACAATGCTCACTGTGTAATATTGTACAATATTCACCGTGGTATTGATCCGAGTTTTTTTCTTTCAAATGATATTGAGTCGTTTTGGCTTTTTAAATGATCCTTTCATTACTCAAAAGACCAAAATTCCTCTGTTTTATTTGGTTACCCACTTCATATCTTCCGATATCCCGAAAGGTAATTAAAAATGCACAATTACACTAATGGTTAACTTCCAAAAAATAAATCTTTAAATTAAAAATGCATAATTACATTTAATATTTTTTGGCCTATTTGATAAAAATTGTGCTTAAACTAGCGTTTAAAAATATATCCTGCTAAAACCAAATCCAAAATTTAATAAACTCTTTCCTCTAATCAAGATAATGTCCCCATGTAATGTATAACCATACTTGCCTGGTAGATTGCTTAACAAATCTGGCCTATATTGACATGACATCAAGCGCTCGGACTCTTGAATGGGCAATAAATCCCCACCCACATACTGACTGACGCCAATTGATTTTTTTTTCTCCATTTAATTTCATTTGGCGACATTTTTTCTTATGGCAGAAAAAAAAAATCGGTAACCTTTTCACTCTTCTCTCCATTATAAGCGTGTCCCTAAATCAAATACGGACGTTAGGGTTGTTATTTACATCTCTATGACCGGACGGAGTTGACGTTTTTTTATATTCATTTTTATATTTTTTTCGTCTATTTATTATATATTTTTTATTTATTTTTTTTACTCTGCCTCTTTATTATTGTTGTCATTATTATTAGTGTTGCGTGCCACTACTAAACAGTGCACAGGAATTCAGGTATTGTTCACGGGGTGTCTTCGCGTTGCACCACCCTCTGTTTTTCGTCTGTTAGACGACGATTTTTTTTTTTTATTATTATCGTTTGCCTCTTTTCATTACAGTTCTCATTACGATCCGCACGCTAAATTGCATTAAAATGCATTGTCGTATTGCTAGTTAACGTGCGTTATGATTCAACACGCTATGCTGATTCATCATTTAATGTGGCAGTTCTTTGAAAGATTTTTGGGATCAAGAAATTACTGAAAAGAGTGGAATTTTTTTTATAGCTCTTGTTGTGTGTATTGCATGTGTGGAGTTTTTACCTGTTTGTCTATGCAATTCATGGGAAATTTCGTGTTTTTATTTTATAAATGTATCGTAAAATTAAGTTATAGGTTAGCGTATATTCCTTGTTGAACAATTTTTTTGATCAACATAAAAAAAAAATGGCATAATCAAAGCTTTGAGTACGACAACCTTTTGATTTTCTTTCATAGCATTTCAACGTTTAAGTTAGATATTTAAATTTTTTTTTTTTTAAATTTCAGTAGAATTTTTAGTTGCATTTTAATTTTTAATGAATATATGTTTTTAATTATCTATTTCAAAATCGTAATAATACTACCCTCAAAAAATAAGTATTTAAAAATATTTAAATAAAATTCTAATTAAGTTTATTTCCACTATAAGCCTAATCGAAAAAATTTCTAAGCTTACCAAAGGAAAAAAGTGACCAGATTTTAGCTGTAGTTGTTTATTTCATGATATTTATTATTTATTAATTTTTGAACATCGGTGGGCCTCTTATTCTATTGATGTATGCCATGAACAGGCCAATAGGTGATAAGGGCAGCACATTGAATTCTGGGAGGAATTTTTAGGTGCAATTGTCCCATCCAGGGCCTGATGGCGGAGTGACTTGTGCTTGGTGCCACAGGTTTCGAGTTCGTGTCGCTACGGTGTCATGTATGTTTGTAGTGGATCGGAATTCACTTTAAACCGTAGGTCCTGGTTTAATATGATTGTAGAACGTTGGGCGTAGGACTGACAAACACTACCTTGCAAAAAGAAAGCATTTCCTGGCTCAAAATCTGCCATAGGCTGACGGCCTTAGCCCATTATGGGCTGTAGTGCTAGGGAATTAGTTAATTGTCCTGTCCCGTCAGGTCGTGTTTCATAATGATGAATCAATAAAAATTCTTTTTGATCCTCTACAAATACAATTTGAGGCTAGATGGCCAAGTGGATAGCGCTCGGTACCACATATTTCGGGTTCGAATTCTGGCGGTGCCATGGATGTTGTACTTGTTCGGAATCCACATTAAGCCATAATTCCCGGTCTCATATGACCGCAAAGCGTTACTGAGCTCAGACTTCTCACCCACATCATTCCCAAACTGTGGTACTCAGCTCTAGGCACAGCGTGGTGTGGTGTGGTGTAGTATAGTAGTAGTAGTGGAAATACAGTTTCAATAATCATCTTCAATTTATGCCACCGGTATTTAACCAGTTATTTTTTAATCCAGTGATTATTTTTGTTTAACAAACAAACCAAAACTGTTTCAACCTATGCCAAAAAAGAATTTTTTGAGTTATGCCAACTGTGTTTGCTAGGGAAAGGGTGTTTAGATTCTTGATAAACTGATGACTCAAAATTTCAGTGATACAATCTTAGAAGATACACAATCTTAGATTTTTAGAAATGTTGATAAAAAATTTTGTAATCTGAGTCATGATCCGTTTACTCAGATCAGGAATTTCTAGATCTGACTAATCTAACCCAATCAGCATGATGGCATACATGCTGACTCCAGTTTTCAAAATCTGACATGATACCTGTCATTGACTGACATAGCTGCACCTAGTGCGGAGGAGGCAAAATAACTGCCTCTCCCCCCCCTGTTAAGGGGTGGAAGCTTGCACGTCACATCCAACCGCTTCGTTCAGGTCGAGGTCATTTACTGGTGCGCATATCGTAAATTCTTTTTATGAAGGCTCTAAATCTCGGCCAGATAAAGTCGGAGGTGCGAAAAGAAGGCGTGGGAGGTTCAAGACGAGGAGGCTCAGCTCCACAAATCACCTGCAGAGGTGCACTTCTTCCTTTTGTTCAAGGTCATGAGGACTGCTGGAGGTCCCTGACGCCGTTTTAATGTCGCTTTCTGAGGAAAGTTTGAGGGCTGTTCGAGTGCGGTCAACTCCCTTTTTTAATTATTTATGGCAGCATCCGAGATTTATCCGTGGACAGTGTTGTGCATTGTAATGGTTATTGAAGCCAGTTGACAGTATCGCCCTGCGTTGTTTTTTGTCGAGATTTATCCGTGGACAGTGTTAGGCATTCTAATGGTTATTGAAGCCAGTTAACAATATCGCCCTGCGTTTTTTTTTTGCTGTTCTGTCATTGACGTAATCATGGTTGGATTTGTTGTAGCATTTAATGTCATCATGGTTGGGTTTTGTTGTGAATTTGATCTGATCATGATTATTGTTGTAGCATTTAATGTGATCATGGTTGGGTTTTGTTGTGAATTTGATGTGATCATGGTTGGGTTTTGTTGTGAATTTGATGTGATCATGGTTGGGTTTTGTTGTGAATTTGATGTGATCATGGTTGGGTTTTGTTGTGATCATGGTTGGGTTTTGCTGTGAATTTGATGTGATCATGGTTGGGTTTTGTTGTTGTGAATTTGATGTGATCATGGTTGGGTTTTGTTGTTGTGAATTTGATGTGATCATGGTTGGGTTTTGTTGTCGTGAATTTGATGTGTTGATGGTTGGGTTTTGTTGTTGTGAATTTGATGTGATCATGGTTGGGTTTTATTGTTGTGTCATTTGATGTGATCATTGGGCTTTGATTTTGAAAACATACAATGCAGTTTCAGTTGTATCTTTATTGATAAGAGAACAAGCAATGGAAATTTTCTATTGACTGATGTTCAATTTTATATATATGGAAAGGTGAAGTTACATTTTCTAAAATGATCAATTTATTGTTCATGTATCAATTTATTTCACTTCTCATTTTGAAAACAACGTTTCGATTAACGGATAATTAAACAAAAAAAAAAAAGTTTATGATATATTTGACTGACAATTTCTTCTTTGTTGGCACAATGAGTAATATTTTTACAAAAGTGTTCTCAACACAAATTTTTTTTTATTTCTGTTTTCAGATTGATTAATTTTGATTATCTATCAATCATTCTTTTAGATTTAATAATTTTGATGTCAATTAAAAATTCGCTTTAAATCATCGTTAAAATTTTATCAATTAATCAACATAAACCAGCAGCTATAGAACTCTATCCAAGTCAAAATAGTTGGGCAAGTTCTTTGACTTGGATATCTCCATAAAACTGAAGCTGTTAGAATATCGTGTAATTTATCTGTAAATTTTTTTTTTTTTTTTTTTTTTTTTTTTTATAACCTGCAATTTAAAAATAAAAAAATTTTAACGGAATTTATATATATAAAAAGTGATTACTTAGCTGGCGAAAATAACAGTTACGATGAAAAATTATTTTATTATAAATTTATTTATTATTATTTATTTATTTTTTTTTGACTTGAGAGTGAGAAACCGAAATTAATCGATGAAATATTTACACTGGCAACTTACCGCCAAAATCCGATGCCATCATTACGTATTAAAAAAAAAAGCAACTCTTCGTCTCATCGCAAGTAAGGCTGCAACTATAATAATAAAAAAAAAGGTTGCAGTTACAGTCAAGGTCTACGATTAAATGCAAATAACACGTTCCGCACTTTATAATTATGTAATTGTATGCGCCTTTTTTGCTTGGGGATTTTAAATGGTCCGCAGAACACTGGCACATTTTGACCGATGGATATTGGTATAATAAACATTAAAAAGCCTTATGAGAAGGGTAGATTGTTCCAAACAGGGGTTATTCGAACAGAAGGGGGGGGGGATGGAAAAAAGATATAAAAAATTAAGAAGGTTTTTCGAGGGGAGGTTACCCGTCTAGGCGTGTTAATCACGTGTTTCTCCAGATAATCGTTTGGCAAGTTCCGTTTCGTCAAGAATAAAAAAGAATAAAAGCTACGTATAACATCACAGTGGGCGAAACCGGTCAAAAGGGGGTAAAAAGTAGAGTGGGGGTGTTGTGTTTTTTATATTTGGGTAGGAGAGGGTTGAGGGGGGTGAGCAAATTCGATGGCGTGTGTAATTAGTGCTTTCGGTGTGCGCTTGTCTGACAACAGCTAGGATTAATCGAACAGGTTTAATTTTGTTTATTATTTCTTTTTATTTTTTTTCAATTCCATGTTTTGTTCTGTGGCAGTGCCTGTAGTGTAAAGAACTACAGCACGGAAAATATATCGTTTGGTTTATTTATTTGTTTGTTATTATTATTATTTTTTTAAATGCGATTGGTATCGTTTGGAATTTAAAAGAATAAGAATGATTTTATTATTATTATTTTTAATATTTTTTTTTTTTTTTTTTTTTTAACGAAATAAACTTGATTGTGTTGCATTGCAAGAAGAAATACTGTTGTGGGTTCTAGACGATTATAACGATGCAAGTTAATTTTTTTATTTATTTATTTTTTTAATTATCGTGTTAACCTCAAAGATCCTTGGATTGATTTTTGATTAAATGCATGCAGTCATTTGAAAATTATTCAAGCGGTTAATGTATTTCTAGCAACTTCAAATTATACTTGTTTTTTTACTGTGGCAACGTTAATGCTCTCTAAAAAAATAATAATAATAATAAATAAATAATAAAAAAAATTTTAAAAAAAGTTTTCTTTAAAATTTTTATCTCCTATTATAAAAAAAATAAACTTAATGTAGGTATTTAAAAATATCAAATAAATTTTCACATTAAATTTTGGAATTTAAACTATTAAAAAAAATATTTATATGCTCCCTTTTTATAAAGAATATATCTCCAAAAAATATCCGTGAAACTAATAACCGATTAGTTATTAATATTGTTAAAAAATAAACTTAACAAATGTATTTAAAAATAATAGGCATTTTTACATTAAATTTTGGAATTTTAACTGTTAAAAAAACTTTTTTTTGATAGTAAGTCCTGCAATTATTATTATAGAAAATATTTATATGGTCCCTTTCAGAAAAGAAGATACAATGGTATATCCGCGGAACTGATAACCGATTAGTTATTAATATTGTTATCAAAAATAAACTTAACTAAGATATTTCAAAATAACAGAAGCCTTTTCACATTGAATTTTGGTATTTGAACTTTAAAAAAATGTATATAGATTTTTTGCTCTTAAAAGCCCTGTAATTGTAATTAATGAAAATATTTATATCGCCCCTTTTTGAAAAAAAGATACAATGGAATATCCTTCGAAACTAATAACCGATTAATTATTAATATTGTGATAAAAGAATAAACTTAACAAAGGTATTTAAAAATAACAGATACATTTTCATATTAAATTATGGAATTTGAACTTAAAAAAAAAAAAAAAAAAAACTTTTTTTTTTTTTCTGCTCTTAAAGCCCTGTAATTGTAATTAATGAAAATATTTATATAGCCCCTTTTTTGAAAAGACGATACAATGGAATATCCCACGTAAAATAATGGTATAACCGATTAGTTCTAACGATTAATTCTAAGAATAATATTAATGACAGAGTATTTTTCAAATATTTTTTCTATTGCAACATAAAAAAGAAATTGTTTAAGCTCGCCTTTAAAGTATACTGCCGGATACCTCTGTGTTTTCGTTTTGGTAGTCACGTGACTGCCTTTCGGGTTTGGGGGCGCGGCCGTGTGACGTCACACATACGTCAGCCTCGTTTTCTGTCTCGCACAGCTAGGATATCAGCTGGAGTATATAGTTCTAAGCTTCAGGGTTTATTGCCAGTAGGAGCTTTCGCTTTCAAAACTGAACAACGAACCTTTTCAAAGCCTGAAGAGTTTGAGAACTGTCACTTAAGATTTTCTAATTGATGACTTTTTTTTTTCAAATTGTTTGCAGTTATAATGCGTCTGATTTTTAATAAAAATTTAACTAATGAAATTCGGACTAACTTTTAAGAAAAGCGATGTAGGAGAAATAAATCGATGTAAAAATTAAAGGAAAAAAAAAAATTAAAAAAAGCTAGGATAAAGCTTAACTTTAAATAAATATATTATATAATATTTTAATATATGTTAAAAAAAATAGCATTTTGCGAAAAACAAATCCTATAAATAGTCTGTTGATAAAATAATACATGATAGGTATATAGCATTTTTAAGCTTTATAAAATTGTAATTTGAAAGACTCATCATCATCATCATCATCATCATCATCATTGGCGCAACATCCCCATAGTGGGCCAAGGCCGTCTGTACTGGCAGATTTCGAGACAGGAGATGTTTTCTTTGTACGGGGTAGGGTTATCAGCCCTCCGTCCAACGCTCATACAGTCATAGGAGACCACTCTGGCTCTCGGTGACACAGGTTTCCGGTTCGAATCTCGGCAATGTCATGGATGTTTGCAGTGGTTCGGAATCCAATTTAAGCCGTAGATCGTGGTCTCATGTGACTATAGAGCGTCACAGAGCTCAATCAGACTTCTCACCCACATCATTCCCAAACTGTAAAGGGGCAACTCGCTCTAGGCACAGTGGTGTGTTGTGGTGTAGTTGTAGTAGTCATAATAGACCAGGACCTAAAGTGGATTCCGAACCACTATCCACGCACACCCACATCCTATCGAACGCCAGAGCGTTAATCATTCGGTCATCAGGCCCCAATTTGAAAAACTAGAAGTAATAAAAAATATAAATAAAACTTAACTGATTTTTCATCAAATAAAATTAAGTCGTTGATTTATTTCAAAGTATAAAGAAATGTGATTTTTGATAAATATTTTTTAAAGAGAAAAAAAATAACGATAAGCTGTAAAATAAAAAATTATCTACATCCCATCGCATAAAGGACATCACATTTCCATTTTAATTTGTCGCTTTATTATCCTGCATGTCAAATGTCACAACGAAGCCACTCCCATACAAAAGAATAAAACAAAAAAAAAGTGCACCAAAACCAGTAAGTATCCAATGTCGAAACATTCCTCCATAAAATCTAAGTTGCCTGATATCTCATTTAGGAAAGCAACGTGCCTGCTGAATAATTATCAGCAGAGTCTGCTATGAGCTGCTTGGCTGAAGCCTTATCTTCACCAAGTGTTAGTGTAGGCGCCATATCTGTTCCAAGATGGCTGAGACCAAGACTGCCAAATTGAGATGCAACTTTTTTAACCATTGATTATAAGTAAAATTTAGCCAAATATTATAGTAACCTATATTGTTTTTTTAAATTTATTCGAGGATTTTTACTTAATTACTTTTAATTTTAATAATTTACAATTTTTTCAGTGTCAAATTATTAATATTTTAACGTCATTGTTCTTTCATTATACTTCATTCATCCTTTTACATCTGCTGTAGAAAGTCATTCATTTTGAAAACAGGTTATTATTTCGTATTCTATAACATGTTAGAATAATATATGTATTATCTTCATAGTTAATTTTCTACACGCATGCTTTGCATATCTACAAATAAATACAAAAGAAAAATCATTTATTTATTTTTGTAATAGCTTTTATTTAATTACTTAATTTTAATAATTTGTATTTATTTCAATATTAAATTATGATTATTTGAACTTCATTATTCATTCATTAACTTGATTTAAAGCAATGCCTATTCAAGTGATGTAAAAAGTTAGTATTTTACACAATCCTTATTTTATCTCAACATATTCATATATTTAAAAAATGTTATCCTTTTTTTTATTAATTCTTTATAAAAAAAATTAAATAGCTTTTTTTTAAAAATCGAAACATTTATTTAGATTTTTTTTTTCTAAATAAAAATATCCAAACTGAAACGAAATAAACTGCAAAGCGCTCGCTTTTGGATATAGAGTTCTGTCTTACTCTTGGATATTTGATATGTCAGAGGAGGCTTATTATAAGACAGCAACGAAAGTTCAATTCCTACGAAAAGTCTCGTAACCCTGTAAGCTATGGGGTACCTCACGTTTTCTTTCTGGGGCTATTATTTCTTTTTCCATTTTTATTTCAAGTATTAGATGTTCTTCGTATATTCTAATCATCGTTTAACTGTTAAAATATTATGATTTTATTTAATCTGAAGTTTTATCCATTTCTTTATTTTTTTTGTTGCTAGAAAGTACGAGCCATGATTCTTGTATTTTGAAAGGAATTTGTAAGACGTCATAGGCAATCATTGCAAGAATTTCGAATTTTAGAGTAATTCCTTTATATGGTTTCATTTTCACTTTTATCAAATTCTTTTATCTGTTGTATTTTTAAAAAAAAGCATTTGGATAAATTGAGATAGAGCAGCGTCAGCGAGCGTACATATCAAAGTACCAACTCAAGTCCAAACTGAAACTTACTTAGAAAATAATATTTTTATGGTACACTTAAAATTGTAAATAGATAAAAATTAGGTACATTTTATAAGTGTTTATTTGCATTAAAAAAATTGTTTTTAAAATAAGAAAAAGAAACTGCATAGTTAATATAAAATGAATATCTTTCAGGGGTTATACATAAGACTAATTTAATAATAGTTTTTGAAAAAAAAATGTACAAACTAATATAATCACCATGATAAATAAACAAAACTGTTATTGAATGACGGTCTTTGATTTCTTTGCGTAAAAAAAAATTTTCCCGTGTGAAAATTTTTATAAAAAGAATAAATTTACACTGACAGCATCTTTCTTGATTGGGCAGAACAAACAAACCTTCTAAAACAAACAAAAAATCAAACAAAAGCATTACAATAGTGGCATTCTGCATAACATAAAAATAATAAGTAACTGAATAATTAGGATATATATGTATATGTAATATATTATTGAACTTACAAGAAATTGCTCAAATAATCCAAAAAAATCAGTAACTCTTTTATTGACCAGTAACTTCTGAAATTACCCCAAATGGCTAAAATCAGCCACATATGGCAGCCCTGGCCTTAAACATTATCTGATGCAAACTTCCTTTCCCTTCCCTTTCCGATCAACAAGCTTGAGGAAAATTTACCGCGGTTTTTCCCTTCTCTATAAAAAATCCCTTTACAAAGGGAAAAAATTAGAAATTTTCGTTTACGTAACTTGACAAATTAAATAAATATTTAAAGACATAATAAAAAAAACTTTTTTAAATGACTCTATATAATTATTTTTTGATTTATTAATTTTATAATGATTGTGAATATTTTGCGAGTGATAAACTATGGCAATTGCATTTAAACTTCAATAAACAACACACACACACACTTTTAACAATTTTAAAAATAAACATTTAGCTTTTGTATTAGAAGAAGGCATGTGAAAAATTACTTTTGTTAAATTCGATCATTTAAACATAAGGGATAAAATGTAGTGCCACGTTGCATCAATATTAGGCGATTTTAATCCTTAATTATTTTTATTTTCTTAAAATAGTTGAAAATGTTGGCAAAAAAACCCCAAAACAATTTTTAATGAAATCACTATGAAACAGACACTATGAAGTGTTTTTATATAATATCTTTACTCTTTACAATCATAAGTTACACGATGATCTTTGAGCTCTCTTTAACAACGTCTTTTTTACAACCAACTTTTATGTTTACTATTACATACTTTCTAAATTAATAATATTCAATCAATCGTAATGTTTAGTTGTCAAATCTTCATAAAAATTAAATAATATTTTATTTAGTATCGTTCATTTTTTTTGCATGTGCTTTTAAACCATGACAGCATTTAACACAGTAGCCTAAGATTAAATATCAAACAAAGGTAAGCTGTCAAATATCAATCGAAATGTCAAGATTTTTATCTTTTTTTTTCCCCCTTGGGATATTTTGTTTTTCCTTTAATGGAACGTTTTCTACGAAATTTCCCTCCTTTAGGGATATTTTTCTCACTGTTTCTAAGAAAAGGGTCTTGAAAAGGGACCTCACACGTAAGGTAATGAGTGAGTGAGAAGTCTTCCTCCCCTCCCCCTACACTTCCCGCCAATATGCAGGCGTCAGTACCAGAGGGCAGTCTCATAGTGCAATTAGAATAATTTATTGGTCTGTTCGAATTGCTGCTATTCATTTGCCTTCTAGAACGTTAAAGGTTCTCATATAGTCCCCACTGTCTTTGTGTAGCTGGTCAACAAATTTTTCTCCTTGTAGATAGCTGTGATCTGTAAAGACAAGAATTAACAAGAGTGTTTTTTCATATAATTTTGCATAAATATTTATCAAGATTCGCCTTGAAATCCTTTGGTACTGTATTTTCAAGTGAGTACATTTTATTTGTTTACATTTTCAGAATATGTTTAAAAACAAAAGCCACGGAATCTAACGTTGTAGTTTTAAAATTGCGCGGTCTGATTCGTTTGATTTTGGGTCAACTTGGTGGAATTCTTACATAGTCTTCCAGGTTATGTTTTATATAAGGTTTACGGTCTCTGATTATTTCAATGCTAACGTTTATAAACGTTTATCTTTGATATGTTTTTAATATAACATATTCTGGATATTGAGGAAGATGCAATCTGTAATCAGTTTTGGAAATACGAAGTTAAATAATTTTGATTGTTGATGTAATCATTTATTATGATTTGGCAGCTCTATTAGAGTATATATACTAATTAAATAATTTTTTGATTGTTGATGTAATTGTTTATTATGATTTGGACACTATTAGAATTATTTAACTCGTGTATATATTCTGATTATTAATGTAATCGTTTACTATGATTTGGCAGCTCTATTAGAATACATGCACGATTAAATAATTTTGATTGTTGGTGTAACCGTTTATTATGGTTTAGCAGCTCTATTAGAATACGAGTTAATAAACGATTACATCAAAAATCAAAATTATTTATGATTTGGCAGCTCTATTAGATGATGTAAATGCACGAGGAGTTTTAAGTAGACAGTTCTTAATAGTCATTTAGGTGTAGTTTATAATTTTTTGACGATTATTTATGTAAACTGTACAGTTTTTCAGTTAATTTTGGTTGTCCATTTTTCAGTTGATACTATTTTACAATTTATGTTATTTTTTTCAATTTGTTATCGGTAAAGGTAATAAGATCTTGCTCTGTTTTCAGTAAAGATAATTAATTCTGAGGTAGAATAAACGATTTTGTAAAATAACTGTTATGAAAGAAGTTACGACAGTTTTATAATTGTTATAAATGGTTGGTGCTAATTTTATTAATCTTTATTATAATAGGAATATTCCAATACATCGAAACCCTCTTAGTGTAGTTGAATATCAAAAAGCTAAATAACTTACCTATGTTTTGGTTTGGAGACAATGTATAAAATTTTATATTCGTTTCGATAATTAATCCAAGTAACCTTTTTAAAATGTATAATGTTACTTACTATGTAACTACTATAACTTACTATAAGTAACTTATGTAATAAGTAACTTGCAAATATAAAATGTTACTTGCCTTTTTACCTATACAAAATGGTAAAAAAGGCAAATCAGCATACTTCGTGTATTTATTGATTAATTATAATATGCTCAATATTGATCATTGTTTAATTAAATATTGTTATTGAGCTGATATTAGCAAAGTTTCCCAACATAATTTGATTATAAGACAAATAGTTATTTAAATTGCTTTTGATATTTAAAGAATCTGTAAGAAATAAAACCTTGACTGAAGTTAAGATCTGTCGATTCGCCATCTTTACTATATTCTTATGTACATTCATCGAATGAACATGCTTTGGCAAGCCTCTAGGTACCTTATTTGTAACCTTTCCGGTTTGTTTTGCTCTGTAGCAATCACCAGCCTTCGCCAAAGTCGCAAATTCTTAATTATCCACCCTAATTAAGAGAATTAAAACCCACATTCGAACACCCCAAAGTTATTCGAAGGAAACGAAATTATCTCATGGTTTGGGCCCTTTAACTATTGTTTCCTCTAAGTCCCACAAGGGGCTTTGATTATTCATTGGACGCTGACGAATGAATTAGCTTAGCCCATCGCAATTGTTGACATTGTGGGAGTCAAATTCCAACATCTGTTCCTCATCTCACTTTTATGAAGTCGAGATTAACTTCCTAATCGCATCTGTCTTCATTTTCTGTAATTAGCCACCTTTGGCTGTTGCAACGTCTGTCTGCAATTACTACAGGACGGGGGCAATTGATTCTGGTGGAAAGGCCTTCTCAGTTACCTGGTAACGGCTTGTCTGTCTCTTTCGCAATGGCACTATTGCCACTGATGACAATTAAAAGAGACGCTTCTATTTGCATTTAACCGCAGTTCTTGTCACAGTCTGTGCCCAAAAAGTAAGACCAGTTATTATTATTTTTTTTTTCAAAAACTCTTTATTTATTCTTCCAAATTTATTTCATCGCCTTCAAGCTAATTAAAAGGAACACACTGCAAAGGAAATGTTAGACAGTTTCGCTGTTTTTGATATATTTGGCCATCAGATATATCATTCTTATGTAGCTTGTTTTCAGACATCAAACTTAGTTCCCTCTACATTAGGTGTCTGACGATATAAACAAAACGAACTCCATTTCTGTGATCTGTATGGGAAAGCTATGAATGGAGAATGTTGATTTCTGGATAATAATAGAAAAGACTTTTTACTGATAATACTACTGTGCCCAAAAAGTAAGAACAATTTTTTTTCTTCCAAAAACTTTATTTATTCTTCCAAATTTATTTCATCTTCAAAGTAATCCCCTCCGGACTCAGTGCACCTATGCCAACTTTTTTTCCAATCTTCAATGCATGCTAAAAAGACATCGGCGATTCACGTTGAATCTCTTCAATCGACTCAAAATGATGTCCCCCGGATTGGTTTTTTGAGTGTAGGGAATAGCCAGAAGTCGCAAGATGTGAATACGGTGCTGGTGGAACGATATGGGTTCCATTTTTGACGAAAAAGTCACGAAGAATAAATGCAGTATGAGCTGGTCATTATCTTGATGCAAAAACCAAGAGTTGTCTTTCCATAAATGCGACTTCTTTTTGCGAATAGCTACACGCAAATGACGCATAACACTCAAATAATATTCCTTATTGGCAGTTTGGCCCGGCGGAAGGAATTCATAATGTAATCGAAATTCAATTAATAGAATTTCCTAAAATTGTGTCATTTCAACTACCATTGTGCACAAAAAGTAACACCAATTATTATTTTTTTCAAAAACTCTTTACTAATTCTTCCAAATTGATTTCATCGCTTTCAAAGTAATCCCCTCCGGACACAATGCACTTATGCCAACACTTTTTTTGCTCAATGAATTCAGGCTTTTGAAAAAATCGCCGGAATCAGTATTAAGCATCTCACAATGCCAAGCGTAACTCAAACACTGATGAATATTTTGACTTCCAATTTTACACAGATGTTCAGGACAGTGCCGACAACTTAAAAATGAAACAAGTAATATATATATATATATATATATATAATTTAAAGTCAGTTCCTACTTTTTTTCACTCTAATGCAGAAAGTTCTTTATAAATAATTTTCATTCATTTTTTTAAGTTTATCTGGCGCCATCTATTGGTAGATACATGCAACTTAAATCTAAAAAAATTAAATTTAATTACTGAATTAATATTTGAAAAAAAAAAAACTGTATTAACATCAAGTGTCATCCACTACAAGTTCAAAAAAAAAAAAAAAAATGTATTTGAACTTGAGTGGATGAATAAAAAGTATTTTATGAACGATTGAAAATTTGAACAAGATATATATAGGGAGAATGTGAGCTAACAGAAGGGATTGAAAAAGAAAAAAAATTGAAATTCCATAATCAACGGGAATTTTAAATTGAAAATTGGTCTTACTTTTTGGACTCAGCAATATTTACATTTAACCGCAGCTCATGTCACAGTCGTGTATAGTTTTCCCATAAAGTGCATTGATGACGTCATTGATTGTTTATATATATATTTATACATATATATATTTCCCTCCCTTCTATTGTTGTCGTGGGTGTCATACCGTTCTTTGGTTTTATACTCTTTTTTTTATTTTACATAGATAGATATATTCACGGTTTTCTTTTATTCTTAAGTGACAAAGCACTTTGCATGTCACACCGTTGTCGGAGTTTTTTGCGTAAAAATGCGGAAATATTGTTCCCTGTCCTTTTGAATGTGAATGGTGTTTGTTTATTTTTTTGTTTGCATTTTTGTGGCATTATATTTCATTGTCTATTTGAATCGATGCAGTAAGTTGAGGTTAATTTTTTTCATTTTATTTTTATTATTACTACTTTTTTTTATTTTATCGTTACTCGCTTTCTGCATTAAAAAAGCTATGGTAATGCGATACGTTTTTTTTTTTACCTTCGCAAAATTGGTAAATAGATGTTTTTTGCGTTTGAAAGGTTTTCACGCATATTCTTAATGGATGATCACTTCAAAATAATAAACTTAACATTCAAAATACTAAATCATGCGATTTAACGCTAAAAATTTCAGGTTATTTATTCATGCATGCCCGACACAATCGCCTACCACTTTGGTATAAAAAAAATGCAATTCTTTACTTCATTACTGTAAAATAAATTTAACAAAATCGGACATTGAATAAAATGCAATTTTATGTTATGATAGTTATGTTTTCAATTGAAAATTCATTCTCATATGTTAACAAATAATATAAAAAAAATTTTAATGTCAATTTCTACGTTTTTTCCCACTATATTGCAAAAAGTCCTATATATATAATTTGCGTTCATTTTTTTAAGTTTATCTGGCGCCATCTATTGGTAGATACATGCAACATAAATCTAAAAAGAACCTAAAATTAATGAATTAAATTTAATTAATGAATTAATATTTGAAAAAACTGTATTAACATCAAGTGTCATCCACTACAAGTTAAAAAAAATGTATTTGAACTTGAGTGGATGAATAAAAAGTATTTTATGAACGATTAAACATTTGAACAAGATATACACTGAAGTGACAAAAGTCATGGGATAGCAATATGCAAATTTTCAGATGGCAGTAGCATCGCGTAGAACAGGTATAAATGCGCAGTGCTTTCGCAGAGCTTTCATTTCTGTTCAAGTTATTCATGTGAAGAGGTTTTGACGTGATGAGGACCACACGACGGGAATTAACAGACTTTGAACGCGGAATGTTAGTTGGAGCTAGACGCATGGGTCATGCCATTTCGGAAATCGTTAGGGAATTCAACATTCCCAGATCCACTGTGTCAAGAGTGTGCCGAGAGTATGAAATTTCAGACATAACATCCCACCATGGACAGCGCAGTGGTCGACCGCCTGCACTTAACGACCGAGACCGGCGACGTCTGCAAAGAGTCGTAAACTCTAACAGACAAACAACACTGCGTCAAACAACCGCAGAAATCAATGTGGGACGTACAAGGGACTTGTCTGTTAGAACTGTGCGGAGAAATTTGGCTTTCTTGGGCTATTCCAGCAGAAGACCAACTCGAGTGCCTTTACTGACAGAACGACATCGCTTGCAGCGACTCTCGTGGGCACGTGAGCATATCGGTTGGTCCCTAGATGAATGGAAAACCGTGGTCCGGTCCGATGAGTCACGATTTCAGTTGGTAAGAGCTGATGGTATGGTTCGAGTGTGGCGCAGACCCCACGAAGCCATGGACCCAAACTGTCAGCAAGGCACTGTTCAAGCTGGTGGTGGCTCCGTAATGGTGTGGGCTGTTTTTTCATGGCATGGACTTGGTCCTCTGGTGCGACTGGACCGAATATTGACTGGAAATGTTTATGTTCAGCTACTTGGAGATCACTTGCAGCCATTCATGGACTTCATGTACCCAAACAACGATGGGATTTTTATGGATGACAATGCGCCATGTCACCGGGCCACAACTGTTCGCGATTGGTTTGAAGAACATTCTGGATAATTCCAACGAATGATCTGGCCACCTAGATCGTCCGACATGAATCCCATCGAGCATGTATGGGACATCATCGAGAGGTCTGTTCGTGCCCAAAATCCTGCACCATCAACGCTTTCACAATTATGGACGTCTATCGAGACAGCATGGCTCAATATTCCTGCAGAAGACTTCCAACAACTTGTTGAGTCCATGCCACGTCGAGTTCCTGCACTTCGCCGGGCGAAAGGAGGGCCGACACGATATTAAGAGGTATCCCATGACTTTTGTCACTTCAGTGTATATAGTTAGAGTGTGAGCTAATAGAAGGAATTGGAGAAAAAAAAAAAAAAAAAAAGAATGCAATTCTTTACTTCTTTACTGTAAAATAACTTTAACAAAACCGGGTATTGAATAAAATATAATTTTTAACGCAATTCTAGGACGGTTATGTTTTCAATTGAAAATTCATTCTCATATGTTAATAAATAAAGATATTTATATAAACAGCCAGTATTTAGTGTAAACAGCCATATGCATGTGGTAAACCCCACATACATGTGACTGTTATACCAAAGTCTGTATGGTTTATGTACAAAAAATAGATGAATATTATTATTTCAACTGTAAGATATGGCTAACTAGAAAACAAGTGGACATTATTATTTCAACTTTGAGATACGGTTATCGCTATTTCAGCTTACGCTACATCATAATTTCCTTATTATGTTAAGTTTAGATAAGAGTGTTATTTGGACCTCTTTCCAATTTCATAAGGAGAAAAAAAAGCATATATATGGCTTTTTATACTAAATATGTACTTTATATACCATATATAGTACATATATGATGAACATCTATGTATACTAAATATAAAATATGCATGCGGTAAACCCCACATACATATGTCTGTTCATACCAAAGTCGTATGGTTTGCTCACAGAAACTAGAAAACAGATGGATATTATTATTTCAACTGTGAGATATGGTTATTACTATCAGCTTTTTGAAATAAGAACATCATAATTTCGTTATTATGGTATGTTGAGAAGATAAGATTGTTAGGACATTTTTCGAATTTCATAAGAAAAATTACATATGTCTGTTTATACTAAATATGTACTATATATACCATATGTATGTCGTAAACCCCACATACATATGGCTGTTCATACCAAAGTCCGTATGGTTTATGTACAGAAATTAGAAAACAGATGAATATTATTATTTCAGCTGTGAGATATGGCTATTGCTATTTTAGCTTTTTGAGATAACAATATCATTATTTCATTATTATGCTAAATAGAGATATGAAATTGGATAGAAGTCCAAACAATACTTTTATTAAGGGGGAAAAATATTGCTGACAGCTATTGTAAAGTCATTGTCTAATCTAAAGTCTTTGATTTGTTTATTCTTTTAGTATTTTATTTATTGTACTTGGAATTGTTTTTCTACACAAAATAAAAAAAAAAAAAAAAAAATTTGTAAATTATATTTTAATAAAATAGGAGGAATTTTGATTATTTAGGGAAAAAAATGTTTTAGTTGCAGGTTATTTCATTCCAAAACGATCAGTTTTTTTTTGTTTTAAATGTCAACTTTATCACCTATTTAGTTTTTTATTTGTTCATTTTTCGACTTTTAAATTTAATAGCGATATCCTTAAAAATAATTACTGTAATTTTCTTCAATACGATAAAAAAACCCAGTTAATTTCGAGTTGCTATTATAAAATTATTAGCTTAATTATGTTCTCCAAAATACGAAATTGAACTGCAAAAAAAAAAAATTAAGTACCATGAAATAGAGAACTTAATTCAAACGAGTTAATTTTTTTAATTTTTGTTAATCCGTTTGTTTCCATATACTTTTAATCACAACAACAACAACAAAAAAATGTTTACTTACTGGTTAGGTTACACAAGAAATTATCCAAAAATGCGTAACAGAATTGGAAAAAAAAAAAAAAAAATAATAATAATTAAGTACTATAAAATAAAGAACTTTATTTAAACGAGTTATTTTTTTAAAAATTTTATTATTATTATTTGTTAATCTGTTTGCTTCCCCATACTTTTAATCACAATCACAACAACAACAACAACAAATGTTTACTTACTAGTTAAATTACACACGAAATTATCAAAAAATACGTAACAGAATTGAAAAAAATATCTATATAATTAAGTACTATAAAATAAAGAACTTTATTTTAGCGAGTATTTTTTTTAATCTGTTTGTTTCCCTATGCTTTTAATCACAACGACAACAAAAAATGTTTACTTACTGGTTGAGTTACACGAGAAATTATCCAAAATTTCTGCCGCGGTGAATGACAAACAAAAAACGACATTATAGCACCCAATTATCTTTCCTTCCTTCCTTGAAAACAAGTAAAAAAAAAATTTGCACCTTTTTTTCCCAGTATTACTTTAATTCCATTCCCATTTTCACAGATATCATTATCTTTCCCCATTTACAATGTAAAAGAAAATTACCTAATTCGAATAGAAAAACATAAAAAAAAAATATAATCAATCTCTTAGAAAATTCGCTGCCGCATAGCTAAATAGAACGAGATCACAAACTCTTGCTGTAGCAGTATTATACCACGAAGTCATTACCATTTGCCGACAAAAAAGAATAACCGAATCAGGAAAAGATAAAAATTATTTTTCCAACGAACGAGAAGAAAAGGTTGGCGAAACTAAATGTTGTAGCCCCTTTTTAAGCCACAAAGTAATTCATAATTTCTATCTTCTGAAATGGAAGATAAGCATCTTGCAACAAGTCCTTTTGTCTAGCAACAAGACATATGATTTAGAGACACCGTGTCCCGTAGAATGTAATGCAATACGGTCTGTACCCGTGAGACAAAAGATAATGCCTACCAACGGGGGAGTAATTTGGCTGGTGATTATAACGTATTTGGAGGTGAGCGAGTACCATGCTTGGATTTGTTGGTGGTGAGTGACCCAGAAAGATGCATCAGAGAATCGGCCAGTAATGCTCGCCGGTTTTAAATGATATCGATGACAAATATCTCTGGCATCTATGCAAAGCCGGATGTAAGAGCTATTATGAGTCGAATCCTGCCTCGGGCATTTGTGAGGATGCGTTATTGTGCATGATTTGGGACGCTTGGTGTTAAGTAGCTACTACTACTGGTTAAAAAATAGATTTTAACCGTCTTATGAAATTCTATTTTTAATTTTGACTGATATGTTACCGCTGACTATTGTTTACGGTTGTAGTCAATTCAGTTGGATTCTATCATCATTTCGGATTGTTTGGATTCTTCATGCATTCTAGTAAAATGTAATAATTCTTGCTGTTGTAATGTTGATAATTCTTGTAAATGCAGTCTTGTAAATTCAGTTGGATTCTTGTAAAAGGATTTTGGATGGTGGGTGTTACGTAGCTCCTACAGAATCTGCAGTTGACTGGTTGAAAAATAGATTTTAACCATCTTATTAAATTCTATTTTTAATTTTGAGTGATATGTAACCGCTGACTATTGTTTTTGCTTGTAGTCATTTCAGTTGGATTCTTGTAAAATGAGTATCGAAAGATCAGATCAGTTATTAAAATGGTTTGGTGTAAGTAGCCACTACAGAATTTGCAGTTAACTGGATGAAAAATAGATTTGAATCATCTTATTAAATTATTTTTAAAATTGTGACTGATATGTAACCGCTGACCATTGTTTCCTCTTTTAGTCAATTCATTTGGATTCTATCATTATTTTGGATTTTTCATGCATTCTTGTAAAATGAATATCTATAGATTTGATGAGTTATTAAAATAGTTTGGGACGCTTGGTTTTAAGTAGCTACTACAGAATCTGCAGTTGACTACTTAACAAACAATGTTAATTTAATGCAGTTGACTGGTTGAAAAATAGATTTTAACCGTCTTATTAAAACCTTTTTTTAAATTTTGACTGATATGCAACCGCTAACTATACTTTTCAGGTGTAGTTATTTTAGTTGGATTTTATCATTATTTTGGATTCTTGCAAAATGAGTATCGAAAGACTTGATCGGTTATTAAAATGGTTTGGGACGACTGGTTTTAATCAACTTCAAAAGTATCTGTAGTCGACTGGCTGAAAAATAGATTAGATTTTAATCATCTTAATAAATTTTTTATTATTTTGACTGATATGTAACAGCTAACTATTGTTTTCGCTTGTAGTCAACTCAGTTGGATTCTTGTAAAATGAGTATCGAAAGACTTGATCAATTATTAAAATGGTTATTTGACGGTTGGTATTAAGTAGCTACTACAGAATATGCAGTTGACTGAAAAAATTAATTTTAACCATCTAATTAGTCAAAATTAAAAAAAAAAATTAATGTGTAACCACTGACTATTGTTTTCGATTATAGTTAATTCAGTTGGATTCAATCAGTGAAATGGAATTGTAGTTTTCAATTTTGTCTTTTTTTTACAAATAAATTTATTTATATATATATGAAAACGTTTTCTTTTAGTAGGCAGTAAATATTTTTTTGTTAAAAGAAAATCTAAAAATGAAAAATATTGCATAGAAAAATACAAATGGAACGCATTTGTTCAATACTACTACGTTTATTGCTTCATTATTGTAGAAAAATATGCATATCAACAAGAAATAGCGCTAGTCAAGTTATTTAATAGAGTTTCTAAAAATTGGAGTGCTTAGATTTATTTTCCCAAATTTCACAAATAATAAAAAAAAAAAAATAAAATATATCTATATATATATTTAAAATATATGTTATTTTTCTTCCAGTATTTATAAACTGCATGTTCTTTATATATTAAAAAAAGATTGTCCAAAAATCAGGAAAAATAGATAAAAAATTTTTATTTGAAATGCTTGTCTTCTTAAGTGTTTTTTGGTAGAATTCCTCTCTTGTAAAGATAATTGCTTGATAAATTTTTTATCAATCATAACAAATTTAGCTGTTTAAAAACTTGTTTATTTCTGCCAAAAAAATAAAACCCCATCTAATCTTACATCTCCGTATACATACATCATTCCACAAATTGGTGAAAAAGAAAAAAAAAAAATCTTTCTTATCCGAAAATCATACGTCAAATTTTCTTTCCACCATCAATAAGCGAGCGCCATCTATCGCAAGCTGCTGTCACTCATTCCGAGTGTAAAAAAATTAAACTAAAAAAAAAGCTGCGAATAAGGCGGAGCAATTGACAGCTCATGATTGGCAGGCGACGGGACGCCCCCTGTCGGCGGGATCCGGCGTCCACCCCCTCCTGTACCCCCCTCTCGCCATTCACGTCGGCGAAAATCCGTCCGAAGGTAGAAACAACATTCCGTCCTCGTCGCTAACGGACACGCACAGCGAAGCGAGCGACGGAATTTTTAGAAATCGTCTGCCACCAAACTGTTCTGTTTTTGTTATTTCGCCCCTCCCTTCCTCCATCCCGGCCTTCTTTCTCCATCTTCCGTGAGTGATGCTGTGGATCTACGGCAGTGATTTTTCTCCGTATATCGGCTACAGGATTGTAACTTCCTTATCGAAAAGGGTAAGTCCAGTTTTCGGTTTGTTCGGAATCTTTTTATTATCGTTTGCATTTTTTCCTTCCCGCCGCGCGCGCTTTTTACATGCTGCACGTTATTTTTTTTTTGCTATCGTTTGGTGTTTTTCATCGGGCATCTGTTGACTTTTGAGTGACAGCTGCAAATCGTCTGATTTGTACTACCAATTATTTATTTTTTTTTTCTTGTTTAGTAAACCAAACAATATTTGTGCCAACTTCAAGTTAGATTTATTAATTTTTGTTGCAATGATTTTTAAACAATGAAAAAAATTAAAAAAAAATTTTTTTTACTATAATTTATGATACAAATAATGTTCGAAAAAGAAAAATCTGTTTGAAAATGATAACAGTTCGTCTGAAAATTTTATTTTGTATATTTTTGTTCCTTTGTTTTTGAAGTTTTTATTTTTGTTCCGATGTTTTCATTTGAAGTTAGAATAAAATAATTGAAAAAAATTTAGATTTATTAATTTTGTAGTAATGATTTTTAAGCAATTAAAAAAGTTTTAAATTTTTTTTTACTATAATTCATGATGCAAATCGAAAAAGAAAATGATCGAATAATAAAAATCTCTTTGAAAACGGTAACACTTCGTCTGAAAATTTTATTTTGTATATTTTTTTCTTTGATTTCGATGTAGTTTAAATGACAGTGTGTTGCGCTTCAAAAATTGTTCGTTTTCTTTTTATGTTATGTTAAAAACTTACGATTAATAAAAATAATTATAATTATTATAACAGACTTAAGATTTGATTATTATTTTGTAAAATATGTAGCCATTCAATTAATGTATATTATTTTTATACTATTTTTAACTTTTAATACATTTAAAAAAATTTTATTTTGTATATTTTTGTTTTCGATATAGTTTAAGTGATAATTGCGATTTGAAAATTGTTCGTTTTCATTTTAAGTTATGTTAAAAAGTTACTATAATTATAATTTTCTAAAATTTTATTTGTGAAATCCGTAGCCATTCAATTATTGTTATATTATTTTTATACTATTTTCAACTTTTAATATTTTTTTTGTGCACTTATGAAAAGAAAATTGTTTTTACAACCTTTTTTAATTCTAATTTTAAAAGCAATTTGATCAAATTTAAAAAACATTCATTTAAATAATTATGCTAAACGACAGTATGAAGTTTCCAGAAATGATTCCCATTAAAACTTTTTATCCTAATTTCAACCGTAAAAGTAATGAATAAAATTTCTTTGAAAATATATCGATAACAAGTATAATTGCGATATTAAGATTTATTACGCGAATAATTATTAATATATTACTAAATAGAACATAATAACTGTAGATCATTGATAGATATTGTTGAATTATTCTTAGAAAAATATGCAAAAAGTACTTGTCTAGGCAACTTTGAAACTAATTTTTCCATTGTAATTTAAAAAAAAAAAATAAACTTGATTACAATTATTTACTCGCTTTATTGAAAGTATCCTTTAGTGATGCAAATATCTTCCTTATAAATGTTTCTGATAACTTCTAAATACAACACGTGTCAAGGACAGCTGGTTTTGCCTGAAGAAATAACAGAATAGAAATTTCAAAATTAACTTTTATTGTGTTACTATGTTATTTATTTTTTTTAATATTTGCTACTGATTAACATAGAAATTCAATAAGATTGTTTCTAAACAGGAATTGTAGCGATTTCAGAAATAGTTGTTAGACTTTTAGATTTTGTTTTTTCACACTTCGTCAAAACAGGTGTCATCTAAGTTGAGTTACCACCATTTATATTATTAATCTTCCGGACAAGTTGAATTATGCTAACTTTTATAACAATTGATATTATAGCTTTTATTATTTATTATATCATTCATTTTCCTGTAAACCAATAGTATACTTTGAGAAGGCCAAAACACCAAAGCTAAAGAAGTAAATACATTTTTACTATAACTGAATACAATATATATTCTGTTTTATTTTTGGTTATATACTTAATAAATTATTGCATCCGTGTTTATTAATATGTTATGTAAAGTACTTATTCCATGAAAAAATAATTAAGTTCAAATTATATGTGCTATGGCTTTGTACATTGGCAATGATGTATGGCCAACAAACATGAAATTACAAGCTTACAATTGCTCATTGGATAAAGAAACCAATAAAAGACAACCAAAAATACTAAATATCTTACCATCTAACTTATAATTGTAAATAATTTCTAACAAACAATATTATTTTTATTAAGTCAAATAACATTTTGGCAAACAATAACATTTGGAAACAACATTTTGACCTACTATAGAGGCCGGTCATCATAAATAATTTCTAACAAATATTGTTAATTTTTTTAATTAGTTAAGTCAAATAATATTTTGGCAAACAACATTTTGCCCTATAGAGGCCGATGCAGAATATACAAGTTAAAAACTAAATTTTGTTCACAAAGGGCATTGAAAATGTTTGGCAACAATGGTTGGTAAGGTACCTATTCCATAAAAAAAAAAAAAAAAAGAACTAACTTGAAATATATGTTCTATAACTTTGATTTTTGGTAATGATAGATGGCCAACAAGCATGAAGCTCAATTGCTCATTGGATAAAGAAAACCAATAAATTACAATTAAAAATACTAAGTATCATTATAAACAATTTCTAACAAATATTATTTTTAATTGGTTAAACCAAACAAATGGAAATAGCATCTTTACCTGCTATAGAGGCCGGTGTACAATACAAGTTAAAAAAAATAAATTTTGGACAAAAAAAATAAAAATAAATTAAGGACATTGAAAATGTTTGTCAACAGTGGATGGTACCTTTTCCGTAATGTTTGTTTTATGCCTTAGTTTTTTTTTTGGTAATGTTAGATGGCCAACAAGCATGAAGCTTACAATTGCTCATTGGATAAAGAAAAAACCAGTAAAAGACAACTAAAAATACTAAGTATCAACATGGTAATTTATTATAAATAATTTCTAACAAATAATATTAATTTTAACTAGTTAACTCAAATAACAACATTTTGGCCTACTATAGAGACCGGTGCAGAATATACAAATTAAAAAAGGAATTTTGTGAACAAAGGACATTGACAAAGTTTGACAACAATGGATTTATTTCAGTATAAACGGTCGTTGGAAAATGTCAGTGCGCGTTACAAAACGATCACGTGATCCAATGTCTCACGATCCTACCTGATAAATGTCAATGTCTGTCCACGAAGGCGATTTTTCCAACAACTTTTTCCTCCAACTCTAGCCGAAGGGTTTACGGATTTAAAAGGGCCGGTAACGCATAATTAAATCGAATAATGAGTTTTTCTGCCTTTGTTTTGCTTCTCTTTTTATATGTGTAACATCTCGCGGGGCAAAGGCAGGTAATACCGAAATTGCTGCAACTCCCAATTAAACTTGATTATAGCAGCCGGGCTTGCCTGCTCTGGAAAACACTCGGCGGAACCGGATTACTGGAAGATTTATTGTCCGGTTTCTCAATTTCTTGAGAACGGGAAGAGGGTGGTTGTTATTAGAGCTCGTGAGTTCGAGAAAAGGTGTCTGGGAGAATCGATAGCAGGTCATGACTAACTCGTATCATTTCGTCTTGGAGTTTTTTGTTAGGGGGGGAAGTTAGTGGCAGGTGCTGCAACAATTAGAAATCAATTTGCCATTTTTGTTTTATTGTTATTAGTAGTAGATTCTAGTCTGTTCATCTGTTCACTTTTAAGAATCTAGATTGATAAAGGTTGATGTTTCTTGTGGTTACATCTTCACCAAGCAAACATTTTTGTTTCCAATGTTGTACGTAGTATTGGTCAGTACAATGTTAATACTCGCAAACGAGCATTTTATGTGAATATACGAAAATGTTTTTGTAGTTGCATTAATTCACCCCCTCTGTTCATCACTTAGTAGAAGTTAGTGGCTGCAACAGTTAGAAATCAATTAGCCATTTTTTTTATTGCTATTAGTAGATTCAAGTATCTGTTGTAGAAACTAGTCTATTCATCTTTTCACTTTTAAGAATCTCGACTGACTGATTGATAAAGGTAGATGTTTCAAGTGGTTACATCCTCGCCAAGCAAACACTTTTATTTCCCGTGATGTACTTAATACTGGTCAGTAGATTGTTAATACTCGCAAACGAATATTTTATGTGAACATACGAACATTTTTTGCATTTATATTAGTTCATCCACCCCTCTATTAATATGTTCATTTTTAAGAATCTAGACTGACTGACTGATTGATTGATAAAGGTAGATGTTTCTAGTGGTTACATTTATAACCAACATCAACAACCAAGCAAACATTTATATTTCCCAAGATGTACTTAGTACTGGCCAGTATAATGTTAATACTCGTAAACTAGTATTTTATGTGAATATGCGAGCATTTTTTGCAGTTATATTAATTGAAATTATTATTTTGGTACAACTTGTACCCAAATGTTTGCTGATTTTACTTGGTAATTGCATAACCAATAATATAATCTTCAGTATTCACGAACAGACTTCTTGTATATATATTCTTGATTTGCAGGTAGTTTCGAACGTCCATTTTCGTATTCTCATTTCATTCTAGAATGTCTGTTGAAACAACATAGCAAATGCACTAGCCATTTCCAACATATTAGACAAGTATTATAAAAGTTTGAGACTTACCTGCAAAAGAGCATGATGCCATGATTATTCCTGGTAAAAATGAACTTGTCGCATCTTTATTTTGGCAAAATTGTGTACTGCAGATGCACTATCCTAAGTGGTAAATAATAATAATAATAATCTAGAAGTACTTAAAAAGAAAACTAGTTTTAAAGTAGTAAAAGATCATTTGTTATTGCTTTGAGATTTATTTATAGTATTTGCTTAGAGTTAACATCAATATATCTTTTCTATTTAACTGCAACAGACAACATCACCATAGAAATTCCCCAAGCAGCTAAGTTAAGTTACGATGAACAAATACCATTACCTTTCCTTCTGTTTACAAAAACCTACATTATTAATAATGTCCCAATGTCCATTAGATTTGAATGTACAAAAAATGTAATTTTATCTAATATTTTTCAAAAAGTGAATGATCTCTTTACGGTTTGTTTTAAACTTTTAAAAATTCATTAAAAAATATGGTTTAAGAGGTAAAGTTTTTTTTTATTACATCAAAATAAATGGATAACTGTCGATGTAAAGCTGCTAAAGAAATTAGTTCCTTATAAAATGTCGAGTAAAATAATCATCTGAAAATTCTTAAAAGGACATTTTATCATTAAATTATTTGCCATCTAATAGCGCAATTTTCTAAACTATCACATTTAAAAATGAGATATTATAAATTTCTTTATATTTTACTTAATATTTGAACTTTTTTTTTTTTCTAATTTGGTCTAATTTGATTCATTATACTTTAATTTTTTTCTAATTTGATTCAATGCATTTTTTCGATAATCATATCTTAACAATACTATGCATAGGCAAACAAATTTTCGAAAATTGGAGTATGAGGAAAATTCAATTAGACATTCTTTAATATTGTCCTTAAATGATTAAGCTTTTTTTTTTTTTTGACTAAATAACACTGTATTATATTGACATCTATGAGAAAATACTAGTTTTTAAAAAGATCAATTTGTCTATACTATTGTTCGATTAATTTCTTAGATAAAATAAAATTTGTGTAACCCAAATTACATTAATGGCATTATACAATACCTGGAAGACTTTAGTGAATTTTATTTTCCTTACAACTTCAATTGTAGGAAGATATCTTTTAAACAAATTTTATTATCGTTAAGCACTTTAAAAAGATTGTATTATGTGGATATGCAAATAAAAGGAAAAATTATGATTTTTTAATTATTTTCTAAAAAATGCAAAAATTCGAGAGAGAAATTAAAGACCATACTTCTGAAACGGTTGGAAAAGATTTCCTTTGAATAGTTAAAATTTAAAAAAAGCAAAAAACATTAAACTTTTTTATTTGAATATTGCCTCCTATTTTTTACCAATTATGAATATAAATGATTAAAAAGAAACTTTTTAGAAATTTACCTCTGTACTAATTTAAATTGTTTTAATTTAACATTTAAATTTTATCGTCTGTCTATGAGTACCTTTGACTCCAGATTATTCGAAACGAGGTATGTGGGATGATCAAAATTGTTTGATGACAAGAATATATTATCAGTGAATCAAGGTGTTTAAACACCCAGAGTATAAATACCATAAATAAAATAAATATGAATAGTATAATACAAAGCTTATTACTTAGTAGTAGTAATGCATTACAAAGCTTATTACTTAGTAGTAGTAATGCATTACAAAGCTTATTACTTAGTAGTAGTAATGCATTACAAAGCTTATTACTTAGTAGTAGTAATGCATTACAAAGCTTATTACTTAGTAGTAGTAATGCATTACAAAGCTTATTACTTAGTAGTAGTAATGCAATACAAAGCTTATTACTTAGTAGTAGTAATGTAATACAAGGTTATTACTAGCAGTTGTGTAGTACAAAGCATGTTATTAGCAGTAGTGTGATACAAAGCAACATAGTGTGATAAAAAATGTTTGTGTAACACATTACTATCAGTAGTGGGATACAAAGCAAGACAACTGAAAATGTGGTTAACTGAAAATCTGCAGCTAGTTTAAAGTTAAGTTTTATATAACGCAATGAGGTGGGGTGCTAGATAACCTGGAATATTTTTGAAAAATAGAAGAAATCGACATTTTTTAATTCTAATAATTTTTGGGGAAAAAAAAACTCCTCAATGATCAGTATAGGATGTGTTATATAAATTGGTATAAGCTAAAAAACCGATACTTTATAGCATTGTCAACTAAAATTCAAGCAAAGCAGGGGAAAAAATTATTACCTTAAATAATGAGATTAAGATATAAAAAGTGCCTTCCAAAATTTAAAATCATTGAAATGTTATTTTAAAAAAAACCTTTATCAGCAGAAATAAAACCCCTCCACAATTGCATTACTCTTTGTCCACTGGCTGAAATCGTTACGTTATCTTTTTCCTTTTTGTTTCAAGACGGTTGTCTTTAAAAACACACCATCCTTCCCTGTCGAAGTGTTCGAGTGTGTAAAAAGTTTTGTGTTGCTCATTGTAGCTTGAACACCCCCCCCCTTATTTTTTTTACCCTCAAAAAACCGCATAATACCTGCATAAATCACTTTTTAATCGGTCGCCCGCCGAGCATAATACCTTTGGCTGAATTTACGATATCGTTCTTTGATATTTCTCTATTTATTTCGAAATTTATTCAGTAGGCGAGCATTTTAATCGCAGGACCCCAATATTTTACGAGCCAATAAACTTCATAAGTGTCATTAAAGAAGTCCGTTCCGGCACTTTCCTCTGTAAAATACACCCTGCGACGTCCAAACCTTGGGCAATTAGAGGCAACCGGGCCTCACTCGACTGCAGACGAAAATTCCGTGGCGGTTAAATGTCCGAGCCTTTCTTATCGTCTGATTCCTTGCACCCCTTCTTTCCATGGGTGACTTTAGATCATCGTGTTTTTCCCACAGTGCTTTGTTTTTACATCGTCGTCCACTTTGTTTGTGAATTGGATCTCAAGCAGATAATTATCTTCAATTTTTCTCTAATTTGAGATATATCTTCTAAAAGGCACTACAAGACTTTATGTTAAGCCATTTTTCAAAAGAATAATAAGTAAATAAAAATTTTTTGACTTGTCCAGTATAATGGACTTTATTTTGACTTGTCCAGCTGCAATGGACTTCATTTTGACTTGTCCTTGTTTGTCTACTTGCCCATATGTTTTTGTAAAGAGATGACAAAAATAATGCTAGTTGTATTTCATAACTTAATTTAGCTGCTTGGGGAATTTCTATGTCCAGTATAATGGACTTGTCCATGTTTGTCCACATGTTTTTGTAAAGAGATGGCAAAAATAATGCTACTTGTACTTCATAACTTGACTTAGCTGCTCGGAGAATTTATATGGTGTAGTAGTGGGTTGCAGTTAAATAAAAAAAGAAATATTAATGTATATATTTATAAATATTGATGTCAACTCTTAACATCAACAATAAAATAACCATTTTTGGGCATAATGTTATGTTCTGAACAAATAACGTGTTACTTGTTGAAAACAGAAATTTTTTAACATGCAGTTTTATCGAATCACACTGTCTAGTGTAGAGAACTCTGATAAATACAGAGCTTTTTATTTAAAATAAATAAATACAAGCAATAAAAATAAAATTTAATTTCATTAATTAAACATTTTTAGCTATTTTGATGAAAAAAAAAAAACTAAATCAAAATGTTTTCCACATGCAAAATGTTCAACAGAATGAACATTGAATCCATAGGATATGTCCTAGGACAATTTGATCTTTGCTAATGCACTCTTTGATCTCTTTTGATAGTTTTAAAATTTTCTAGAAATTAACCCGGTGCCTTTGGCTTTATACGTGCTTCTTCCACTTTGCATTTGAACTTGAGTTACCTATGCATCATCTGCCTGTAAGCGTTTGCTTTTTTGCTGACGGGCAGTGTTCATTTTCCTTTTGGTCGCTTAAATGGTCCATGTTATAAAATATATTATATTCTTATTGTTTTTGTCTGCCTTGCATCCATATTCTGTTTACAAATCATATGCTTCCTTCTGTATAAATCCCCTTTATGGTACTTTAAGATATGTAGGCATTCCATCAATTACAATAGTTTTTATTTCTTACACTGTTCATATTTCTTTCATGTTGTTGCAAATGAGTTTACGATCATGTGTTTGTAGTATTTTTAAAAAAATCAATTTTAATTTTATATTGTTAAGCCAAATTCATTGTTTTAGCTGTGCTTTATAAAATGAATAATCTTGGTAAAAAAAATCCAGTGATCGGAATAGGATATGTTATATAAACTGTTATAAGCTAAAAACAGATACTTTATATCATCATCAACTAAAATTCAAGCAAAGGCATGAAAAATTTTTACCTGAATAGTGTAGATTAAGGTATTATGTGATGGACTTTTTTTTATAAGATTTTTATACCATTGTCCTTTTAAAAACATAAATTTTATTAAACATAAATTAATTATTTCAAATGAAAAGTTATCTAAACTTACCGTTACAAAATACCTTACCTTTTGATGGGTTAACTTTGCTACTTTATAAAACGAATAATCTTGAGAAAAACACTCAATGATCGGAATAGAATATGCTATATAAATTGGCATAAGCTAAAAAAAAAAAAAAATAAATAAATACTTTATAACATCATCAACTAAAATTCAAGCAAAGCACATGAAAAATTACTTAAATTGTGTAGATTAAGATGTTATTTGCTGGATTTTTTTTATATAAGATTTTCATGCCATTGTTCTTAAAAACGTAGGTATTATTTCAAATAAAACGCTATCTAAACTTACCGTTACAAAATACTTTACCGTTTTATGGGTTAGCTTTGCTACTTTATGAAACAATAATCTTGAACAAAACTCAATGATCGGAATAGAATATGGTATATAAACTAGTAGAAGCTAAAAAAAAAAAAAAAAAAAAAAAAAAAAACACAGATACTATATACTAGTGTAGATTAAGATATATATGATGGGCTTTTTTTTTATATAAGTTTTCATATTATTGTCCTCAGAAACGTAAATTTATGATATTATTTCAAACGAAAAGTAATTCAAACTCACCGTTACAAAATACTTTTACCGTTTTATGAGTTAGTTATTTAGATATTTGTGTAGGTAATTCCTGATAATTTCGTATGACCTTTTATCATCAAACAGCACTTGATATTTATCGTGTCCTGAACTAATTTTTTTTCTTTTTTTCCTTTGCATTATCTTACTTGTTTCGCATTAGGAATAGATAATGGCATTTATTTACGAGTCTTAACACTGATAAGAGGTCTTAATTTCATGCTTTTTATCATCATTTCTTCTTGTATCTCTTCATTTTCGGTAATGAAACCTTCATCTCGGCACTTCTTTTTGCGGGATAGGTCAGGTTTCGCTGATAATTTTTCAAATAAATCTGTAGACGCGCACGTTATTTAATTCCGTGTTAAAAAAAAAAAAAAAAATGCTGCTGATTATATAAATCTGGAAAAATAATTACATAATCGGGACAAATCACTTATCATTTGACGTAGGTCGATGAACCGTCTCATACCTAAATTATGATGAAATTCAAACATTTGATGTTGGTATCAACCAAAAAATCTCCCTAAGGATAAGTTTAATGAGGTGAAACAGATGATTCCAATGGTACGTGTGTTATCAAGAAAGGACAATTTATTGTTGTTAATTCAATGAATTGGTTGGACCCGATATTTAAGCATTAAACATTCCAATGGTATGAGTATTATCAAGAAAGGACAAACACATTAATTTGAAAATTATTGTAGGTGAGCATTATCAATTTAGATGCGAAAAGCAAGATTTAGTTACTTAATGAGGTGAAACAGATGATTCCAATGGCGTGTATATTATCAAGAAAGGACAAATACATTTATTGTTGTTATTAATTCAATGAATTGGCTGAACTCGATATTTAAGCATTATTGTCAGTGTAGGTGAACTTAGTCAATTAGCTATTTAGTTGTTGCTTATTACTGTTTAAAAAGGAAGTTTTATTTGAAATAGTTGCTGAGCTTTGTGAAATAACCACTATTTTAACCTATTGCTTGCTATGGTGTAATGTATCTTTACCAGATATTAGTCAATTTATGAAATTATAGGGTTTCTTTAAAAAATGTAATAAAAGAAAAACGCAATTGTGAATATCGTTAAGTATCATTTGTGAAAGTTATACCAAGTTTTGTTCTAAAATGTGAACTAATGCTAATTATATAATGTTAATGAACTGCTGTTAATTAATATTTTTTATTTTTCGTAAGGATAGCACAATTTTGTTTTTATTTCTTTCAATATATTTACTTTAATGTAGAAATGTTTTATTAAATAAAAATCTTTACTTGCTATTATTTTTTTTGGTAACGATTCTTGTAAATTACGATAATAGTAACGATATAATTATATTATAAGGATTCTAAACGATTAATGATTGACAACGATTTTTTAAACCAAATCACAAATGAAATTTTAGATTCATATCAATGCAAAGCAATGTGCAAAAAATGCAAAGCAATGTGCTATAACAAAAGAGTTAATAAAGTTTTAATGCCGTAAATATTACCTATTATATAGTTGTAACTTTCAGCGTGGATTTTTTAATAAATACAGTGCAACCATAAATACTTTTTTTTGTTGTTGTTATTGTCGTCAAAAGAAAATATTGCAAAATTTGTCTTTCTTTTAGAAATTTCACTCTCATTTTAAAACTACCCGCAAAAAAAAAAAAAAAAAAAAAAAAAAAAAAAAACAGACAGAAACATAATGTCATGTATTTTCGTATAGTTGCAAGATGAGACTGATAGCGTTTTATTTTCAACTCACATGAAACCAAAAAAAAAAAAGAAAAAAAATACAAAAAAATAATAACAACAATAAAAAAAAAAGAAGGATCTAACACAAGATGGAGCCACTATCGCCACGTGATCTATGCTTTTTTCTCTACCTAGACGCACGATTCTTCTGTGTTGTACTCTACAGCGGAAACGATTGACAACGATTTACGCGAGCTTTTTCTTTTTATAAAAACAACAATAACAACAAAAAAGAGGTTTAGTTCTGCTACAGTGATAAAGATGCGCTTTTCCTATGTGGCACACAATGGTAGGGGGTAGGGAGGGTAGGTAAAAGTCACTCACCTCCTCCCCCACCAACACATTTCTGTATGTTGGCTGCACCGACTCTCCAACGAAGCGTTACCCTTATAGAAATTTGTATGCTAACTACGAACGAGTATGTAGTAATGGTGATTTCGTTAGTATTCGTTTTTCGTGTTATGTATGGACGGAAGAAAAGAAAAAATAATGTATATCTCAAGAGATATTTAAAGGGAAAAAGCGGGGTGGTTTAGAGTAATTTTGAGATTCTTGTGTGGAATAATCCAAAATGGAACGATTTTTTTTTCTATTGTGTGTTCTTTTTTTGGGTTCAAGCGAGTGCGAACAGTGCTTTTGACCGACACGATCGTGATTATTGACTTTTAAATTGGGGTGAGTCGGTCCACGATTTAGTTAAAGATAGGGACATTTATGTTTCATCTACATACAAGGGAATTCGTTGGATTTATACCGGTGGAACGAATTCAAATAGCGTTTGAACGAATTAAATTCAAATTTTTTGACTGGCATTATTACTTACTCTAGATATTGAAATGTCATTGTATGCAAAGGAAGTTATCTATCATTTCATGCGCAATTATCTGCAACAAGTCAACACACTACTTACCTTACTGTCCCCTCATTTTGCAAGTAATTAAAAAAAAAAAAAATTTTATCAACATTACTTTATTCACTATAAACTAAAACAGCATTAATTATTATTTTTTATTAAATTCCTTCTAATAGCTCACACTCTCCCTATATATATCTTGTTCATATTTCCAATCGTTTATAAAATACTTATTCATCCACTCAAGTTCAGATACATTTTTTTGAACTTGTAGTGGATGACACTTGATGTTGATAGTTTTTTCAAATATTAATTCAGTAATTAAATTTAATTAATCAATTTTAGTTTTTTTTTTTTTTAGATTTAAGTTGCATATATCTACCAATAGATGGCTCCAGATAAACTTAAAAAAATAAATGAAAATTATTTATAAAGGACTTTCTGCAATATAGTGAAAAAGAAGAAGGTATTGACTTTAAAATTTTATTTTTTATATTACTTGTTTTTTAAATTTCATTTATGTTTCTTCTACATAGAAGGGAATTCGTTGGATTATGCCGGTGGAACGAATTCAAATAGCATTTGAACGAATTGAATTCAAATAGCATTTGAACGAATTGAATTCAAATTTCTTGGTTGGCATCGTTATTACTTACTTCAGATATTGAAATGTCATTGTATGCAAAGGAAGTTATCTATTATTTCATGCGCAATTATCTGCTACAAGTAAACACACTACTTGCCTTACAGTCCCCTCAAGTTGTAAGTAACTAAAAAAAGTTTTTATCAACATTACCTTAAACTAAAACAGCATTAACTATTATAATTTTTTATATTGTTAAATTTCATTTCGGATCACTGCGTACGGCTAATTTAATTGTCAATTTGATAAAGCAGCCTGTGACAAGTAAACACCCACTCCCATCGCTCATGCACGGCCTTGTTTACGGAAGAAGCTATGCAAAAGGAATCGCCTGTTGAACGTTAACTTAACCGTGGAATGACTCTTTCTTGGAAGGACAGTTTTTTTTAATTTTTTTCCAATTAAATGTTTTTTTTATCTGTTTTTGATTTATTTTTGTAGTATTTTTTGTACGGACGACTTTGAAGTATTGCCGATTTTATCGAATGTTGATTCGATTAATTAAATAAAAGTTGCCATTTCAATTAACTGATGATACTTTGTTTTGAATTTTTTTTTTGCTGCTAAAGGTAATGGTATAATATAACCTTTACGTAATATAAACCTTTTTGTAATTTTAGTGATGTCAAAAACTTAAAGTATGCTTTTATGTGTGTGTGTGTGTGTGCGCGAATTTTTGTGTGTGTGAGTGAGTGTGTGTGTGTGTATATATATATATATATATATATATATATATATAAAAAGCAGAAAATTCTTTTTTCTTCCGAGTTGCTATTTCATAGAATTGATTATTCTATTTACTAAATACTCCTACATTGTTTTCTAAGAAGCAATGGCGTGCATTGTTAAAGTCGATAACGTATTTTTCTTCGAGCTATAGAGGTAATTAGTTTCAAATGACCGAGTTGCAAAGTTTTTAAAATCAAACATTGGTAATGTTCGAGATACAGAGGTCCAATTTTTTTTTTTTTTTTTTTTCGAGTTACGGAGGGAAAATATATACCGAAATGGCTTGTGGGGATTGACTAATTATTTCGACTTATAGAGGGTTGAAATTTCGAGTCATGGAGGTTTTTGGGGCTTGAAGGGAAGGGAACAAAAATTTTTTTTCGAGCTGTGGAGGTTTTCGACTTATCGAGGTTCGACTTCTAGAGATTCTTAATACACCAAAGGCTATCCTTAAAGATAAATTCAAGAAAGAACTATTGCATTTACAGGCGGAAAAACCTTTCACTTGTAGTCGGAATTGTTTTCTCTTTTTGACGGATAAGTGCAACATTTGCTTTTCTTCAGTGACACTTACAGTTTTTCCACGGTTATTTAATTATCGATCATCTTAAGATGGTTCTTCCCTCCCACCCTCCCTCCTTATTACTACCCATCCATCAATGTCCTAGGAGAAAAAATTGCAGTTGTTAGCTGCAGTCTCATCGGAAATTCAACGCAGTTTTCTGGGAAGTTACACTTAAAACCAGATGTCTGCAAGACACCAGTTACTAATTTAGAGCGTCTAATTTATCATCTTTTTATTTATAACATTAGCATTCAAATAAAGAACTGGAATCTATTACTGCGAGGTTCTGGGAATGTGTGGAACGGAATGCCAGGAATGGCATGACGTGTACATTCATTATCATTTATTTCATCTAATCAGTTTGTCGTGTTATATCATATTTTCTTAATCAAATCTATTCTAAATTAATTAAATTATGAATCCTCATTCTGCTTAAATATGGTTTCTATGATCTACGGTCATTCCTTGCACACTTTAGTCTAATTAGACCGGGACCTATTGTTTAACGTGGATTCCGAACCACTCACAAACATCCGTCCCACTACCAGTATTCGAATCTGAAACCTGGGGTACCAAAGTCCAGAGCGCTAGCCAATTGGCCATCAGGCCGCCTCTTGCTTAGGAGGGAATCCATTGAATGTTATAAGAAATAGTTTTGGCCATTGTTTGAGATACTTCCTAATTAATTTTATCAACAACTTGTGTGCAAATATCCAACCTGCGAAGGGATATAAAAATATATCTTTATCAGCAACTAAACATGGATGTTTGTAGGGGTTCGAAACCCACTTTAAGCCGTAAGTCCCGGTCTCATATGACCGTAAGGCGTCACAGAGCCCAATCAGTCTTCTCACCCACATCATTCCCAAACTGTATAGGGGAAAGTCAGCTCTAGGCACAGTGATGTAATAATAGTAGTAGTAGCAGCATCAGCAACTTAAACGAAGTGTACATTCATAATCAAACCGCTTCACTCAAACCCACATCTTAACATATCCTGTTAATAATCGAATTTATTCTAAATTAATTAAAGTATGAGTTCATTAATAATTTTTTTTTAAATATGAATTTCCATCTTCTTTTTGGAACATTGATGTTGTGATATGAATGGATTCAAATGTTGCTAAGACATGAATCCATTAAATTGTTGTAAGAAACAGCTTTGGTCATTGCTTGAGATAGTCTATAATAAAATTTATTGGCACGTTAAACAGTGAATAAAGATATGTAAAAGAGCATTTATATCTGTTTCTAAATTTAAGTGATTTTCGACTCTTTAATTTTACCATTTATATCATCAAATAAGTGATGTTGCTGTGTTATAAATAAAGATGTTGCCCCAATGTGAATATCCACACGATCCTTGGCATTGACAAGTTCTTACACGCGCTCGTATTCATGCGCCGTAAATCCTTTTAACATGATCTGAAATTTCAATGAATCTGTGTTACACTCAGAATAATGTGGGCGGCTTGCGAAATCTTATTGTGCGACGGTCACATGTGCCATAATTTGTGAGCTACTCGTATAATGCAGCCGTCGTCTTGCAAACAGTGCTGCATTATTACCGATAGGCTTCCATCTCCTCACTCATGTCTTGGGATGATTGTCCTCTGGGGGGAAAGGGTTGTGCATTGTTGGCTACTAAATTCAGTGGAAGGGCTATTGATTAAGTGGAGATGAGTGGTTTCGTCGGTTAGGATTGATATGGGAAGGGTTGCGTTGCTTACATGCCTTTTTTTTTCTCCCCGTACTAAGCAGTATTTTGCAATTCAATACATGTTGATAGGTTTTTATTAAAATGCATGCATTTTCCGATTCTTTTCAAAAGAAAATTAATTTTAAAATTAAAAATTTTAAAAATGTTTTAAATGAAAGTAATTTAATCTTTAAATATGTAATAATTAAATATACTGTAATAATTAATACAATTATTTTTTGATAGATGAATGAATCAATTATTAGTATTAAGTATATTTTTTCAGAAAGCTACTATTGGTACAAGTATATTTTGTCAGAAAGGTACTATTGGTACCTTTTTGACAATATTTAATACTAATGTTTGATTCATTCATCTATTAGAAAATTTGATTAGATTAATTATTATGGTAGTTAATTATTACAAAACTGAATTCTTGTTGTATAAAACCCTTTATTGTAAAGAATTGGAGGACCATTATCACCCAGAGGAAGGCATTGAAATCTCTTCAAAGGAAAGCCTTGACCCACTCTGGGCTGTCGTGCTATTAATGATGAGTTAATTATTACATATTTAATGGTTAAGTTGATTTCATTTATAATGAAACATCTTTTAATTTTTACTATTTTATCCTGTGTAATTAAGCAAAATTGAGTGGTAGTTAATTTACAGGCAAGGCTTTCGCTTATAAAATAATCATTAAAAAAAATATATTAATACTTTTATCTCTTTTAAATGAAATCGAAAAAGAATTTCCAATTAAATACAATTTTATTTCCCACAATTATTTCTTACAGGATATAAAAAATCTAGCATCTCGCATTTAGTGCCAGCAGTCAAATATCTAAAGAAATAATTTCTAAAATTTGTCAGATTTATTACTTCAAGTGCAATAAACAGTAATTTATTTATTTTATTTTTTTGCAAAGAATTTTCTGCATATTTTCCCACGGATTCATAATTCTAAAGAAACAACATAATTGTTTTGTCCCTTTGGGTAAAAAATGACTCGACCGGTGATGTATTTTAGTAGTAGTTGTTTCCCCTAAATAATCAGAAATTACATCATTCTTGTCATCTTTATCCATCGCTAACGATATAACCAAATTCCCCCCGTCTCGTTTTCAAGAAGGTTTATTTCCTCCTTAATGTCCATTGAACCGTGGATTTAGCACACTATTTGTTAATATCTGGAAAAAGCTTGAACACCAACAATCTTCCAACTTCCTCAGACTCGCTTCGTCTTTGGCACCTCTGATCCCAATTACTGTCATTTACTTATCCAGAAGCCAGTAATATGTAGCAATTTTTATATTCACCAACACCAATTTTTTTTGTCCCTTGAAGACTGACTTTCAACAACAAATTACTGCACAGTGAGACTGTGAAAAAGACGAGTAAAATGACACCTTGGCTCGTGCTTGTCTCTGTTTGAAGGTCGATGGATAATTAAGCCGCTAACAGAAAGGTGAGACGTTTGATTAACCTGTGAATGTTCCCCGGATGTTCTGTTCCTCTAAATGAGAGTATTCTACCCCCCCTTTCCTTCTTGAGGGGGGGCAGTGGTTTCTCTGCTGCTGTCTTTGCTGGCTGTCATCAAGGGACAGCAGCGACTTGCAGCAGTGAATAGGGGAGGGGGAAGGGGGTGTAGCCTCTTTTGCCTGCCCCTGTTCCCCCCCTCCCTGGTTTTAAACCATTTCCTGTTGCCTCTCAGTAATGGCCGAAAAGTCGTGTAGTGGCGTCTTCCTTTTCGTCGCTTATTATTATTAAAGAATTAATGAAGCCGAGTCCTGATTGTGCCGGAACCTGATTAACAAGCAATTAAACCCCGTTTCCTGTTGTAATGAAAAGTGTGTGAAGGCACTATCATCGGGTTGTAGGATTTGTCCATTCATTTTATCTGTTGGGAATGAATGGACTTGAAGAGTTGGCGTGGATGCTGCTGCTTCTTTTTTGTGTGTGTGAAGGGGGGATGGTAGTGTTATTGACCAATCAGCGGGGGCCGTCATGCGAATCGCGCGGAGTTGATTGAGAAGTCGTCGGACTCGTGAGCTAATGTCTTTTGTTGTTTTTTCTTTTGTCGTTCTCAAATGGGTGCTTCTTATATCATCTTTACAATAATTTAATTGTCACATAAAAAGGAAGCTTTATGTTCAATGAGTGCGCTGATATAATCTAATTACGCAATATAATTTCCATGGTATAAAAGGTATGTAATTCCACATTATGAAACTATATAAATAATTAAATAATAACTACGTAATTATAACGTAATTAGTATGTGTTATAACGTACAACAACGTAGTTCCACAATTTTTCATGAAAATGTTTTTTATCTATTAAATAAATCAACAATAACATTTTGTTTTGTTTTAAATCATCTTAATTATATTACAAAAAAGAAATTTAAAATTCTTCTTAAATGACTCGATTCAGTGCAACATGTGTACATTAAATTATCTAAATACCATCTTTAAAAGACTTCTCAAGATAATTGATTTTAAGCGTGTTCTATTAAGCTTAACGAATTAATATGTGTTTCTAAAATAGCATTACATAATCTATTGTAAATCTTTATCTCCTAGTTAGAGTAAAATATATTCATCTGGTTATGCATACTAAGCATAGCTCAGCGACTGCGTTTTTAAATATGAAAAGATCGCGTTTAAACTGAGTAATGTAATTACTTTTTGCATTCTTTTACCAGAAAAATTGCTTTATATTTTAAAAAATATACATATTTTCTCAACATTTTGAATTCCTTATTTTCCTGACAACATGTCATAACAAGAAACACTCATATTTTCTCAACATTATGAAATCCTTATTTTCCGGACAACATGCCATGACAAGAATGCACCGACATTCGGAACCTTCATAATACGTTCACGCCTTTCAAACATTCCAAGACACCCTTCTAATATCTTCGTTTAAAATCTAAACGAAGCTTCCAGTGGTGAACAACATTCTCGTCCACCCCCCTTTCCCACCCCAATCCCTTCAACAAATTGCCAGCGATTCCCACATACCAACACGAAGACCCCATCATCCATATCACGAGATATACCGATCTAATTATTCGCCGGATTAAACTGATGCTCGCTCTAACCGATCAATCTGGAGCAGAAAATCCTCTAACTCATGTCCCGTCCTGACCGCAAACATCCGGTCACCATGTTCTTCCTCTCAGAACCGAAAGTCTGTTCGAAGTTAACCGTTCCAGATGTCTTGGCTGACCTTTGTCCTTGGCGACATTTGTCCCGTTTCCCAAGCCCGAATCTCACACCGATTGGACTTGCCATCCAGGATAATTAAAGCGATTTTAACCGCTTGTGTGCTCTTAATCGTCAATCGCCAACTCGCTTTCTCAATTAGCCCTTTATCGTCTTGTTGGTCCATTGTCTTTTGGCATGTGGACCAGATGCTGCTGCCTGCTTTCTTACTGGTCGACGGAAGGGGGGAAGGGATGGTCGCGCGGGAATCACACCGTGGGAAAGAGGGTCACAATCGGTTGCCACATCATCATCAACATACCGCGTGAGCGATTCGGCGATGGTTTTTATTTGGGGCCGCCTACACCACGATCACGAATGCACCTGGGAGATATCCTTTCATTAGATTCTCATCAGGTAAGAAAAGGGGTGAAGGGGTTGGGCCCTTGCAGAGAGGAGTGGCGGAGGGAGAGAGAGGGTTGATGATGTCTTGTTCTTCTGTTGCTGGTTCATGGGTTTTGATTCGGGGATGGATTATTTTTTATGAATAAGGTGACAAATCATCGGATAAACTGCAGCAGTTTATTAATAGTTCAAGATGAACTTGCTTTTTTGAAATTTTTTTTGAGGTTAACGGTCTAATAGGCCAATATTGAAACTCAGTAGAAATACCAACTATTTTATACGGAATCTTCTAATGTTTATGGATAAATGTAGTAATTGTTTCAGAAAGGTATAGTAATCCAATTGATGAATGTTAAAAAAAACAACAACGTTCGAATATTTCACTTTGAATTAATTATAATGGATTGATTACTACTACTTGTAGATGAACTACTATGAAGATGCTAATGGGTATTAGTTTAGCTGTTGTATAGAATGAACTGGACATAATCCATTGGAAAGTACTGGTCTTGTTCTTCATGTGCTAGTTCATGGATTTTGATTCTGTGATGATATTTTATGGACACAAGGTGTTAATTGAACTGCTGGTTCATGGGTAGGTTAGTATTTTGAAGCTCAGTAGAATTGCCAGCTATTTTATATAAAATCTCCTAATGTTTCAAATCAATTTATGGATAAATGTAGAAATTGTTTTAGAAAGGCATAGTAATCCAATTGATGCACGTTTATAAAAAACATTAGTCTTTCACTTAAAATTAATTATAATGGTACCAGGTTATTACCATGATAGTAGTGGGTATTGGTTTAGCAGTTGTTATATTGAATGAAATGGACATACTTCATTGGGAAATATTGGTCTTGTTCTTCATGTGCTAGTTCATGGATTTTGATTCGGTGATTAAATTTTATGGACACAAGGTGGCAAGGTATTGATTGAACTCAAGTAATTAATAAAACTTTATGGATGAATTAAAAAATATTTTAGAAATTTGTAACGATTAAACAGGTCAATGCTAAATCATATTCAAATTTTAAGTGTTTTGCAAGAAAAGTGGGGCATCTTTTATTAGTTTTAATAATAGTGAATACTAATTTAAATGTTATGACTTTACTTTCTGAAGTTAATAAAGAATGGAAAGAATTTATAATGATTTTTTTTTTTAAATCATGTGCAAATGAAGATATGTAGAGAAGGGGTTGTTTTGTCCTGTATTTTTTTTTATTGTAGTAATTAGCTATTGGAATTAATGAATCTATAGTTCAATGCTAAATTTCAATCGATATTAATAATTACAACTAATTATTATTAATTGGTGGTTAATAATAATTATCTGTAAAAATATTTTTTTAACTCTTATGATGGATTTAGAATCAAACCCATAATTATCTGAAATGATCAAGTATAAAATTTTCTGCTTGTGTGTTTTCTAATAATTCTGCAGGGAAATAAAAAGTCTTATTATTTTTAAATATAACAGGAAAAAGATTTAAAATAAGGAACAATTTGCAAACATTTTTATGACACGTTTTTTTTTTTATTGATGAGTCAGCTAATTAACAGAGATAATATAAATTATTACTTGTGATATCTTTGAAGTTATCCCTCATGTTTCTTATCTGCCCTATCCGTCAACTGAGGCTTTTTGCTTGAAGTTAAAATCTCGTTATTATCGCTAATAAAGTAAATTCTGCCTGGTCACCATGATGCCTCATTTTCTTACCTTCTCAATACATCATTGGAATTACATTTGTGTATTGTAATAATGAGTAATAAATCTTCGAATATTTTTTCATTCATCTTTTTTTGACTTTATCGTTTTTGTTTGATCTGCAATTTTTTTTTAATAATAATTGTTCTATTTATTTTGACGTCATTAATTGTTTTACATATGATAAATTTTTCACCTTATTAACTTTACAGTTAAGTTATTTTGTGACGCTAAATATGCTAGTGTAGCTGACTTAATAGAACTATGTATTTTATTGGATGTTACTTTTAAGATATAACTTAAAACTTACTTACAGCTTATGATAGCTTATTAACTTGCTTATAACTTAATAATTAAGTTAACTTAACTTATTTAAGACTTTTGAGATTTAGGCGCTATTAGTAATATTCAAACCGAAAAGCGGCCTGATGGCCAATTAACTAGCGCTCTTGCCTTTGGTACCACAGGCTTCGGATTATGATCCTGGCGGTGGCTGGAATGTTTGTTAGGGGTTCGGTATCCACATTAAACTGTAGGTCCCTGTCTAATTAGCCCAAAGTGGGAATAAAATGATCGTAGAGCGACAAATCAATCAAACAAGAAATTGAAAATTTGTTCAAATGTCTCATTGACTTTATGCAATATTGTTGGAAATTCGAACACCGTTTTTTTAGCTTAGTCAGTTGAAATATCTGATATAATTATCATTTTTGTTATGAAGAAATACTTATTTATAATACTTCTGTTTTTATTTCGCGATTTGCATTGACTCAAATTGTTCTCAATTATAGATTTGTTGCGATTTATTATCTAAATGAATCTTGCTTGCGATCTATAACATTATAAAGTATCTGATTTTTAGCTTTTAATGTCGTCATCGATTAAAATTCTCCCCAATACTGCAAATTAAGAGTCTTTAATTGCACAAATATTTAAATAGATTATTTCAATTATAAAATTTCTTGTAAAGCTCAAATAGTAATTATAATTTACCAACTTGAATACAACTAAATGTGTACATAACTTTTTTGAAAAATACTTCAGGTATTCTGGAAACTGGTTATCTATTCTTCGGTAAACGGGTATTCTATTTTTATTTCGCAATTTGCAATTGATTCAAATTACTCTCGATTATAGATTCGTTACGATTCATTATCTAAATGAATCTCGCTTGCGATCTATAACATTAAAAAAAAGCCTTCGGTTTTATCTCTTTGCGAATCGTACACAGTCTGGCTTTGCGTGTTGTTGGTTCCATTACGATTGCAGTTGGCATGAGTTGTGCATTACCAGCACTTGCAACAAGTGGCAGGCAAAGAAACAGAAAAGGTAAATTAGCATATGACTTGTGGGAGTTGAAGCGTGACATGCTTTTGGGCGTCTCTTGTTGTTTCCAAAGAAATTGTTTGTGTTTCTAATAATTTTTTGATTTTTTAATCCCACTGCAGGCATTAAGGTTATTATTGTTAATGTTTTGTGATTTTGGAATTATTATTTTTTTCGTTCTCTAAATTAGGCCAACTCTCTTATTCTTTTTTTAGGAAATTAAAAAGCTACATTATACAACTGGATGTTTCATATAATTCGGGAAACTATTGGCTTTTGGAAAAAGTGTGTCATTTTGTTTGTGTTGTCTGTTCTTTTTTTTTTTTTATCTCCCTTACATGGGAACTGTTATTCTAACAATGGGAAAAACCTGTTGGAAGATGATTTTGGCGGGAATTAATGATGGCGGGAAAACGATTTATATCTTAATTGTTTCTTGTGAATTTTTTTCGTTATTTTTTATTTATTTTTCTTCTGCAGAACCGTTTTGGAGGCGTTTTCTGTTTTTCAGATAATTAAAGGGTTACACGGTGAGAAAAATTCTTTTGTGACTGTGAATCTTGACCGCGGATTTCAATTGATCTGCTCATGGCTTCATTTTCGGAATTTCTTGCTTAATTTTAATGAAGTAATGATGTTTTTATTACGGAGTTTTTATATTCGCCGTTTATTTAATCTAATATTTAAAATAATATAATGCAATATTTTGATTAAATCGTTTTTAATTTTCAAATTCATTGATATAACCGCCATGTAGAATCGATGCGAATAATTTAAATTTTTTATTCAAATTATATCAAAAGGGGGAAAACATATTTATCGGAATAGTTTTTTTCTCTAGGTTTTGATTCCTACTTATTAGTTTTTACTTAAAACTTAAATTTGTGTATTATCAAAATTAAAAAAATAATAATTTGACAATATTCATAATTACTTATCATCATTAATTCAATTAATATTCATAATTTAACAAGGATGAAGATGTTTTGAATGAAATTTTTTTTATAGAAAAAAAATGTGTAATATCTTCATTAATCAGTTATTGATTATTATGGGAAATTATGTTAAATATTTCTAAATGCAGGTTTATTATTTAATAGGGCCGAGTGGCTCGCGCTCTGTACCTAAGATTTCGGCTTCGAATCCCGGCGGTATCATGGATGTTTGAAGTGATTCGGAATCCACTTTAAACCTTAGGTCCTGGTCTAATATGATCGTAGAGCCTGGGTAGTGCTACGCGCGTCCGTAGCATATCTTCAAGCTACACGCACCTCCTGGGTAGTGCTGAATGAGTAACGTCGGTGCATCCCTTGCTTATGACATAAAGATAACCGTTTAAGTATTTGCCAGCTGCATTATAAAAAAAAAATATTTTCATAATTTCAGACATAAATAATACAAATAATAAACAACCATTATTCACTAACATCAGATAAAATACTAAATTTAAAAATAACTAGGTTTTTAACTATCATTTCATCTATATGTTTACGGCGATGTAGATTAGCAATTTCAGTATTAAAAAAAGCAAATTTAATTGTAAAAAAAAACACTTCATGTATTTTAAATTATTATTTATAAATACTTCTAAATATACCAATTATCCTAGGACATCTTCGGACATAACAATTTCTTAATGAAATCGAGACCTGCTTTTATTTTCCTATCATGTGATTGTTTATTTTGCTTGAAAGGGAGAGGGGAGGAGATGTATTTAGAATTAAATTAAAACTGTGGTAATATCTGTATGCATGTTATTTCGAATGTCTATTAAAATAAATATATTAATATCTGACTCTGCTATTCCAACAATACCAAAACACGCGAAAGACAATCAATAATTTCACGCCAAAATCGTGAAAAAGAGGTATGCATGGTATAAAAAAAAAAATCATAATAACCTAGTAATAAAATTTCAATCTCGATTTTTAGGTACCGTCTTAACGTACAGTACCACCTCAGACCTCGCCAAGCCTGTAATTACGGCAGATGTTGGGAAAATTATACCCGTAAAAATATCTAACCGAAATAGGGCCTTTGACTATACATAACACAGAAGAAACGAGAGCTATAAAAAAAAAAGGGCGACAGAAGAAATTATCTCTGTATAAATATTATGCTTTGCGCCTGGATTCATTAAGGCAAGATCTCCAAATACTACACAATTTGCTTCTGGATAGGGTGGTAAACCAGTAGAAGTGAAAGTACTTTCTTTTTTCTTGCCACCACGTGACTGGGGGGTGTGTTCCAAGAGGGCGTATGGAGATTTTCGCAGTAATTCTTCAATGCTGCAATTATAATCGTCTGTATCCCCTAGATATTTTTTTTAATCAAGCTATGGTGAGAAGCTATGATAGTTATAAGGCGTAAAATTTCTAGGTTCTTTTTTTTTTTTATGGCTGGTATTTTTTTTTCATTAATGTAATGTATCTTTTTTATTTCGACAAATTGAGATGTCATGAAATAATTTCTCACGGTTACTTTTTTGGTTTTTGTTGGTGTTGGTGTTAAGACTACAAAATTCGACTGGCGACTTTTTGGCGTTTTTTTAATGCTCTTTTTTGTTTGCTTTGTACATGAAAAACCATTGTTCGCTCTGGCGCTTGTCGCCACAGGTTTTGGGTTCGAATTCCGACGGTACCATGGTTGTTTGCAGTTTTTCAGAATCCCCATTAAGCCGTAGGTCTCTGCCTAATATGATCGTAGAGTGTTGTCTTGAGGTTTATCTTCAGCCCTCGCTTCTCGCTAAAGTGAAGCTGCATGGCCAGTCGGATCTTCTGGACCTGGTGTAGGCCTTCCTGCACCAGAGGGATTAGTAATAATAATAACAACAACAACAAAACCATTGTTAATTCCATACAGTTGCTATGTATACAATGGATTCTTCTATACATAACCGATAATATGATTCATTGCCCATTACTTTTAAATTTGCTTATGAAAATTTTTTTTCGTAAAAATAATTAATTCAAATTAAATATAATTTACAAGAATAAAATAAAACTACAGAATGAAATAAATATCAAATTATAGGACAACATAGACAAATATACAAAATGTTAGTATAGAAAGATAATGCGATCCATGCTAAAATATTCATTAAATAATAATAAAAAAAAATACTCATTAGTTAGAGCACTTCATGTTCTTATTTTCTAAGATCATCAGTCCAACAATAAAAATTGATAACTATCGATTATAATTTAATTTATTAAATTTAAAAATAATTTTAATATCTTCTTTTTATTTTCAATTCAAATTGAATAAATGAAAAAAAAAAAAAGCAAATATTAATCATTAAATAAAAATAATTTTTATTTTCTCCTTAAAAGCAAAATCTTCGCTTTACAAAAATTAAAATAAAATTACAGAAAAAGCAAAATAACGTGCCAAAATGAAATAAATGTCAAATTATAGGACAACGTTAACAAATATACAAAATGTTATTGTAGAAAGTTGATGCAATCCATGCCATATTTGCTCGAATTTTTACTTTGTTTGATCCCATTGGGGAGAAAAAAAAAATACTAATTAAAGCATTTCGTGGCCTTTCATAAGATCATCAGTTCATCAATAAACATTGATAACTATCGGCAACAAGAATTGATTATAATCAGTTAATTTAATTAATTAAAATTTATAAAAATTATTAAAAAAAATTTTTTTTTTTTTTTTTTAATAATCTTCATTCTATCTTCAATTCAAATTAAAATTCGCTTTCGCATTTATCCTTTTTTTAAATTAAACGATAAAATTTAAATTAAAAAAAGCAAATATTATTATCATTAAATAAGATTAAAGAAATATTTTCACCTTAAACATAGTCAAGAAATTAACAAATGGAGTATAGTCGAATTCCGAGCATTTTCAAGGAATATGTACCTTGTGTAGGTTAAACACCGCAGGCGCCATCTATGAACAAACTGTAACATTGTATATTTAGAAAAAAAACGTAAATTTAAAACATTTTTTTTAAAAAAAATTTCAATACAAAAAAACGAATTTTTTAACCGGCAAATTATAATATTTGTAAAACAAATATGTGCATTTATTTTATGAAACGATGTTCTAGATACAGATTTTTTGTTTTATAATTTAAAAAAATTTTTTTTTGCAATTAATCTAATAAAAAAATTACAAGTTTTAAATTTTAATTAATATGTGAAAATAATCTATTTTAAAATGTAATGGCATTGCAAGGATTGGTCAGAAAAACACACGCCCGAATACAAACATCTTAAATCGAACTGTGGTTTTAAGCTATACTTTACAGTATATACACGCTTTCCATAAATACAATACCAACTTTAACAGCAGTATAAGTTAATATTTTCATAACTTAACCTTTAATTTTAATAGTGTAATGCCATTAGAATGAAATTTTAAAAACTTCATTTTTTCAAAGTTCTTTAAAATAACTATGAAATTCTCTTTATAAACAAACTGCTATGTAGTCACCATTCTATGAAATACTAATACGTTTACTTAACTATAATATGATGAGCAAGACGAACACAAATTGTGATTAAGGCATTAGATCCTCAAAAGCCTATAATAACTAAGAGTTAATACAACTTACCTCAAAACAAATATATCCAGATGACTCTGTTCACAGCCGAGATATCCACTTCTTTTAAGTATTGAATAGAACTTGCACATGACAATATAAAATCATTTTTTTAAGTAAAAATTATTTAAAAAAAGTTCTTGCAATGATTAATGTGTTTAGATAAACGCCAATAATTGTAATTTTTTTGGAGATAACAACAAGCTGGTACGTCACACAAGAAATAACAGCAAGCTAGTACTTCACTCTTAGTGTCGCGGCTGGATGGTCGAGTGGCTAGCGCTCTGGCGTTTTGGTACCACAGGTTTCAGGTTCTAATCCATGGTGGTGGCGGTGCTTGTGAATGGTTCAGGGCGTGGTCTGCTTAGACCTATCACAAATGACCATAGATCTACAAACCAAATCAACATTGGTGTCTGATGAACAAATAGCTGAGTAACAATTAAAGCACCTTTGAGTCTTGCCTGGTGGCCTTGACCTGGTGGCCAAGGGGACTAGCGCTCTGACCTTTGGCATTACAGTCTTCAGATTCGCAATATCCATTGTCATGGATGTTTGTGAGTGGACTCGTAGGATCAAACCTTTGACAGTAATGAGCTATGCTTTGTGTCAGGTCTATGATAAAAGAGGGAAATGTCACATGTCCACAGGAGATAAGACAAGAGGATTTATAGCAAGATGCATATACTTATTGGCGCCACTATTGTTGTAGTTTCCCAGCAGGAAGGGGGAGACCCTTCCTGCTCCAGGGGTGTGGATTGATTTCTTTTGTTTGAATTCATTTCTTTTCAGTCGACGAACAATAAACGTTTCCAGGTATGTCTTAGGTGTCCAGGTGATACTTGACGCCAGGTCGTCTGTGGCAGTGGATCAATGTGGGAGGTCAGCAAGTAAAAGTACCCATTCGAATGCCCTTCATACATTAAGTGAAGAAGAATTTTGATTGCAAACCATTTTTCATCTTAGGAGAGGTATGCTTTGATTGGCAACTGGCGTATTGATTACGGAATACTAATGGGGATAGACCCCCTTAACCTCCACATCTTAATTCATAGATAAAGTTACGATTATATTTGGCTGCAATAGGTTAGTAAACAAGAAAATTACAAGATAATGTTTCTAAAATTTAATAAATGGTAATCAAAATTTAAAAATAAAATAAAGAATTTAAGTTTAAATTCGGTATAATTGGGGACCAGTTGTCGATGCCACAAAAATTACTAAAGATGTAAGCATAGGGATTAAAGGGTTATGCTTATGCTTTGAAATATGGAACTTCATAGCCTATTCTAAGAGGCATTAAAAAAGGAAGGCAATAAGTGCAAAAATATGTTCATGAAATATGGGAAAGATGTGAAGTTCTTACCACTTCTATTTTATTATAATTATTGAAAAGTGTTAAAAAAGATATTGCTTGCTAACAAAACATACTGCAGCTAATGCATCAAGCTAATCTTTAATTATGTTTTCTTTCCCAATACTGCTGATAGAGAGTTGATGATTTATATCGGCTCATTTATTTATTTTTTCTCGATAACATTTGGTTTCTATTTGCAGATTAATCACTGGTTGCTTTTATCAGTTAAAGTGACAGCAGTCTGGGAAGCCATACGTACGCCAAAATGTTATCAGCAAAAAATTATCGAGTAAAAAAAAAAGAAATGTATGAAATTAGAGATGTTTAATTTGTAGACGCTTCTGATCAGATTACCTGTGGAATTAAGACGTAGTTTCTTGCTTGTGATATCAGTTTTGTTTAAAAATTCTCAGTGATCAAATATATAATAAAAAACACAGCAGATTAATACAAAAATCAAAATAGATCTAACAAGGTATGCATTAGAAACACACACATTTTTTTCACGACAAAAGCCATGACAAGATTCACTACACGTAAAATATCATGTGCTTCATAAAAACACTATCAAATTGTATAGCAGATCTGCTTCATATTCAGACGCCTAAAATAAAAATAAATTGTTCAAGATTCGAAGTGTACATAAGCTGCAACAATGACAATTATTATTCTGCCTATTTATTGGCAGAACGAAAATTAACACTAATATTGTTGCAAAATATACAATAATGAGGTGTGAAACAAGTTGTTCAGGAATTCAGTAAAACTGAATAATATTAATTACAACATCCTTAGAGTTTTATCAAGGAATCGGTGCTCTCAAAATATCATAAACTATTTCTCTCGCTAGATGACTGGATCCAAATCAAAAACATATCTGGCGATGTATTCCGATAACACGGAATAGTTGTCCTTTTACTGTTAGTCAGGTATACGAAATGACAAAAATAATTTGGCCATTTAGCTTGTTTTGTATAGCAAATATTGGCCCGCGTGATAGAACTTCGTGATAATAATATAGCGAATTCTTGTATGAGGGACTGAGTTCGTATACCTGAACAGTTCATATACATGAAATATTTAACCATTATTATTATTGTCGTCTTATTGTTGGCTTATTGTCGTCTGGACTGGTTCTTGCAACAGTTTGCAAGGGAAGTGGAAGGTGGTATAGAAATTGATGTAGTTATTTACCATTTCTTGTAAGAAATGTGACAGAAAACACAAATATATATGTGAAATCTTTAATCTAAATAAATAATAGTGAATTAAGATCGATGCATTATCATTAATTTCATTTGGAAAGGTAACTTCTTTCTAGTTTAAATTCTAGCTTTGTATGTTAGATCTAAATAAATTTGCCCATAAAATTAAAAAAAAAAAAAAAAAAAAAAAAAAAAAAAAAAAAATTGCTATTTAGTGAAAGGACAAAAGTTACTGCTATGATTAATTAAAGTTATTGCTTGTGTTATCCATTGAAAGGACTACGTGCAATTTTATTCAATTGAAGCTTAATGCATAAAATTTTCATTGGTGCAATTATTTTAAATCCGCTCTTGGGCCAGTGTTTCTTTTAGGGGCCTGATGGCAGAGTGACTAGCGCTCTGCCCCTCGGTGCCACATGTTTCGAGTTCGAGTTCCGGTGGTGTCATTGATGTTTGTAGTGGTTGGAAACCACTTTAAACCGTAGGTCCCGGTGTAATATGGCTGTAAAGTGTTGGTATTAGGGCTGACAACACTGTAAGACTTCTACCTACGGGTGGTCCGTCCCAACAGAACTCCACCTTTCCCTTCCCTTCTTCCATGAGACCAGAAATCAATCTCTGTCAAATTAATCAATCTTCAAATGTGTTTTTGTACTTGGCTGCCGTAGGCAGACGGCCTTGGCCCACCATGGGGATGTGGCGCCGATGAGGATGAATTATTTTAAATTAAAATATTTTAAAACTTATTATTTTAGGCATCTTTAATGTTAACAACAAAAAAAAAAAAAAAAGTGTCCATCGGTAATTTTTTTTTTTTTTTTGACTACCTGCAATAATTAAAAAAATTTCTTTTTTTGACTTTAAACCGTAGGTCCCGGTCTAATAAGGCTCTAAAGGGTTGTTAGGGCTGAGGGTAGGGTAGGTTTTACCCCTCAAAAAGTCAGTGTCACGGAGGTAAAAATTTTTTTTTTTTTTTTTTTTATTGTGGTGCTTGCGCCGATGATGATGAATTATTTTAAATTAAAATAGTTTGCAAGTAATTCTTTTAAGCAGCTTCAATATTCAAAAAAAAAAAAAAAAAAAAAAAAAATTGGTGATTAGTGATTTGGTCCGGTGATTGGTGATTTTGTGTCCATTAGGGATTTTTTTTTTTTTTTTTTTTTACTACTTACAAAAATTAAAATTTTTTTTTCCTTTTTTCTAGATTTTCTTTTTTTAGATTACTGTATTGTATTTCTATTACTGTATTTTGTAATGGCTGATTATTGATCGTCCAGTGCATTTCTGAGAATTGTCAATAAATGGTCAGAAATTGGTGTTATCAGTTGCTGCAACAATAAGCAGTTTATTATTTTCTCACAAGATTATGTAAGCGAGAAATTATCTCTCGTCTACTACGACAATAACTTTTTTTTTTCATTACCATTTTTGCTGATATTTCTACTGATTTCAGGAAAGCAATTTCAATATGTAAACTGTCTTGCCTTATCTCTTTGATTGGCGAGGTTACAAAGAGCATCTATTTGTTTGTTAATTTCGTCTCTGTATTTCTCAAAAATAAACTTTCGCTTTTTTTTAATGCGTGTGGTGGTTGTTGTTGTTTCTGAGTTTTCACCCAATTTTTCACGTGATTTCATTTTCATGGTGTGAAATTGCAGGATTCCTTAAAATTATAGTTTTGCGGATTTTTTTTATAATGGATGAGTTTTCCAACTTTTTGGTAAGATGTTTGTGTTAATTTTTTCTTCCTTTTTTTTTATATAGATATATATATATTTAATATGAATAAAATCATAAATTATACTAGCTGATATAATTAACATATCCTATTTCAGTGAAATGATTTTATTATTAAATTTAATTGTGAAAAAGAAATATCAACGAAAGTGATATTTGTTTTATATTATCAAGATAATATAAAACTTTAATATTTGATATCATAGACAGCTTTAACCGATTGTGTAATTTTTTTAAACATTTTAATGCAGCAATAAAATGGTTTTAAAACATGGATATTATTATAGATTAAAACATTAATTTAAATTAAATGGATTTGATGCATTTATTTTAAATGAAAATAAATGAGAATTTTGCAAACATAACAATAAACGTAACGTCTAATAAATATAACATATGAAACCAATAAGCGTCTGGTTTTTCTTGTAAATTGCTATAATTAATTCATTACATAAAATATTAATATTGCTTCTAAATTAACAATAGATTAAAACAGGAATTTAAATTAAAGGGATTTAATGCATGGATTTAAATGAAAATAAATAGAGGATTAGCAAACTATAGATATAATGTAAAACGTAACGTCTAATAAATATAACATATACCAATAACCGTTTGGTTTCTTTTGTAAATTGCTATAATTAATTCATTGCATAAAAATTTAATATTGTTTCTAAATAATACAGGCATTAATGAATTTTACTTTTCTAAAATAAAACATCGATGTGATTTTTTTTTTAATATGCATTTCTTGTACTCCTTACTAATTGATTGAAGTCGTATTAAAAGAATTGATGACAGATATAATACATCTAAATATTTAATTCATTTTTTTTTTACAAATATTGAATTCATTTTGTTCAGTTATATTGAAAAGTTAAATTTTGAGCCTATGTAATAAGTAGCACATATACCGAGCAAAAAGATATTAAAAATAATATAAAACACTTAGCATTTTGATTTAATGGCAATTTTTAAATTAATACTTATTCTCCTTTTAAATGTTTATATAATATATAAATGCTAATATACAATTTATATAATCTTTAATAATTTCTTACTTTTAATTTTTTGAAAATTGTGAGGCACTTCAGGGTTATTGTATTGCAGGTGCTGGGATTGTTTTGCTATACAATTTGCAAGTAGCGAATGCTATTGGGCATTTTGTTGTGAAAAATAATGTTTCTAGTCCATTTCCTGTCAATTTTTCATCAGTTTGTGCTGAATGTCTGGATGTGTCTGTCACACACACTCTTTCTCTCTCTCACACATACCCACACAGTAATGTGCACATGTATACAGGTTTATTCAAAATGAATCATCCGTTTTCAAATCTTCATATTTTCAAAAGTAAATGATGTATAACTATAAGTAAAACACCAGCACAAAGAAAAAATACAAAAGATTTTATTACATTCGAAGTATTCGCTGCAACTTCCTTTAGATACACGTATAATGTCAAGATCTTATGTTAAGTTCCGCCAAACATGTTAGTTGTAAAGTGTCACTTGTAATTGATTGTACAGCATCAAAAATCAACTGTTTAAGTTCACATAAACATACACTTCTACAAACTTCCAAACGCGAAAATGACATGGTGACATATCAAGTGACCTTGGTGGCCAGATATGTGACATCATATCATCTGGAGTACTGTGACCAATCCACTCGCGAAGTAGTAGGTGCGATTGATTAATTTAAGCACATTGTTGTTAAAGCCCCAAGAAGTTCAAAGTTCATCAGTTTTGTGCTCCATTAAGGATTTCCTGTATTGAAGTAGGGGGAGAAGGAGTTCACGTATTGAATAGAGGATCTTCTACCATTCTGTCGGGGGTTTCTTTTGTCATTGCATGTAGAATAAATCAATAGGATTCCTACTCACTATTATTATTATTCCTATTCACTATTATATTCCTATTATTCCGTATGTACTAAATTCTTCTTCTTTTCATTCACTATATGAATTCTCGAAATTCTAGATCTCTATGTTGTTTGTAATTATATGATAGGTTAGACATGAATGTATTTTCTGAAAAGATGAGTTTGCAAATGACCTTGACCTTCAAACTTTGACTTTGAATATATTACGATTTTAGCGAAGCTTTTAAAATCAGAATTTTATTTATAGTTATCTCCTGTTATTGTAATTTTTTTTTTTTTAATTTATTTGTTTGATGCACTGTTTAGTTATATCTGATTTTAGGCTTTATTTATTATTTTTTTTATCTAGAACATAAAATAAATATAAATCTGGTGTAATTTTTTTTCTTTGGAAATTAGAGTTTTTGCATACCGTACGTTAGTTACCGTAGGACGTCCGTTAGCTTTTTCTCCCTAGCGCGCATGCTCATAGGAAACTGAGCATGCGCGCTAGGGAGAAAAAGCAAACAGACGTCCTACGGTAACTAACGTACGGTATGCAAAAACTCTCTAATAAGTTTTTAATCTCAATTTTTATATTACTGCTGTAAGTATTTAATGCATCAAAACTTTTGTAATTATATTTTTAAATAATTGGGGTTTTTTTTTCCACGTTTGTCAAATTCAAAATAAGGTTGAATTTTAATGTATTTTTAAGTTTTCCTGTTATTTAATGTAAAAGGGTCTCGTGTTCCACATATGTCATATGAGAGAAAAATCTTGAAATGAGGCAGGATTGTCAGCCCTACGCCCAACGCTCTACAGTCATATTAGACCGGGGTCCTGATGGCTAGCGTTCTGGCTCTTGGTACCCCAGGTTTCCGAATGTTTGTAGTGGTTCGGAATCCACTTAAGTTGTAGGTCCCGGTCTCATTTGACCGTTACAGGTCGATATACCCAGAGGTGGCAAAATGGCATCTTTGAGGATTTGGTGGTTCACAATATGTTTGAAGTTACGGTAAGTAGTATGCTTGGAATTATGGTGCATTTGGCTAACATGGAATGTATGCATATCTGATGTTTTATTGCCAAGGGGCAAAGCATTTGAAAACAACACGAATATTTTTTTTTTGTTCTATAGAATTAGTTTTCGAATCGGTGTTTGTAGAATATTCCATACCCATACCATTGTGTTAAAATGTACGATGTTTATTTCTTGTCTTTCCTTCCCTATAATGGTTCGACAGCAATCTTTCAAGTCGGTTGTTTTTATTGGTCGTAAAAGAAGGACCAGACCCAAAATAAAGGGGGAGGGGTGCATTAGATTGAAAGGGAAAATTTTTTTACAGTGTTGGCATTTTTAAAAAGTTAAAGCTAGTAATTTTATCCCAGAGCTAAATGTGCAACATAAAGCAATGTTCTAGTTATTGTCTTCTCTCTGAATAAAGTTTTGAAAGTGCAAGAGGCGGTAGGATCCGCAAAACCCACCAAATTTTTCTTTGTCCTTCACAAATCTTGGTCCTGGATCATTTAATCTTGTTGATTGGTCAATCCATCGATATATATTATTAAATCTTTGTTATTGATCTATAAGGTGTACTTGATATAGTGCAGGATTTGTCAATGGTAAATAGAGCATTAATTGGTAAAATATAGGGATAATCTTTGAAATAATATTTAGATTCTTAATTATAATAATAATTAGATTCTTAATTGAAATACTATTTAGTAATATATTTCTCATCGCGGCGTAGAAATCTTTTTTATATTTTGGAGAATAGCAATAATTCTACAATGTATTATAAACATTATTAATGGCATCAGACATCAACGAATGAAATCAAAATAAGTGTAATCACTACATTAAGTTACAACCTAAATGTACAGTTTGTGAGTTTGTAATCAAAATGTCTTACCTGATTACAAGCTTCAATTACATTTCTGTCACAGCCAAGTAACTGTTATTTTTTTTTCTAATGCAGCTGACAAATAGACCGTAATATTTTTATGCCATAAAGGCTCGTTCCCACCGAGGCGAGAGACGTGAAGATTCAAGAGGCAAGCGACAAAATTTTTTCGACCCCTTCACAGCGAAACGTCAGAAATAGCATTACGCCTAGTGAAAAACCGCTTCGAGTTGAAAGTTGGGCAACTCCAAGCGGCGGACTGCAAACCGGTTTCAGGCGACCGCGGTGAGGCTAGTGATTTGTCAAATTTTTTTGCTTGCATCTTGTCGCCTTGGTGAGCACGAGCCTTAAGGGCTGCACCGACGTTCCTCACTTTGAACTACCCGGGGGCGCGTGTAACTTGAAGATAAGCCACGGACGCGGAGTAACAATGCCCCCGCAACGCTCTCCGATCCTATTGGGACCGGAAATTTTATCCGACTATTCTTTGTCGACCATTCTTTGACCGTTCTTTGTCGGACCATTTTACGGTTTAAAGTGGATTCCGAACCACTACAAACGCCCTTGGCAACGCCGGGATTTGAAGCCGATAACTGTGGTACCGAGCGCTAGCCACTTGGCCATCATTTAAGTAACTGTCAACTATAGGAATTTTCGGTACATCAACTCCTTTGTTCCCATACGTTAGAAATAGTCTTGCGGGGCTCTTTACATATTTGTTGGCCTTAGAAATACTGTTGATAATCCCTACCCTACTTTTCAACCAATGAGGGAAACTTATATATAGGTACTGTGATCATTACACTGCCGTCCGCGCAAAAAGTTTATCGTTTGTTTACAATTATGCGTGAGGGTCATTGGGGGAGGCAATACTTTTGTCGAATTCTTTTCTTGTTTAGCAGCTGTCGTATTGCTTACTTCAAACGAGAATTAATGACGTCTGCTTTCAGACGTTTTTTCCTTTCATCTGCAAAGACTGCATTGTAATTTTCGCAAACTCTTTTCTTTGCTTTTATTTGTATTGTAAGGTGAAATTCTCACCTGCGTACTAATATTTTCGATAAACAGTGCAATATAAAATTTTTTTTTCCTCTTTTTCAGACACCATTTTTATGCTACCCACATTTGTCACATGTAAACAAAACTACCCATCTGCACTATAAATTTTTTTTTTTTTTAACTCGCTTATTTTTGTATTAAGGTTCATGGATTTAATAGTGGATACTAAATTAAGGATTATAAAATAATTTTATACTTCATATAGGAAATATTAGGTTTTTATTAAGCTTATTTTTTATACTTAATAAATATTTGTTGTCAGCCAAATAGCTTTGCTAAATGACGAATTAAGTTTATTTGAGGTGTGTTTTCAGTTGTAATGTTTGTATTAAAATATTAAGTCAAATTTTAATTATTTAAGTATAATACTTACTTTTTTTTACCAATTAAGTATTTTTATTATTACTTTTTTTTACCAATTTACCAATACTTTATTTAAATGCAGAAAAATTACGTTTGGCAAAAGAAATTTTAAGTTATCTTCTTTGGCGCGATAGATCGGGAAAAACGACTCAGAAAAGCTGCCAAGCCAATAGGAGATATCATACTTGGCTCTGATTATTTAATAGATAATTAATTAATAAAAGATTAATAATAATAAAAAAGTATTATACAAAATCATTGCGTTTATACTCATTGGTACTTTACCAATGTGCAAAAGTGCAATGGTAATTGATGATGGTAGCAAATGTGCAATGATAATTGATTGATGTACAAATGAAGATAAAGATTGTTTTAGCAAAATTTTTTTAAGGGCGTTTATAATTTAAAAAAATTTTTTCAAGATGTTTATTATATTTTTAACTTAATTATTTATTTACGAAATAATTTTTTTTAAAGAACTTTAATAGTTATTTCCCTTTTTGAACTTCAAAAATATTTGCATGTATAAACCGGTTTAAATATTTGCCATGAATTTAAACGTTTCAGAACTATCAACCATTACTGTTAACGAAGAATACTGTATTGCAGCTTAAGTTTTTATTACAGACTTATATTTTCAGAATTATATCTAATAGATAAAAAAAAAAAAAAAAAAAAAATTGAAAGTCAATTCCTACTGTTTTTCCCTCTATATTGCAGAAAGTCCTTTATAAATAATTTTCATTCTTTTTTTTTAAGTTTATCTGGCGCCATCTATTGGTACTTATATGTAACTTAAATCTAAAAAAAAACTAAAATTAATGAGTTAAATTTAATTACTGAATTAATATTTGAAAAAACTGTATTAACATTCAGTGTCATCCACTACAAGTTCAAAAAAAAATGTATTTGAACTTGATTGGATGAATAAAAAGTATTTTATGAAGATTGAAAATTTGAACAAGATATATATAGTGAGAGTGTGAGCTAATAGAAGGAATTTAAAAAAGTAAAAAAACAATTAATGGTAAATTGTGTGCGAGAATTTTTGCAAAGTTAAAATTCAAACCAAATAATAGTTATTATAGGGGTTTAACTAATGATTTTTGTTTTGGCAAACTGAAAACAATTTTAATCGCCTAAAAATAAGAAACACCTTAGATAGGAGAGGCTTTGTCCAAACGACCGGCGATATTTTATCATCGGTGTTGTGACCGCACAGTTATTAACAATCTGCCACTGTGACTGTAACCTCCCGCCGTCTCTCCGACCTCCATATTAAATCCTTCAATAAAATAGTTCACCCCCAATTAATTGATAGCGCCGAACCCTTTCCCGCTTTTGGGCCCCGAAGGCAACGTCCAGTAGTGGTCATAAGTTGGACGTCATCGAAATATGTTCCCTACCCGTTGCCATGACAACCGCTTGACGACCCCATTCGCATCACTGGGCCTGGTGACGTCAACTTATTAACAGTCGAACTGTCTGCATTTCTGCCGCATTTTGTTTCTTGTTATTAGATGACTGGATATATATTAGAGGTCCCGCGATAGGCATCGGCTTGGCTGCGATTGATCAGAGCCAAGTCCTTTCTCTTCTGGGGCCATTGGCAACTTTTCTCCATCTATCGCGCCAACTGAGATAACTTGAAAGATTTTTATCGCCAAACATAAATTTTCTGCAATTAAATAAACCTTTGGTAAATTGATTAGACTAAACTTTCTAATACGATTCTTTACAGACTTAACAGACTGAGTATTTCTAAATAATATTGCAAATGAGTTTATTTGTTTTTTTTTTTAAATTTTATTCTAATTTATTTGCATTTTTAATTTGTACACACACACACTGAGATAACTTAAAATTTCTATCACCAAGCATAATTTTTCTGCAATTAAATGAACCATTAGTAAATTGATTAAACTAAACACTTTAGTACCATTCTTTATACTTAATAGACTGAATGTTTTAAATAATAATGCAAATGAATTTATTTTAATTTATTTGCATATTTAATTTGTACACACATTAATTTATATATAACGATAGATAAATAATGTTATAAAAGTTAAATTTGATGCGTGGCATTGCATTGATTTTTAGTTTCTTTGGTTTAATGTTTGTAGTAACTAAGAGCGAAAGGTAAATGAGTTTTTATTTATTTTTTATGTTTATTTTTAGAAATTTTTGTTAACATATATGCGTTGATTCAAACAGGATTGTGCATTGTTATCCATTATTAGTAAATAATTAATTTTGAAGAACACATTTTTGGAATTAAAAAAAAAACTTACATGGATATCCTGCATTCAAGTTAGCATGTTATTGGCAAAAAATAAAGTAGAAAACAACGAAAAAAATAATTTTTGTAAAAAGAAGTAAAAAACATTGAAATATTTTTGTAATTCTTAAATGCTTACTTTTTATTAAACTAAAGCTGGCGGTTTTCCATTTTTTCCTCCATCTTCTCATCGTAATTTGAAAATATTTCCAAAAATCATCAATATTTTAGAAATAAAATGGACACATGAGGTAGACTTCTGTTAGATCTCTGCTTATACAATGTTCGGCCACATTTAAAGCTTACAGTAATCCTTAGAATACGTAGGTTGTATTCTATAAATGTTTGGCTTGGCTTTTGGGGTTTGGCGATAAAACACGCTTGACTTGTGTGTTTTATCGCCAAACCACACATTTTTTTAATTTAAATTTCATTTAAAAAAATAAACTTTTTGAGTTATTTTTAATATAAATATATTCGTTAAATCTTTTTAAAATAATTTAAAAGGGATAACATAACACTGGAGAGATTAATTTAGTCGTTATAATAATGTAATTAAAGTATAAAGTATCTTAAGATACTTTATAAAGTTACATTTTTATAATTAAAGTATAATCTTGTCCTTGAAATACAATACAGAAAATTCTTGTAGCAATGTTTTGGAAGCAATTTATTGTATTCCAATTTATATTTATTACATACTTATTTTTAAGTCATGGCGTGAATATTAAGAAACTTGTTACGCTGCACTATTTACATTATTTAAAATGCAAAAACTGAAGAGCATTTTGTCAAAAATAATTGAGCCGTGAATTATTATTATTACTTTTTCACATCTATTATTTTAAGCATGCAAATAATTTTGTATTAGATTTTTGCCCACTTATAAAAAGAAACGATTGAAAAAAAAATTGATACTTTGAAAATATTTTTGAATTATTTATATATATATATATATATATATATATATTTAGAAATTTATGTTGCATCATTTAAATTCCGAAAATATATTTCAAAGAAATTTAATATATTTAGATAACAGACTTTTGTCTTCTTAAAACTTTTTTTAGTTAGTTTTTTTCTTTTCTTGTTTATACTTTGCTTGACTAGAAGTTCAGCGCGTGCGCTTTCAGCCTTACGTGACGTCATCTGCTCAGCTGATCTGTGCGTAGCCGTAGGGCGCTGCTAGTAAAAAAATATATAGAAAAAAAAAAAAAAAAAGAACAAAAATACTAACACACGAGAGAGAGAAAAGTCGTCTGCTATTTTGTTCGAATATCTTATCGGCTGTATTTTTATTTATACTTTCCTTATTCTTGCTGTGCTTTTTTCTTTTTTTTTCTTTCTTGATAATCTTTTCTATTACTGAAGTGCATGGGGTTTATTTAAGTGTTTCAAAAGAAAATGTTTTCAAATTTGGTGGTGGAATTATAAACCAGTTTTGAGAATTTATTTTGGTTTAGATTTGTAATGGGAATTCGATACGTACATAGATTTTCGTTAAGTTATTTTTAGATTTATTAAACAAATATTAGAAGATGTTAGTTATGACTAGTTTTATTATCATATATTGTACAAGCGAGTAACTAATTTTAATTATATTTAACTTTTTTTGAAAGAATTATATTTAATCTTTTTGTGTGTAGTGGTTATTAATATATATTCAGATAATTTACTTTCATGGATTATCAACTCAAATATTTATTTAATTAAAATTGTTTTATGCATGTCTACTTAAAAAAGAGTGATAAATATTCTTAGATATCATTACAAGAGATGTTTTCTTTTTTTTTAAAAGGACGCTTAGAATTTTTATTGAGATTTATCTGAAATATTATAATGATTTTTACTTACCTTAAGGTTTTTCTTCGTTTATATGACAAAACTTATTCAATTTACAGTGGATAAATTTTCTTGGAAGGTCTTTCGGTGATTAATTAACCTCATTATATGCGTATTACATGTGATGAAAGCCAGCCAAAATTACTACAAAATATAAACAAAAGTTACAAATTTGGCTTTGAGTTGATTTATTAATGAACTTTAAAACTTCAAATTATACATTTAGTACTTCACTTTAAATCATACATTTAATAATTTGATGTACTTTGGGAAGCTTTCGTCCAAAATATAAAATCAGTGACGAAAGTAACAATATTTATTTTGTGTAGTCTTACTATTAAACTATAATATAAACATAAAAGTAAAATTTTATGTTTAGTTCCAGTGCCTTGTCTATTTTCTTCCTGGTGTCAAATGTAACAAAAGTTACAAATTTGACTTTGAGCTGATTTATTAATGAACTCTAAAACTTCAAATTGTACATTTAATACTTCACTTCAAGTTATGCATTTAATAATTTATTGTATTTTGGGAAGCTTTCGTTATAAACATAAAATCATATCAATTTAAAAAGTATCAATATTTATTTTGTGTAGTCTTACTATTAATAACTACTGTACTGTAATGTAAACATAAAGTTAAAATTTATGTTTAGATGTGTTTCTTAATAGCTTGTCCATTTCCTCCTTGGTAGCAATTTTTTTTTTCTTATAATACCTCATTAGAGCCCAATTTACGTAGCGAATGGTGACGAGGCAACATATGAATTCGTTTTAAAAACTAATTAATGTTTCACTAGTTATTTTAGAGGTATATTTCAAAAGCATGACTGTAGCGTTTTCGCGTTATCAGATAGAAGTGTGTTGGAAACATGATTAGCAGTTGAAAACTGTTCTGTGCCAGTACATTTCAATACTAGAAATCGCTGCCGTGTAGTGTATAATTGGTCTAACGGGCAATTATCTTTGCAACTACTGCCAAATATGCATTTTGATTTGTCTGTATCGCATATGAAAGAGTGGTATTTCCATCATCTGTGATATTTTTTTGATTAATTCTTCCTGTTTCGTCAGCGGCAATCCCTTTGTGCATTTTAAGATCTTGTCAGATCGACTTGTGGGTGCGCTATGCATCTGCTTCGGTGTGCTTTAATTGCTTGGATGTTCGGTGGATGGTAGTTGTGGTGTCTCACTTCTTGCTGTTCTTTGTGATTTGTAATATTCAAATTTTCACGCTTCTGTTTTTGATTGAGTTTGTTCGAATTAGGAGTTTGGTAAGTCGTATTGATTTTGTTTATCATTGTAGAATAGCCACATTTTTTATGTGGCTATTCTACAATAGACTTGCTGATAGTTATTCGTGTATACATGTAAATCGCCACAGTATTTATTTGCATTTAAATTTTTTTTAATTAAAAAGTACGAATTTAATTTGAAAAGCCATGCAATGTGATATCTTTAAATTTCTCATTTGTTTATTTAGAATATTTAATTAGGCATTCAATAAAAATTACGCTTACAAATGCAAGTGTTAATGATGATTTTAAGCTGAGCTAAATTAAATTAATATTTAACATAATCTTAACATCAATTAAAAATAACAATGGAAGGAAAGATGCATGTATTTCTTAGAATATATTTTTTAAGAATACATTTATCTCCAATTCCTTATAGTAATATATAATCATAATCATTAAAAATTATAATTATTTTCTTTATAGTTTCTCTATCAAATTTGCATACGTTCTCGATTAATGCTCTTTTAAATATGGATGTTATGACAATTTTTATTATTTTGTTATATTTTTGTATGCTTTGATCTTTAAACAAATATACCATAATTATCTTTTTATTTTGTTTAAATGTCCCAAATCAGATATCTATGCTATATAAATGTTATATATAAATTAGCTAATTCTTATTAAATATATTACACTAAAAAATTACACAATATCAAGTATTATTTCGTAAAAACCATACTTAATTTAAGTACTTGGTAATAAATATCTTAGAAAATATATGTGAATAGATATTCTGCATCCAATGTAGCATATTATTTATTGATTGGATTCCTATTTTAGTTGATATATTGATTATTTATTTGATTGATTGATTGATATAATATATGTGAATAGATATTCTGCGTCTAATATAGCACGTTATTGATTGGATTCCTATTTTAATTCTTCATCAAAATTTGAACATTTTTCAAGAAAACATTTTTTAAGTTATCCAATCAATTTTTTAAGTGAAAGTTAATAAATACCTTGACTAGATGAGGCTGTCTGTGATCCTATTTTAATTCTTCATCAAAATTTAAACATTTTTCAAGGAAACATTTTTAAGTTATCCAATCAATTTTTTAAGTGAAAGTTAATAAATACCTTGACTAGATGAGGCTGTCTGTGATCCTATTTTAATTCTTCATCAAAATTTGAACATTTTTCAAGAAAACATTTTTAAGTTGTCCAATCAATTTTTTAAGTAAAAGTTAATAAATACCTTCACTAGATGAGGCTGACTGTGATCTATGATTCTTGTTGAAGCAGTAGGAAACGTATATATGTTTTTCTAGAATAGAGCTTCTGAAGTCCTATTCAAAATAAGAAAGTATTAATTACTTAATAAATAAAAATAATAATAATTAGTAGTTGACAATAAAAGTAGTAAAAAAATTGTAGAAAAAAAATCTTTGTCAATTTAAAAAAAAATCTCCATCGCCATATTGCTTCTCGCATCTCCATCTCACATTTCTTCTCACTTATTCTCCATTGTATATCAGTTTAACTGATGTTCATTTACCAGTATGTGGTCTGACTTTAGCTCGGAATGTCTTTATATTTTTTGTAAACCGCTTCTTTTGGCATCAATTCGAATGAGTTATGTACTTTTACAATAGAATTTCGGACTACATACAATATACAATATACAAAGACACAAAAATCACAATAAGTGAGGAATTTTAAACTATTATGCCCTTTATTTACACGGGGAGAACTGAGTGATTACAGGTCAAACATCAGTTCAAGGTCAAATACTAATCCATCAATGCTTCAAGGATTCGAGGAGGACCATTAATCAAGGGATAAAGTATTTGTAAAAAGAAAATGCTGTTAATCAATGTCTTATCAATAATATTACCTATCCAGAAAGAATTTTTTTTATTGCATTGCCTCTTAGTTGCAGATAAGGTTTATTAAAATAATAATAAAATTCTATATGGCAATCATATTTTCATTTTATATTTCAACTATTATACCTCTTATTAACACGGAAAGAACTGAGTAATTACAGTTCAATTAATGTTCAAGGTCAAACATCAATGCATCAAGGATTCAAGGAGGTCAGTAGGGATCATTCATCAAGGGATAAAGTATTTTTAAAAAGAAAATGCTATTAATCAATCTCTTATCAATATTGTTACCTACCGAGAAATAATTTTTATTGTATTGCCTCTTAGTTGTAGATAAGGTTTATTAAAATAATAATGAAATTCAATATGATAGTCGTAATTTTAATTTATATTATGCAATTATTTCTGTATGTCTTTATCTTGGATATGAATAACATCTATAACTAGAATGTATTTATCTATTTTGGATAAAGTACTTATCCTGTTTTATTCTTATGTGAGTTAATAGCTTTTTGATTTTTCCATAATGGCAGACAAATTGTGTTTGAATAATTAATGAGAATCTTCAAATTTAACTGCATAGATTCGGATATCTTGTGCGAGATTAAATTATTTCATTTTTATTCTTTAATTTCAAGCAACCCTATTTTATGCTAATGTTTTAACTAAATTAAGATGTGGAGGTATTGTGGTTCTTAAAACCACCTAGGAACTCCGTAACCAGTACGCCCGTTGCCCCAAATGTTATCCAATTGGCCATGATATCTACAACATTTTAAAAAATTAGATATGTTCGAAACTTGAATTGAGTAGATACCAACTGAAGACATTATCATTGACGAAAATCAAGTTGAAATGATCCTTCGATTACTAATGATCACTATTAAAAAAATGCTCGTGTTTCTAGTTTTTGTTTTTATTACTAGTTTTTAAAGGACTTCTTGTATCTTAAGTATTATGTTAAACAATAATAAAAAAAAAATTTCAAAAAAAAAAAAATGTTTTCATATTTCATATATTTTTTAGTGTTTTGGCTCAAGCATTCCTTCAACATGGCTCATGAATTCATGGGGATACTTGAGCCAAAATATAAAACAAAATTAAAAACTAGTTTTTAAAGGACTTCTTATCTTAAGCACCATGTAAAACAATAAAAAAATATATTGTTTTCATAGGAATTTTTTAGTGTTTTGGCTCAAGCATTCCTTCACCATGGCTCATGAATTCATGGGGATACTTGAATCAAAATATAATATAAAACTAAAACAATAAAAAGAATGAAAATTGGTTTTTAAAGGATTTCTTGTATTTGCAGCACCAACATCCCCATGAATGCATGAGCCATAGTGTTGGCTCAAGCATTCCTTCACTATGGCTCATGTATTCATGGGGATGATTGAGCCAAAATATAAAGCAAAGAGTAAAAACTGGTTTTTAAGGGATTCTTGTACTTTAAGCACCATGTAAAACAATTAGAAAGGGAAAAAATATTGTTTCCATAGGGATTTTTTTAGTATTGACTCAAGCATTCCTTCACTATGGCTCATGTATTCATGGGGATGATTGAGCCAAAGCAAAGAGTAAAACTGGTTTTTAAGGGACTTCTTGTACTTTTAAGCACCATGTAAAACAATTAGAAAGGGAAAAATATTGTTTCCATAGGGATTTTTTAGTATTGACTCAAGCATTCCTTCACTATGGCTCATGTATTCATGGGGATGATTGAGCCAAAGCAAAGAGTAAAAACTGGTTTTTAAGGGACTTCTTGTACTTTAAGCACCATGTAAAACAATTAGAAAGGGAAAAAATATTGTTTCCATAGGGATTTTTTTAGTATTGACTCAAGCATTCCTTCACTATGGCTCATGTATTCATGGGGATGATTGAGCCAAAGCAAAGAGTAAAAACTGGTTTTTAAGGGACTTCTTGTACTTTAAGCACCATGTAAAACAATTAGAAAGGGAAAAAATATTGTTTCCATAGGGATTTTTTTAGTATTGACTCAAGCATTCCTTTCCAAAATTGAAATTTATAAAGTAGCTCACCTTATTCATCATTTTCCCCTACTGGATTATAGTTACAATAAGACATTAAGAAGTCTTATAGTTAGGGATAATTGAAATTTTTTCTGAATGGGAAATCCGGCATACTTTAAATGATCTTCATTCTAACACAAGAAGGATTCCCACCGAGTGCTTAATCTGTTTCGTTAGCGTTAATCTGAATTCCTTTCCAGAACAACATTTTCAATCTCTTTTGAACAGATGGTGTTACTGAACAAAAAATGTAATCACCGTTTTCAATAGACATGCCAGTCTACCAAAGATTAACGGCGTCAAAAGATACCAGATTATCTATTGTGCTTTCCACACAATCTTTGAAACTCATTAATTGAATAAATGTGAGAATCTGAGTTTCTGTTGTGCTATGGATGTTTGTAGAGGGGCAACTCAGCTCTAGGTGTAGTGTAGTGTAGTAGCTAATTTCTATTAGTTTCATAAAGTAATAATAAAAGAGCTTGTCTCCTATTCTATGAAGGAACAGAAAGGTGAGCCAAATATTTCCCATCTTTTTGGTACTAGAGTTGGCGATGTATCGTCCTTTTGGCTTTTTTTAGAAAATGTATTTATTTAAAAAACGTAAACGTGTTATTAAAAAACATTTCTGAAAATTTCGGGAAATATATGAAATTCTTCATCTTAAGTCCTATATTTATTTATTTAAGTATATTCTTACTAATGATAAATAGATACAAGAAATGTTAGTTTGTTTATAACACTGATCATTTTGCGTGAAATATGATAAAACATTACAAAAAGTTAGTATACATGAATATTTTATTTTTTAATTATTTTGGATGAGGGAGAAATATCACAAAATGAAATTTACTGATATATAAATGCTAATTATTTAAAATTAAATTTATTTATAGTTAAAACAAAGTTAAAGAATTTTTTTTTTTATGATAGTGCTAAAAGAGAAAAAGTCTAATTACAGCATAGAGTAGTAATGGTCGACAGTAAAGATTGTTGACAAAAATACGCTATCTGGTCAGATTTTGATTGATTTATTCCATTACTACTATTACAAAAAGTTGTCATTTTGGGTCAGTTCTAAAGATTGAATGAAATATGACAAACAAATTTGCTTTGCAATATATTTCTGAAAATCATTTATAAAAAATCTGGAACATAAAGATATTAGATAATAAATAGAAGAAAAGGTATTTTTAATTGATTGTATATTAATAAATTTTAATTATTTAGAACTCTAATTTTTTACATCATAGAAAAATATACGTTGTCTTAACTAGCTAGTTATAAATAGAACGTAATCTTTGTTTTCTACCAGATTGTTATTTAGTTATTGCATCTTTTTTCATTATTTTTATTTATTTCGTTTTATTCAATTTATGATTATTTTTTTATTTTTTTTTTTTTACCATCTAAAAATGCTACTTATAACATTGCAACCGAATTTTAAAATAGCAATAATAATAATGTTTAAATTAAAATTCAATTTAGTGGCAAGTTCGTCTTGACCAAAATAATAATTATTTCGGCTATTTAAATTAATTATTTTTATTACAGAAAAAATTAAGATTAAAAGTTTATATCAATTGTGTTTCTATAATTGATTGAACATCAAAAGAATTAAGAAAAGTTCATATTTTTTTTGGAGGTGTGCAGGAGGTCATATATATTTGTGGGAGTATTTCTTAACCATTATTTATAGTAAAATTTTTAACTGAAAATGTTTTTTAACTATTCTGATTAAAGTATTTTATTTTTTAATCATTAAAATCCTTCCTTCATATTCAATAAATTATTAAACAATTTTTATTCAAAATTATTTATTTCACAAAAATACTGAATGATAAATTAACTGATAAAAATATCACTCGTTAGCTATCCTTTTGCTAACTGATTAATTATCTGTTGGTTTATTTAGAAACTAATGAATCAATCAAACGTTCTTTAGGTTATTGTATTTATTAAGTAATTTAGTATAACTATTAGGGGTCTGAATGGCCGAGTGTCTGGCGCTCGGTATCCCAGGTTTCATGTTCGAGTTCCGGCGGAGTCATAGATGTTTGTAATGGTTAAGAATCCACTTTAAGCCGTAGGTCCTGGTCTTATATGATGGTAGAGCGTCATAGATCCCAATCAGACTTCTTCTCACTCACATCATTCTCAAACTGTAAAGATGCAACTCAGCTCTAGGCACAGTGATGTGGTGTAGTAGTAGTAATCCACTTTAAGCCGTAGGTCCCGACCTCACAGCGTCACGGTGCCAAGTCTAACAGGTGCTCCATCACAACAAAAGCTGCCCCCCCTTTCCCTTCAACCTTGAGCCCATACGGGTTCGTGGGCTTGGTCTAGATGTCTACCAAGTGGGATAAGAAACAACAACAGTATAACTATTTAAATTATTAGTTGTTTTCTATCATAAATTTATTTTTTAGTGTTAAATCTATAATTTATCGATTATATTTCATAAAAAAATAATTGCTAATCAAAAATTAGGTAATTTGGTATTTCATCAAATCGCTCTAGTTGACATTCAAGGCAGGTCGTATAATAAACAGGGAGATTGCATACAATCCATTAAGAATTAATTTATCGCCATGAAAATTCAATGAATAATTTTTTGGTGTGAAACCAAGCTATGAGCTGTAAATCACTAACCTTTTAGGTTCCGAATATATATCCACCATATTTATTTGGGATAAGAAGCAATAACAATATAATTATTTAAATTATCATTAATCATTGACGTTTTAGGTTCAGAATGTATGTATATGTATATCCACCATATTTATTTGGGATAAGAAACAACAACAGTAACTATTTAAATTATTAGTTGTTTTCTATCCCAAATTTCTTTTTAAATATTAAATCTATAATTTATCGATTAAATTTATTGAAAATAATTTTTCTAATCAGAAGTAAAGTGTATTCCATCAAATCGCTCTAGTTGACATTCAAGGCAGGTCGTATAATAAACAGGGAGATTGCATACAATCCATTAAGAATTAATTTATCGCCATGAAAATTCAATGAATAATTTTTTGGTGTGAACCCAAGCTATGAGCTGTAAATCACTCGCGTTTTAGGTTCAGTTTGAATATACTACTGCGCCCAAAAAGTAAGACCAATCCTTTTGAAATTCCAACATCTTCAGCAAGGTCTCTAATTGTAAATCGACGGTTTGTAAGCACCAAATCTTTAATTTTTTGTACGTGAGCTTCGTCGGCTGAGATTGGTGGTCGACCAGAGGGCTGTTCGTCTTTGAACTGCTTATACCACTTGTAAACATTTCTTTCCGATATAGGAATGCTCACCGAATGCCTTCTGCAATATTCTATACATTTCCGAAAACAAAATTGAATGCAAGTTCTTTGCTCAATTCATTTAGACATTTCAAAAATAGCCGGAATCAGTCTTAGCGTCTCGCAAAGCCAAGCCTAACTCAAATACTAATGAATATTTTGACGTCAAATTTCACATAGATGTCAAGAACAGTGCCAACAACCTAAAAAAGAAAAAAAAAATTGAAATTCCGTAAGCTCCGGGAATTTTTAAATTGAAAATTGGTCTTACTTTTTGGACACAGTAGTACAATCCATTAAGATTTAATTTACCGCCATGGAAATTCTATGAATAATTTTTTTGGTGTGAAACCAAGCTGTGAGCTGTAAATCACTAACGTTTTAGGTTCAGAATGAATATCCACCATATTTATTTATTTATTTATTTTGCAATGACTGAATTCTTGTAATGAAAAGATCCTGGTGTCTAGTTCTAATAAAGCAAGTTAAGGCATTTGGAACACATTTCTTGCTTGAGATGAAAACGATAAAATTATGCTGATCTTATGCGTTTTTGGCGTTAGAAAGCGAATGCGACGCGTTGTGATTAACTTGTGTTGCATAACGTTGATGTTTCTCCTACGCAACGACCCTCCTCTTCAAAAAATCGTCTGCCCGTCGCGATTTGAGGAATTAGCGAATACATTATTCTCGATAAAAATCGTAAAAATAGCGAAAGTTCCATTCCAAAGTACGTAAAGACGGGTAGTTAATTTTTTTTTTTTTTTTTTTTTTTTTTTTTTTTTTTCCAGTCCTCAGACTGGAGTTATGAAATAATTTGTGCGCATTTAAAAATTTGTAAAATAACGCGTGCGTTAACTTGCGTAAGATAATTTTAAAGAGCAGACGATTCTTTAGTGATTATTATCGCTTGGCGTTTCGGCAGACGACTTTTTTTTTTTTTTTTTAATCTCTTTTTCAAAGAAGGAAAAAAAAATATTAAATAAACAAGGTGTTAAATATCGTATGACAAAATTCGAAAATAAAAATAATAATGATGTCTACTGATTAAATAAGGGGAAAGAATTTGTTTACGTTTAATTTCGGTCGAAGTAAATGTTTAAAATTTATTTATCTTATTATTATTTTTTTTTAATAAGCAAATTAAAAAAAATGCGTCGTTTTGTGTCAGCAATTTTCGACCATTATAACTCGAATATTTATGTTAAGCTATTGACCCGCTGTCTGGCGGTGTCAGGGTTAATTTCTTAAGATCACACAAGTTGTCTGATTTTCATCTGACAGGGTCAATTGTATGGCGTGTTGCGTTATTTTAATCAATATCTGGGTATAAAGGTTGAACTGCTGTGAAATTATTTTTTTCCGATTTTTATCAATACTTGATATATTTTTTTAAAACCAGAATTTTTTCCCCCATTAATTTTTGTAGCCGGTATTTTAACCTTATTTAACTGTTTTTTAAAGGCTTTATTTATTTAAGATGAATTATATTCAGATTAATTTAACTTAAATTATGTTTAAGATTGTGTCGCTATGTTGTAGATATCAAAAGTATGTAATTTAGTACGATAATGTAATGAAAATATAAAAGGAATATCTCGGGTTTAATTTAAAAAAAATAATTTTTTCATTCTTTCTCTATTGTCTAAATTAAAACTATCTTAAGTATCATCAAATTTTATATTTCTTTGATAACTATAGACTATTAATTTTTTTTTTTTTTTTTTTTTTTTTTTTTTTTTGCAGGAAAAAAAAAAAATATATAATAATAAATAAAAAAAAGTTCTATTCTCCCTACCTTATTAACCCATCTATTGTCCAAAAATATTTTCTATCTCAATGACTATAATAGAAAAATTTAAAATTAAATAACTTTATAATCGTTTATATTTTATTTTCTATTAAAAAATGAAAAGATTCCTAAAGATTGTAGAAGTATAGTTATTAATGTAGATTGTAATAGAAATGTAGTTATTTTTTCTTTAGATTCTCTTTTTAAATGATAAACGTGCACTTAACAAGTTTTTAATGAATGTCTAATTAGTGTTATTTACTTATAAATAATAAATTAATAACATTAAAGAGACATTCATTAAAAAAAAATTATGAAACTTTTGTTATAATATTATTATTTATCACTAAAAAGAAATATACATAATTTAATAAATATACAGGAAAAACAACAACAACGTGATTTATATTTTGCGTGTGGATTAATAAATAATCTAAATTAAAATTACCACTCGTGTATAAATAAAAATAATGGTTATTTCTTTAAAACATTTCAGATGGAGAAATTGGAAAAAAAAAAAATAATAATAATAATAACGAATGATGGGAAGGGGAGAGGGTGGGAGGGGGTAGTTTCTGACATTGACCATGGTCGAATGAGTTCGATTTTTACCTGCCTATTATTTACCTTTACCATTATAAACAGGACAGAAATAAAACGGAAAACTTTCAACTACTAAGGAGAGGGGTAAAAAGAAAATAAAAAAAATGTCGAGAAAAAAAAAAAAAAAAAAAAAAGATAGAAACTAGACTTACCTTGAATATCTTTTTCATTTCATCTGACGGCACACATCACTGGAAAAACAGCAAAACACACACACATTTTTTCTTTTTTTTTTTTTTTTTTTTTTATTATCTTTCTTTTTCCCCCGCACCTCTTTTGTTCTTTTCATTCTCACACTATATAATAATGTTTGCTTTACCGTTTCCATGACAACCACTGTTTATTGTACAGGCGAATTCTGCGAAAAGTAGGCGGCAAAGGGGGGGGATGCGAACTGCAATTGGCTACAGTTCATTAGCTTAAGTGCCGGTACATTATAATGATACGACGACATACTGCATGTATGTATAAACGCGAGACAGGTATGTTGATTTTAGTGTGTGGCTACTTTTTCATTCACTTTTTTTTTTATCGCCCCATCATTATTTTTACATTTTTCTTTCTCTGACCACTGATTCTCTCTCGTCCCCCCCTTTTGCCGCCCCCCCCAGAAAATTTTCATTTACCATCGGAATGATAAAAGTGCTTATTGCTTGCTCGTCAATACCATATGCATGTACAGAAAGGCCAGTGGTCATGGTATAAAAGCGGTTTTTATTAGCCAAATTATTTGTAGAATTTTTCCACCAAAAACGATTAAGGTGTGGAGCAATTACAGCGATGGGGTTTCTTTTCAATAGCGCCTGGGTTTTTTTTTTAATTCTCTGTAGTCTGACCATTGCCATCATTATTAAAATAAAATAGAAAAAATATCCTCTGAATAGTTGGAGCCTGCATGGTTACATGGATACAAAAAAAAATGGGTGATTTTATGGCCATTATACTAAATAAGACCATGGATTTTGTTTAGACACTTACAAATCTAATTTTGAATAATGATTCTTTTTCTAATTGAAAAATTTTATAAATTTATTAACGTTAACATAAATACATTAACATGTAATTTTAAGAACCTGAGTAAAATACCTTCATTTTACCATTGGGTCAAATGACCTTGTAATAGAATTCTTGACTGTATAAATGTTTAAATATATCACAAATTTTATACAAATACTTACTGCATTCCTTTCGTAACTGGTAGCCGCCTGATGGCCACTTGCCCTGCGCTCTGGCCATTGGTACCACAGGTTTCAGTTTCGAATCCTGACAGTGGCATGGATGTTTGTGAGTGGTTCGAAATCCACGTTAAACAATAGGTATAATTAGCCTAAAGTGTGCAAAATATGATCGTAGAGCGACAAACCAAACCAAACCAAACTTCCGTAACTGGTAATCCATGCGTCGTTCATAATCCAGACGTAAGCTACAAAAGATATTTCTACACACCAGCATTCTATTCGTATTTTACATTCCTGGAAACTTCAATGATAGTAAGTAACAATTTTTAAATACACAGTTAAATTGATGTTTCTTAATGTAGGATATTTCCAACAAAATTAATGTAACTTACTTGGCTGTTCTACTTACTATGTAAGTCGTCCTGTACGTGCGACTTGATTTGAGCAGGCACGTTTATAGTTGAGTTAGTGATTGGTTGCGTCAACCCACAAATCCTATTGGCTGAAAGCTTCACTTCACTTCACTTTTACCAATATACACATACCTTTTAAATAATTCCTTAAATGGGTTAATGAAATAAAATAATAATAATAAATAAAATACTAGAACATCAGAACTAAAATACTGGTTCTGAGATCGACCTTTTTTTTGGGGGGGGGGGTCACTAATGTTTTCATTTACAAATTCATCGTTACAGTCCACACGTTCAGCAATCACAATTTTAAATCTTAGTCAATATTTTTGTGGTATCGGCAACTGGTACCCTAATTGCACCGAATTTTAGCTTAAATTATTTTAATTTTTATTTTAACTTTTTTATTTTTCGTCTTAGTTTTATTTATTTTTAATTTTTAGAGTACCACTTTTTAATTTTTAGAAACTTTATTTTTTATCACATACTATAACTTTAAGCCGCTATTAAAATCGTAAATTTATATATAAATTAAGACGAGGAGGTTAAGGGGTTTATCTTCATTGGTACTCCGTAATCGGTACGCCATATATATATATATTTAATTTTGATTTTATTCAGGATTTAATGCTGAAATCGTAATGTAAAAATTTAAAGTAATTGATTACGGTGACATTTTGCTAAATCTCACGAATATAAATATATTTATAAGTCGAGAAATATATATTTGTATATAAATATATATTTAGGATATATACAAAAACACCACATGAAAAGAAATAACAGAATACAAAAACGCAAAGATCAGACAAGGAATTTATCAGAAACTCAATCAGTTTATATGAAGAAGCTATGAAATAGCATTCGCTATACTTGAAATATATTTATAATATGAATAAATATGTATATATACATTTATCAACAGACTTTACGGAAGTAAAATGTTTTTTAAAGAAGCCGGTCAGTTTTTGATTTATATCAGCTATTATTTAATAAATAGAGAACATTGAATAATTTTATTTTCTTTTTGGATAAAAGCCAGAAAATTTACAGGAAATTTTGAAATAAGTTTTCATGATAAATAAATTTAATTTATTTTTATCCAATCCCTTTTTAATGTTTTAAAATCTGTATTTCTATTGATAAAAATATTTACCTTTTTTTATGATTCTACAATAGTGGACTGATAGCCTGGATTCCTTTTATTTTCCTAACAAAAAAAAGGGGTAAAAAAGCGTACAATAAAAACCTAACTATTCACTAGATTCTTGCACACAACTGACCAGTTTTTGTGATGTTCAAATATATATAGTCGTTGGCAGGGGTGGCATTCAAACCGTGCTGCGAATCACATTGGATCTCTTCAATGGACCTGAAACGGTGTCCCCGGATTGGTCTTTTGAATTTAGGGATTAGCCAGAAGTCACACGTTTTTGGCGAAAAAGTCACGAAGATTCAATGCAGTGTGAGCTGGCGCATTCAGTGTTTTCTGTACCAATAGAGATTTGGCGCGTTTGAAGCTCAAAATGGAATTGACCGATCCTTTTGAAATTTTAACACCATCAGCAGGGTGTCTAGCTGTAAATGGACGGTTTGCAAGCACCAAATCTTTTGGACGTGAGCTTCAGCGGTTGAGGTGGATGGTCGACCAGAGGGCTCTTCGTCTTCAACGCGTTCTCTGCCTTCTTTGAACTGTTTATACCACTTGTAAATATTTCTTTCCGATATAGGAATGCTCACAGAATACCTTCTGCAACATTCTATACGTTTCCGCAAATAAAATTTAATGAAAGTTCTTTGCTCAATTAATTTAGACATTTCAAAAATCGCCGGAATCAGTTTTAGCCTGTCACAAAGACAAGCGTAACTCAAACACTAAGGAATATTTTGACGTCAAACTTCACACAGATGTCAAGGACAGTGCCAGCAGCCTAAAAAAGAAGAAGAAAAAAAAATTGAAATTCCATAAGCCCCGGGAATTTTGAACTAAAAATTCATTTTTACTTTTTGGACACAGTAGTATATACGCATATATAAATATTTTATCAAAAACTGCTCTGTTGTATGTAGCCGCATTTAAGATTGGGATAATCCTTTGTCCGTCAAAACATCTGAAGGGGGTGTATTAGAAAACTGAGTGTCCCTTTTCGTCTGTTGTCTTCCAATTTGTTTGTTCCAAACATTCTAGTTCTCCTTGTGGAACAATAAGAACGTTTTCCGACCTTTCATCTCCATTACTTTTTGTTCACACAACAGACCAGTTTTTGATAATAAAAAAAAAATGTTTCTTCAGTACTGGATTGATAGCCTGAACTCTTTCACACAACTGACCAGTTTTTGATTAAAAAAAAAAAAAAAACGGTTCTTCAGTACTGGATTGATAGCCTGAACTCTTTCACACAACTGACCAGTTTTTGATTTAAAAAAACAAAAATGGTTCTTCAGTACTGGATTGATAGCATGGACTCTTTCACACAACTGACCAGTTTTTGATAATAATAATAATAAAAAAAACGTTTCTTCAGTACTGGATTGATAGCCTGGACTCTTTCACACAACTGACCAGTTTTTGATTTAGAAAAAAGAAATGTTTTTGCACTGGACTGGTAGCCTTTTTGATAAAAAAAACGTTTCTTCAGAACTGGATTGATAGCCTGGACTCTTTCACACAATTGACCAGTTTTTGATAAAAAGAAATATATATATGCGTATATATGTAGCCGCATTTAAGGTTTAGGATATTCCATTGTCCGTCAAAACTTTTGAAGGGGTGCATTAGAAAACTTGAGTGTCCGTTTTCGTCTGTTGTCCTCCGACTTGTTTGTTCCAAACATTCCAGTTCACGTCGTGGAACAATAAGAACTATTTTCGACCTTCCATCTCCATTTTCTTGTCCCCTTTCGTATTTATTCCCTACACATTGTGTCCACGAAAAATAAAAATAGAAATCGGGCAGTGGTGGATTTTTCTTGTAAACAGATTTGGGATACCGAAATCTGCTGTGCTGAACTCCTCCCATTTTTAATTCTTTTTACCTTTCTTTCTTTACGGGTTCACCTTACTTTCCTTTTTGTCTGCCGGTCGTCACCACAGAACTATTGTGATGCTTTTATGTGCGAGTGGTTAAGAATGTGCCATGTAAGTTCTCCCCATTCTACTTCCGAAGAACACCTGGATGTTTTCTTCTTAGTTTTTTGTTTGGGGGTTATAGCTTTTGTTTAACTATAAATGCAGAGTCCTGTCATCTTTCTAGCGAGGGGTTCCCTTTGTAGTTCCCCCCTTCTCCCCCCCTCCCTCGATATTCCATAAGGGCTTTTTCGCGACACAATTGGTCAAATTTACGCGATTCTAATCAGGGAACCTTTTTCCCACACTTTGGGAACCTTTCTTCAAGAAACCGTCCCCTCGTTTCTTTTCTTATTCCCCCCTGCTGTACCCCTCCCCCTTCTAAATCCACTCCAATTTTTTTTTTAATGCGTTTATACCCTCTTTAACCTTCTACCTTCTTGTTAGTCATTGGATGAGTTTTTGTTCCCAAGTCGGCTAAAAAACAAGAAGTGCAAAAATAATATCGCTTGAGATGCGTATAAAGTGGTGGCAACAGCAGCAGCGGCATTAAAAAGGAAAGGGGGGTGGGGAGGGTGGTAAAAATGATCCCCCTGTCGCTTTTGTCCCATCCGAATTTGTCCTGTGTCCCCAATGTCTACCAGTTCTTTCGCTGTCCCTCTTAACAAAGGGACGTGTATAAAAACATACCTCATCTAGAGGCATGGGAGAGTTTACTTGCATTAACGACTGCTTCGGCCCCCCCCCCCCTTTTGCTCCTACCGATTCACGAAGACTATAGAATATGTTTTTTATATGCACACATATTCCTCTTTTCTGTAATATGGGTTTTTGGTTTTAATATTTTTTGGTTGGGGATCGTATTGTCCTCGGGACTTGATCTAACACCTGGTTTTCTCTGGGCGCGTTACGTGCCATCCGCTGTTTTAAACAGTTCGGAACTGATGCTTGAAAGGCAATCACGCTGTTTTATGTAGAGTCGCGTCGATTGCTGCCGATCGGTAAGCTCATTTCTGATGATTAACTGCTTTTACAGCTCTTAAATTGGTTCGATTTTAATTTTTAAAACTAATTAACCACTTTTACATTAATTAATAAACTTAATTGTATAAAAAAAATTTGTATAGAAACTTCATTTAAGGTTATATATCATCTGTTGTTTTAAATGATTTTGTGCTGATGCTTGAAAGGCAATCACGCTGTTTTATGTAGAGTCGTGTCAATTGCTGCCAATCGGTAAGCTCATTCTGATGATTAACTGTTTTACAGTTCTTAAATTGAATCATTTTTAATATTTTTAAAGTAATTAACCACTTTTGCGTTAATTAATAATTAATAGTGTTGTTGATCTTGAGTTCGTTATCTGTCATTGTTTTAAGTAATTTTGTTCTAAAAGGCAATCGCGCTGTTTTATGTGGAGTCGTGTCGATTGCTGCCGATCGGTAAGCTCATTTCTGATGATTAACTGTTTTTCCAACTCCTTAAAATGATTCGTCTTTAATTTTTATTAAAAGTAATTAACCATTTTTGCGTTAATTAATAATAATTATTATTGTTGGTGGTCTTTAGTTCGTTATGTGTTGTCTGTTATCTGCCGTTGTTTTAAGTAATTTTTTGCCGGTGCGTAAAAGGAAATCATGCTGTTTTATGTAGAGTCGCGTCGATTGCTGCTGATCGGTAACCTCATTTCTGATGATTAACTGTTTTTCCAACTCTTTAAATTGAATCGTCTTTAATTTTTTGAAATTAATTTTTTTAAGGTAATTAGCCACTTTCACATTGATTAATAAATTTATTTTAAATTACGTGTATGCTTTTGAAAGCACTTAATTTTACAATAAATTTTGTTTTGAAACTTCATTTGCATTGTTGGTTATATGTCATCTGTTGTTTTAAATAATTTTGTGCTGATGCTTAAAATGCAATCACGCTGTTTGCTGTGAATCGGTAAGCTAATTTCTGATGATTAACTGTTTTTTTCGGCTCTTAAATTAAATTGTCTTTAATTATTTAAAGTAATTAACCACTTTTGAATTAATTAAGAAACTTAATTTAAATCACGTGTGCCCCTTTGAAAGCACTTAATTAAATAATAAATTTTGTTTAGAAACTTCATTTGTATTGTTGATATAGCGGAGTCCGTTGCATGCTGTCTATTGTTTTAAATAACTTTGTACTAATTGTTACAAGGCAATCACATTGTTTGTTACAGAGTCGTCAATTGTTGCAAATCGGTAAGCTTGATTAACTGTTTTTTGAAATTTTAAATTGATTCGTCTATAATTTTTTGTATGTTTACAAATGCACTGTTTTAAGTAATTATCCACTTTTATATTAACTGAACTTAATTTAAACTGCGCGTATCCTTTTGACAGCACTTAATAGCATAATAAATTTTGTTTAGAAACTTCATATAGCGCTTGAGTACATTATATGCCGTTTGTTGTTTTAAATAATTTAGTACTGATGCTGAAAAGGTAAACACGCTGTTTTTATGTAGGATTATGTCCGGTGAATTATTTTCTAATAATTATTTTTTAGACTTTTAAGTTAAATTTCTTTGGTCCACAAATAATTTATTACTAATACATTAATTAGTATTTAATTATACTAATTTACATTTATTAGAAATGAAACTTCAATATTTTTATAATTGTTGTTATCAAGATTTGATCGAACGACTTATTTTGATAGTCATATATATTATGCAGTGTTTTAAACAGTATGGAAGTGATGTTTAAAAGACAATCGCGTGGTATTAACAGTGTTTGTTGTTCCTAAATAATTAATTATTATATTAAAAATAATTTGCTATCACACTCTTTAATTTTTTTCGATTATTAAACCTACGTCATAACTTCTGTAGTTAAAATTAACAAGGAAATTAATGATATTTTAAATTAATCAATTTAGATTTTCTTGCGCATATTTTTTATGATTCATTATTAGTACAAACAACTTCAAGATTATTATAAAATTATAATTCTATTGCCAGTTATTTATTTAATTTAATTAAGTTAACAATAAAATCATTCTTTGAGGTTTATTATAAACTCATATCAATAATCCGTCATACAAGTTTTGTGACATTGAGTAACCTGCTTATGATTGTAAACCAATTAAAGATTTTGATACACTAAACCTGACGTATGATTAATGCATTCTTTAAAATTAAAAATCTACCAACTATATGTAAATCTACTATTTTTAAAATTAATTTTTTTAAACTTAAAACAACGACATTAAATCTTTTCATTTAATTTAAATTCATTCGACTTATTTAGACCATTTATTTATTATGCAACTTCGAAATTTAGTATTTACTTAAAAAAAAAAAAAAAAAAAAATTATGAAATTTTGTCACATACCTGTAATTGTCACCTACATTGCATTGCAATGTTTATTTTGGATTAAAGATGGTAATATCCTTTTGCAGATTTCTTTTCATATCTATTTTTACATTTAAATTTATAATAAAGCATGTCTCTATTTCAAAAGGAAACTATGTACTAATTTCTAGACATGAGGAAAATGTGCTTGGCTAAGTGTTGTTGAATTTGTCCTGTATTTCTCTAGCGGTCTGATGTCCGATTGGCTAGAGGTTTGTCCAATGGCTTTGTCACAAGCCTCTGGTTCTAATCCTGGTGATTCGGAAGCTTGTTAAGCTACATTCACTCACAAGTTGTTGAGCAGTGACGTGTGAAACCTCGATCAATCACAAACCTCAAACGTGACACCCAAAGTCATGCGATTGGGCAACGTTTTACGTCTTGCCGCTCAACGGCTTGGTGTGAATGCTACTTTATGATTCGGAATCCATATTAAACTGTAGGTCCCGGTCTTATTAATCCAAAGTGTGCAAAAAATGGCCGTAGACTATAGGCTGACAAACC